>VXAA01000014.1:73522-84363 GCA_013399115.1 Anseranas semipalmata | reverse complement strand
TTCCTACCTTTAAAATATTTTTTTTCTGCTTGTATTTTTCACACAATGAAAGAAAACACACATTGTTTTTCTTATCATTCAGTTAAGCAGGTGGCAGCAAGATAATTATTTTCTCTCTATAGGTACTGACATTTCAGCAGCAAGAAAACACCATGTAAGGAAAGGAACAGGTAGCATATGATTTAGTGTTTGTGAGAATCAGTGGGTTTTTGAATCAGGCACATAGTTCATTCTAGAAAGCCTCTAAAGATGTTAAGTAATGCAGGTGCAGAATACTGGTTATTTTTAGAATCTGCCAGTGTGAAAGAACATTTGAAATGTTGAATTTACATAGAGACACCTAGAATCAAATAAACAACTAGTTAGTAGTACTAGTTTTTGAACAACATTAAGTTTACATATACAGTAGATTTATAGCATTTGTCAGCTTCAGGATCCTGAAACCATGTCTTTTCCAACCATTGTTTTTAGCTTTTATGGTGTTCAAATATAGTGAAATGTGTTTATATATTTACCACATAATGAAATTTCAGTTGATGATAAAAATAAAATTAAAAAATATATATAAATAAATGTAGTCTTTAATGTTAAGAAGTGAAAGTGATAATAACAATTTTCAAGAAGTATTTGAGAAAAAATATGCATAAACTCAATGTCATTAATGACTTGGCTTATCTTTTTTTTTTTTTTTTTTTTTTTTTTTTTTGTAATATGTTTAAGTACTTCTATGGATTAAAGCATATCAGATGGAAATGGTACAAAACCAAGGACACTGGAAAACAATGAACTGTTTTATCCTACTTCCTGTTTTTTTTTTTTATCTTGCAGTTGCTTGATTTTCCCAAACTTTGGCTGCTAAGGGTTTAGACTGAGCTACTGATCTAAGTGCCATCTGTAAATAAGGGTGAGGAAACTTCCACAGGAAAAATTATTCCAGTTTAGCTTGGATAGCTAAGGCAGACAGTATGTAATACTCACATGTAGATAAGGAAAAGTACACTTTGAAGGAACCTGTTCACATTTGCTGACTGCCCAGAAAGGCTGGACCTCCACCCTAGACTTTTAGTCAATTAGAACTCAGTCAGATGAGTTAAATCTCTCATTTTTTCCTTCAGTGAAAGTCAGGCAACAGCTTAATCTAGAGTCTGCTTCCAAGACTGAATGATCCTGCTTGTGTCTCCAAACCTGTTGCCTTTCCGCTCTTTGTCAGGATAATGTTGTCAGAACTGAAGCTCTTTATTTTACAGTCTTACCAGGACCTTCTTTTTCCCATAATTCATTGCTAGTACTTTTGATAAGGTATTCCTTGGGATAATAACTCCAGCTTTGTATTGCAGAGTATATATTGCACATATTATATTGCATTAAGAGCTACTGAACACGCTAATTGCTCTCTGGGTCTAAATGCATCAGGTTTTTGTAAAATCCAATTCTGTGTTAAGTAAAGTAGCCAGAGGCAAAAATAAATTAAGATTAATACAATTCATAAGCATGTCTTGCTACTTTTCACAACTCTCTAGACTTAAACTGATTAAGAATGAATCATACGGCAAACAGGATGGAGGCAGCTACAAGGCCTGCCATAGAACTGGGATGTGGTAAATGAAAATGGTGACAAATATGCAGTTAGATTAAAACAACTGCATCCATGTGAAAATGTTACACACTCTAATGCTCAATTAGAGTTAAATCTTTAAAAGACCCCTCAAAATGTCTGAAGCCAAGAAATAATAATAATAATAATAATAATAATAATAATAATAATAATAAAAGGACATGTCTTCACCTCTTCTGGAACTCCTTTACTGGATTCAGTCAACATTCCTTCTTACTTAATCAAGTAACTGATTTTGCAGCATTCATGACAGTAATGTAATTCGAGGCATTTTGAGTAAAACATCTGTGTACATGTAAATAGCTAGAAGATATTAAAATCTATAGGAAGAGACACTGAGATTTAAGTGTTGTTACCAATAGAAACATGATAACAAAAACAATTAAAGACTGTACATTTTATACAAGATATCATTAGACAAACTTGCTCCTTCCAAAAATCCAAACCTGTTGTTGAGATTCATACAAGAGGTAGTTCCTACTTGTATGGCATTGATCAAATTGATTAATATTTGAATATTAATGTATAAAATGGTAATAGAAGGAAGAAAATGTAGAGGGAATCAAAATAACTTATTCCTACAGAGGTTAATCTATGGTGAGAAATATGAATTGTCTGTAATTGTTTGATCAGAAAAGCCAAACTGATGAACAGATGATAAAGAATTTATCACATATACTAGAGAACTATAAACCCCAGGTTTATAATAGGGTATAGATGAGGGATAATGGAAGAACATTACATAAAAGAAAAATTGATGGAACAGAAGAAAACATGAAATTAGCTACAGTTTTTCAAGTGAAACAACAGAATTCCTTTCACAGATTAAAATTGATCTTAGCATTATACCATTGGTTTTGTGGATAATTAAATGTTTATGTGTTCATTTTTTATTCTTCTAACTCTAGCTAACAAGAATAAAATTATCAGGAGAATGTCACTAACACTAAAGGAATACATTTCCTCCCTGAATATCTCCTTGTTTTAGTGTTGAAATGGTTAGCTTACCATGTAGGCTCATCTATTGCATTTAATAGTCTGATGACAGCTAAGAAAACAAGGAAGGAAAAGTTTAAACAGCGTGAAACCAGCATGTGACAGATCATAAGCTTCATATAAGGTAAATTTTACATAAACTTCCTGACTGTTGCTCCTCTAAATAGTCCAAATTAATTTATACAGATATCTCCACTATACCAAGCTACTATATGTACCACAACAGCTATCTAAATCATAGAGTCATAGAATCATAGAGTCACAGAATGGTTTGGATTGGAAAGGACGTTAAAGATCAACCAGTTCCAACCCCCCTGCCATGGGCAGGGACACGTTCCTTCTACTAGACCAGGTTGCTCAAAGCCCCATCCAGCCTGGCCTTGAACACATCCAGGGATGAGGCATCCACAACTTCCCTGGGCAACCTGTTCCAGTGCCTCAGCACCCTCACAGTGAAGAATTTCTTCTTTATAGCTAAACTAAATCTACCCTCTTTTAGTTTAAAACCATTACTCCTTGTCCTATCACTTTCCTGTAGGCCTCTTAAGGCAATGGAAGGCTGCTATAAAGTCTCCCCAGGCCTTCGCTGAACAAACCCAACTCCCTCAGCCTCTCTTCATAGGAGAGGTGCTCTAGCCCTCTGATTGTCTTTGCGGCCCTCCTCTGGACTCGCTCTAATAGGTCCATGTCCTTCTTATGTTGGGGGCCCCGAGCTGAACGCAGTGCTCTAGCTGGGGTCTCATGAGAGCAGAATAGAGGGGGAGAATCACCTCCCTTGACATGCTGGTCATGCTTCTTTTGATGCAGCCCAGGATATGGTTGGCCACTCCAACCCCTGCAACANCCTGTGGCAGGCCCCACGGCCACTCTAACTCTCGTATCGGGTTCTGCGGCCACTCCAACCCCCGGGAAGATGGGCGAGTCCTGCACCAGGAGCACGCCATGCTGCTGCCCCTGCAACCATGTCTGGGTTGCAAACACACATTGCTGTCTCATGTTGAGCTTCTTGTTAAGCAACACCCTCAAGTCCTTCTCCTCAGAGCTGCTCACCATCCATTCTCTGCCCAGCCTGTATTTCTGCTTGGGATTTCCCTTACCCAGGTGCAGGACCTTGCATTTGACCTTGTTGAACGACATGAGGTTCAGATGGGCCCACCTCTCAAGCCTGTCTAGATCCCTCTGGGTGGCATCCCTTCCCTCCAGTGTGTTGCACCATACTGCTTGATGTCATCAGCAAACTAGTTGAGGGTGCACTTGATCCCACTGTCCATGTCACCAACAAAGATGTTTAACAGCGCCCATACCAATACAGACTCCTGAGGAACGCTACTTGCCACTGATCTCCACTTGGACATTGAGCCATTGACCCCAATTCTTTGACTGCAACCACCCAGCCAATTCCTTACTCACCGAGTGGTCCATCCATCAAATCCATGTCTCTCCAATTTAGAGAAGGATATCATGCAGGACAGCGTCAAATGCTTTGCACAAATCCAGGCAGATGATGTCAGTTGCTCTTCCCTTATCCACCAATGCTGTAACCCCATCATAGAAGGCCACCAGATTTGTCAGGCATGATCTGCCCTTAGTGAAACCATGTTGGCTGTCACTAATCACCTCCTTATTTTCCATGTGCCTTAGCATAATTTCCAGGAGGATCTGCTCCCAGTCAGTGGGAACTTCACCGGATTGTCATGATTTCTCAAATATGATGGATGATGGCTTAACAACTTCATCTGCCAGTTCCCTCAGGATCTGTGGATACATCTCATCAGGTTCCATAGACTTGTGCACCTTCAGGTTCCTTAGATGGTTTTGAACCTGATCTTCTCCTACAGTGAGTGGCTCTTCATTTTCCCAGTCCCTGCCTTTGCCTTCTGGGACTTGGGCTATGTGGCTAGAGCACTTGCCAGGGGAGACTGAGGCAAAAAGTCATTGCGTACTTCAGCCTTCTCCATATCCCAGGTAATCAGATCTCCCGTTTCCTTCTGGAGAGGGCCCACAATTTCCCTACTCTTCCTTTTATCACTGACATACCTATAGAAGCCTTTCTTGTTGTCCCTGATGTACCTGGCCAAATGTAATTCTAATAGGGCTTTGGCTTTCCTAACCTGATCCCTGGTTGCTCAGATGATTTCCCTGTATTCCTCCCAGGCTATCTGTCCTTACTTCCACTCTCTGTAGGCCTCCTTTGTCTCCTTGAGTGTGGCCAGGAGAAACTTGTTCATGCATGCAGGCCTCCTGGCTTTTTTGCCTGACTTCCTCTTTGTCGGGATTCATTGTTCCTAAGCCTGGAGGAGGTGATCCCTGAAAAACAACCATGTTTCTTGGGCCTCTCTTCCCTCCAGGGCTTTGTCCCATAGTACTCTACCAAGCTGATCTCTGAAGAGGCCAAAGTCTGCTCTTCCAAAGTCCAGGGTAGCAAGCTTTCTGTGCTCCCTCCTCTCTATCCTCAGGATCTTAAACTGCACCATTTCATCATCAGCATAGCCAAAGTTGCCCTTGAGCTTCACATTCCCCATCAGCCCCTCCCTGTTGGTGAGAACGAGGTCCAGCATAACACCTCTCCTCATTGGCTCGTCTATCACTTGGAGAAAGAAGCTATCATCAGTGCATTTCAGGAACTTCCTGGATAGCCAATGCCCTGCTGTGCTGTCCCTCTAACAAATACTGTGGTCATTGAAGTCCCCCATGAGGACCAGGGCATGTGAACATGAGGCTGCTTCCATCTGCCTCATCTGCTTGGTCTTGCTGATCAGGTGGCCTTTAGCAGGCTCCCATTGTAATGTCACCTGTCCCTGCCCTCCCTTTAATCCTGACCCATAAGCCCTCTGTCAGCTCATCCATCCCTCGTCCATCCCCAGGCAGAGCTCCATGCACTCCAGCTGTTCATTGATATAAAGGTCAACACCCCCTCCTCATCTCCCTTGCCTGTCCTTCCATTCCAACATTCCATTCATAGAGTGACTGGAATCCCACCACATTCCATAATGTCAATGAGGTCATAGCCCTGCAGGCATGCATACATCTCTAACTCCTCATGTTTATTCCCCATGCTACCTGTGTTAGCATGGAGACATTTGAGTTGGGCCCCTGATGAAGTTGGCTTACTGGCTGGAGTGGCTGGAATTCCTCTGTGCTGCTCTTCAGATGCTCTTCTGCTGACCCGTGACCCTTCTCCAGGCTCTGGGCATCTACTGTTGACAGTGTCTTCAAACTGGGAGGAGTGGGATGGATTGAGGTTCCCCTCCCCCAGCAACCTTAGTTTAAAGCCCTCTTCACCAGCTTGGCAAGCACATGACCAAAGATGCTCTTCTCCTTCTGAGACAGGTCGTCACTGCTGCAGCTGCATTACAAATGTGAAAATGTCCCAGCTGGGATACCATCTACATATTTCACCAGTGTTCAGGGCTGTGGAACCTTATTTATTGCTCCACCATCATTGCCTTTCCAATTTTTAACAATTATATTCCCACAGGATACAAAATCTTATATTCATCCCTTATATTGTCCTGTGTCATTTACATTGCTAATTTTGCAACTTATTAAGATGTTTTAATTTATAAAATAATAACAGCAATGAGGATGATGATAGTGATGAAAAGATATTTTCATTTCAGCCCACCTTTTACTTCTGCTTGAATCTTCAGTGAAGTCATAATGATTAATATGTGACAATACCTCCCATCCAGTAGCAACAAGTTGTGCTTTCATAAAGAAAGGATTTTGAGTTAATCCAAAGTACAAGCGGATGGAGAAGTTGGCTCAGGAGGTAGAAAGCTGCATTTTGAACAAAAAAGCTCTGAGTACTCTTTTTCTTGACAGTCTTGGGTCCCTAAAATGAAGCTTCCTTGAAGGTATCTTTTAATTGTCCATGACCCAGAAATAGAGAACATCGTACACATTTAATTAATTAAACAAACAAACAAAACCTATAGCTTACTGCTCTGTACATTTTCATTTTGAATATATGGAGTCATATGATAGCAACAATCAGCTCTCAAATGACTTGCCTTCAGAAACTGAGGTTTAGGTTATTATGTGATGTTGAATTGCCATGAAATATATGTATATAAAACTATTCAGAAACAATAGAACAGTAATAAGACAGACATAAATTCTGACATTTTGTTATCTTCTAATATTTATTAAGATCTGTTCAATATTTTGAATATCTAAGCACTGATATATTTTTGTGATTTTTTCATTTTTATTTTTTTACCTTAAGAAACCATTGCATTCATTTCAGAATTTCTTGGAAAATTTGAATATTTAGCTAAAACATATTGTGCCACTTACATCTAAACACCATACATTCTGGTTCTTTTGAAAGTGATTGCCAATACGCATAATCTACTTTTGCTTAATTAGGAATATGTTTAATAGAACTACAAAATTTGCCCTACATGTCTAAGATCATGATTTTGCATATGTTCATACACAAATAGCTGTTGTGTTAGTCCTTCTGTTTCACATGCAAAAGAATTTATACGTTCTTGGCCTGTTTCTTGTATAACTTATGCTCAAATGTCAATTTAATTCGAGAGCAGATTAACTTTTTTTATCCATAAAGACTTTTTTTTTCTTTTTTTTTCCTTGTGAATCCAAGTGATATAAAATTATTTAATTAACTTGAAATATTGTCTTTATAAAAACTATCCTTTTTATTACTTTTATCGATGAAAATCTCTAAGCCGAAAAAAATATGACTTAGATAAAATAGACTATCTGTTGGACAGTTGTCACAATCATAAACCTATTTTTAACAAATATATTGTTGTCTGCATGACATAATAGCCGAACATCTATTTACAAAAAAATCAGTAACACAGTAACATCCTCTGTCATATAGTCAAATTGCTCATGTCATTCTGCATGGGTATCTAAAATAAACAGATGAAATTATAGTATTCATAAGTGTGGGGTATTGCCCAGTTTTCTGTGGATAGGGGAAGGCTAAAGTATAAGGATATACAACTAATCAAATTATCTGTTATTTAAACAGAAGATGGTTTTACATACTGCTCAGCTTTCCTGAAAAACAAACAAATAAACAAACAAGCAAACAAACAAACACCACCACATTCTATGTTGGAAGTATTTTAAAAGCACTCTTTGAAGAGAAATAAATGAAAAGGAAATATGAAGGACTGGCTTTTTACTTGAACTATGCATTCACATTTTGTAATATTTCTAACTCCCATTCAAGTATCATTACAAAAAGACAAAGACACAAGAAAAAATTGTTACTCTCTGGAGAAGACCTTCTAATGTTATTCCTCCAAAGCAGCCCTGTGAATGAGTGAGGGATAGATCAGTGGCTTTGCCTTGGCTGTCAGCAATTGATGCAGTGGATTAAGAGGTTTACACTGTCTTGTACAGTGGTTTGTCCCAAGGAGGTGTTTCTACCTTTTATGGAAAAAATGCTGTTTGCTTTGCCACTAAAAGCCAGCAACACCTTCTGTTACTTTTGAAAATAATCCTATTAATAATAGTGACACAATTTGTATGTGTAAATTGTCTTCCTGTGCTCGTATTTTTTCCCATGATTTAGAACACACTAAATGTACGAAACATTCATTTACAATAGTATATAGTACTACAGAAATAACAAGAAAACTGTAAAAATATATAATCTAAAAAAATGTAATTGCTTGAAAAAATAGTCTCCTCAGTGATGCATTATTTTAGATTAAATCATTGGATAGACTACAATTATGAACAACAACAACAACAACAACAACAACAAAATGCAATCAAAGAGCATTCAGGGTGTTAGTCTAATAATGCATGACCTCGTTAGAAAAATTATACTTGAGAGTGAAAGAATAGGAAAACACTGAACCAGAGACAAAGAGGAATATTGTTTTACATTCTCTTTGTCTCACATCTTTGTAATTTATTGCTGACATTTAATTGCCTACCATTTTTAAAAGTAATTTTCCGTCAATTAGTCTTTAACTTCTGTAGTGAACTCCTACTAATACAAAGGCAGAAAAGAAACATAACATTTACAATAACCGGCTCTCTTCCTTCTTTGCAGTTGCTGCAAACAAATAGGAGAAAACAAAAGAAAATTCAAAATAACGTAAAACTATTTTTATCTCCTATGACAGAATAGATGTTATTAAAATTGCCAATGGGCTTTGCCTAGAAATCTCAGTAACTGAAGAACAGCAACCTTGCTTAAAAGAAGGGGGGAAAGCAGTGGTACACCCAAGAGCAGTGCTTCCTACCAGCTGTTGGGAAAGGGGATGAAGACAACCACTTTACTGGGAAATAAGCACCCGAGTTTGCATGTGACACTTAGAATTTAGAATAGTTCAGCTGAAAGGAATCAAGAAAGATCAAGTCCAACGGCCTAACCACTTCAGGGCTAACCAAAAGTTAAAGCACATTATTGAGGACATTATCCATTATCCTTTTGAACACAGACAGGCATGGGGCATAAATCACCTCTCTATGCATCTTGTTCCATTCTTTGACCACCCTCACGGTAAAGAAATTTTTCCTAATGCCCATTCTGAACCTCGTTTGGTGTAGCATTGTGCCATTCCCACATGTCCTATCATACGGCACCTCCCTGTCCTCTTCCTCTCCTCAGGAAGTTTTAAAAAGCAATGAGGTTGCCTCTTGGCCTCCTTTTCTCCAGATTAGACAACTAAAGTGTCCTCAGTCTCTCCTGATAGTAAGTGTCTTCCTGCCCTTTTACCAGCTTTGTTGCTCTCCTCTGGATGCATTCAGGTATCTTAAAATCCTTTTCAAATTGTGGAGCCCAGAACTGCACACAATATTCAAGGTGAGGCCACACTAACACTAAATATAGTAGGAGAATCACCTCTTTTGACCAGCTAGCTATACTGTGGTGAGACTCTTGACTGCATGGCTTTCTTTCTGACTCATATGACAAGTGTGTTGTAAGGAGGAACATAATTATCAATGAAGCTGTTTGAAAGTGTTATTTTGAGTGTTTAATTTTGAGTGTTTAATTAGAAATTAAACTATTTCAAGCCGCTTTCCGTCATTTATCAGCAGTCCTGGCTATCAGGGGAGGTCCCAGTCGAGTGGCGGCTAGCAAACGTGACGCCCATCTACATGAAGGGCCGGAGGGACAACCCGGGAAACTACAGGCCTGTCAGTCTGACTTCGGTGCCGGGGAAGCTCATGGAGCAGATTATCTTGAGTGTTATCACGCGGCACTTGCAGGGCAAGCATGTGATCAGTCCCAGTCAGCATGGGTTTATGAAAGGAGGTCCTGCTTGACGAACCTGATCTCCTTCTATGACAAAGTGACACGCTTAGTGGACAAGGGAAAGGCTGTGGATGTGGTCTACCTTGACTTCACTAAGGTTTTAAACTATTTGTTCAGTTATTGCAACACAGTATTTGCAGGCAAAGAAATAAAATAAAACAAGTTGAATTTTGATCTTATTATTTGGGATGAGTAACATTTCACTTTGTTTGTGGCATAAAGTTTCACCAGGAAGTGGTGGAAAGCATGTTAATCACAGCAGGTACACAAGAATCTGGCCCAGTATAGATAACAGAGAGCTCCATAAATTTTCCTAGGAAAGGATTTGCCAGTGGCTATACAACATAAAGCTGTATTTATTCTAATTAGATATTAGAACAGAGAATAGATTAAATTAAAGCAACAGTTTTGACTTGGTTGAATTTACAATCTGGTTTAGAGTATAAATGCCAGAAAATTTGCAGTTGAAACTAAAACTCCAATCTTAGCCCAAACTACATATTAAGGTACACTACATAATAAATAAATATAGCACTTTCATAGTATCTTGTGTGCATTTTAAGGTTTGAATGTCTTAATTCAAGGAAGCATTCAGTAGGTAATTACATGGAGGTTCAAGAATTCAGAATTAAATGAGAAAGGATAATCCTGCAGAATGGTGGGTCTCCATAGAAATCCACTGTCTGTACTGAGATCCCTTAGTGACCCCAAGTTCCACCCCTCTTGAAGGTTAGAAGATTATTACCTGGTTTCTACTAATTGTGTATAATATCTCACTGTTAGTATACAAATGGAATATTGACATTCTCAGGCAGTTACCACTGTTTTATGCAAATTAGCCATTGTTGCAAAAGAACTTACAGAAGGAAGTAAAGCTTGGGTTGTGACAGATAAACTGGATGCTCTGTAGGTTGAATTATTGTTCAGTGCTGACAAATGTTCAATGCTGTTCAATACTGACAAAAGAAAAAAAAAGGG
>VXAA01000014.1:44848-70834 GCA_013399115.1 Anseranas semipalmata | reverse complement strand
AGGGAAAGGGCAAGTGGTTTAGATTATTATTATTATTTTAACATTAAATTCTACTTTTAGAAGTTCCTTACTTTTTGAATTAAGAAACCTTTACTGAGAATATAAATTAAAATATGTAAGTGTCTGATCATGAAACTTATGTGAATGGCTAGGCAGATATATCTCAGTGCTTTATCATGTTATTCACAAAATTAGATCCACAATAGCTGATCAACAGATAAGTGGAACTGAGTTAAAAAAAAAATTAGAAATACCTGTTATTTGTGGATCAGTATAATTTTTTACTAGAAGACAATATAAAGCATTTGTAAAAATATAAATTTAAAAAAGGCTTTCTAAAAGCCAAGGTTACATAACTGATAAGAAGATGATGGCAAATTAATTCAGAACTTACTGTTAAAATTTTGCTGAGCTTTGTGGAATACAAAATTTGGGGCAGATTATAATGTGTTTTGATTAACTAAATGATAACTAAAATCTTTGAAGTGTTTCATTATCTTTCTTCACATCACTGAGAACATTTAATCCTTAGCAACAACAACAACAAAAAAAAGTAAAATCAGTTTCCTTCTAATTCACCTCTTTGTTACTTGTTCATAAATGATCATAGATAAAATAAAGCATCTCAGTTAAGGCATTATATCTGGGCAACAGAGGCATAGTTATTTGAAAATTTTTAATGAATTCAGCCCATTTAATGTAATGACTTGTCTGATTAAATTAACACTAAAAAGTACATAGGAAAAATATGAGTAATCAGAACCTTAACCTATAAAGTCTGTGACATATCTGTTACATTTTGAAGTCTCAGATGACTTTGGGCATGTAGAATGGCACCAGACATCAGTGATTACACAACTGAATAACACCATGATATGCAGGTACCTGTGTTGTAAAAAACTAAATTGACACGCCTCAGTCTGAAGATAAATACCCATTTAAAAATTGGCAGCACTAGCAAAAGATATAAGCCACTAATTTATTTCTGAAACTTTAAGCAGATATTGGCAAAGGCAGTTAGACATCAGTCTAATAAAAAGCCTATCTTTCCTATCTTTTTCAGGGAAGACAGTTCTTTTCTTTTCTTTTCTTTTCTTTTCTTTTCTTTTCTTTTCTTTTCTTTTCTTTTCTTTTCTTTTCTTTTCTTTTCTTTTCTTTTCTTTTCTTTTCTTTTCTTTTCTTTTCTTTTCTTTTCTTTTCTTTTCTTTTCTTCTTCTACTGAGGCAAGAATTTAAGAACCCTGTTTCTATTTTCATTCAGTTGGTGAATATGATATTCTATGCTAGTGATCCTACTTTTCATCTTGTCCAATTACTCTTTTATTACTTCAGTGCAATGTGTACAGTAGCTTTTGTTACTTACCAGCCATCTCCTTCATCAGTCATTTTGGTAGGTTCAGCTGATCACAGTCTTTACAGAATTTCTAAGTTTAGAAGCATTGAAGAAAATATTTTGAGCCACAAAGAAATCTAGGTGATATTAAAAGGCCTAGTTATCCTTTTAGGTGCTTATTTTCGATATCTGGATCCTCAAAAATACTGTTAAAATCCAGGGATTCTGGTAGATATCTAAGTTCCCAAAGTTGTATGTTTAAAGATCCTTAAGATCAACTGCTATATTATGACCGTATTAAAGAGCTAGAACTGACTGGGTCTTACATCCCCAAATTTACCATATGTCTTTTTTTTCTAGGTTGCCTCAGATTTGATCATATTGGCACATATCCTACTTCAACTCAGGTATCACTAGACATTCATCTTTGTCAAATGAATTGAGCCCTAAATGCCTATTTTTGGAAAACAGGAGCTGTTTTCCAGACTCTATTGACTTTATGGAGTATATAGTTGTCTTCTACAGTAAAAGAGTAAGCAACTGTCTGACATATAACACCTACATTTTAGGCACATACATGGTGCCTTAATCTATCAGACTGTTCATGTTCTGTTCATGTTTTATGGTTTTCATGTTTTTGATGTTTTGTAATGAAGGTTGTTGTTTTTTTTGTTGTTGTTGTTTTTGATCCATTAGTGCTTAGTAAAAGTGAGGGGTAAGTAAGAGAGGTGGTTTTTAATTCAGTTAATGAAATTAGCAGATATCTGAACTACGTCCTAAACTATTTAAAGAACCCTGAAAGACATTTATCTCTTAAGTGACCTGCACCAGAGTAAATGAGCAAACCCTATATTTCACGGTATTTAGGATATTAAAAAATAAAAATAAAAAATATTGCTATATAGTATTCCTTCTGTTTTCCCTAATTCTTGCCTGTTCTTACATCTGCTGTTTGGCAGGCTATCCTCTTTGTTGTGTTTACAGAATACTTTATGAAGGGATTATACAAACCAAATTGAAATAACTTTTTTTATTATTATTATTTCCATTTCCCTGAGTTAGACCCCAGTACACACAAAAAACAATTGCACCAACACATCTGAATGATTGGAACAATAAACAGAAGTGGACCAAAGTGGATTGGGCACAATCGGAGGTTTAACTGTTGAAGCTGGCAATAAGCCTGAGAAAATGCATATGGAAGAATAAGATAAGTAGGGATGACAAAAAAAATGTAATTCTAAAGGAAAATTAACAAGAAAAAAAATTACGCTCCCACCCAGAACATAAATTGATGAGTAGACCACCCCCTCACAACACTAATCTGTAGGGGCAAAACACTCTTATTCTCTGTTTCTTCAAGATGTCAAAGGTCATCTCCCATTAGAAACTGCACAATTTTTATTGGTAGTGGCTGCAGAACAAAACATAAGAAGCTACACTTTAATGGAAATATAAAATGCTTAAAGAATACAAATAATGTCAGGGTGGATGATAACTTTTTACACCACATAGGTGACGGTAAAAGGGATAACACAATGTAAAACAGAAAAGGTATGAGAGCAGTTCAGGTCGAGCACACATAATGAGACAGAATGTGCTTTCGTGAAAAGAACAATGGTCCTGCTGAGTAAGAGGATGATTTAAAGATACTGAAATCACTTAGGAAAAGAAAGATTACTTACCTCACAATTTGGTATTTTTGAAGATCTCCTACCAAATCCCAATTCTTTTCGAGTGAAAGATTTGGAAGTTGTCAGATCTTTGATGCCCCAAGAAGCATTGCTGGGAACTCATATCAATCTCCAAGCATGGCTGTTGGGTTTATGGAGTAGAAGGAAATGAATCAGAAAACATAAAATGCAGTTTTCAGTTCTAATTTTAACCATAGGTCAGTACACAAGTATTATCTCCGCATAAGTTCTTCCAAAGCAGCACAGAATCTTCTTTAAAGGTATTTTTACTGTTGATGATCATTTCAGGAGAGATGAACTGTAAAAGCCTACTGTAGATTGAAAAGTGTAGCTGTAACAATTGCTGCATAAAGAAAAAGAAATCAATATCAAAATTAATACATGAGAATAAAATGGTTTACATATCTATCATAAATAAGCTGAAAAACACAATTAAATTTTTTAAACTTATCTCCTTTTAGGTATATTATAGGTAGAAACACTACCCATAACAGGCATTCTGAGCAAATCCTTACTTACATCTGAATTTAAAAAAAAAAAAAAAATCTGCAATTTTAAGGTGTATTTTGAGTTCACCAATTTCAGGACTATAACATTTCTTCTGAAAGGACTTACCTTACAACAATGTCTGGTAAATGTAAATACTGGGATGAAATTAAGTGTCTTGAGACAGGCAGAGATCCACATCAGGCCATTCTGCTCCTGCTGAATTACTCCTCTAGCATTCAGCTACCTTTATGTTTGAAACAGATTGTTTCAGTCTGGGAGGTGGAACCAGGCAACAGATGAGACATTTATTTTAGTGATAATGGTGCCAAGGAAATAAAGTCAACGAATGACAATAAAAATGTACACGGATTTGCATATAAGGGTTTCTACATTCCAAAATGAAACATCGAAGTGACTGCTGAGGTTCTGTATAAGGAGCCTTATTGAGAAAGGATTTAAGGCTTAGCAGTAGAGATCAGCTACTGCCTAGAAAAAAATAAGCTTGAAAAAACCCACAGCATCTTCTTAATTTTGTAGCATCCAGCACACATCAGGTATGCCTTTAGCACTGTCATTCTATGAACTGAATATTCTGTGTAAGGAAAATTACCTTTAATAAGTAACCTTCATGAGTTTTAAACTTAATGACCTTTAAATAAATCCATTGTGTCAGAATGATGAGAAATATGAAATATTTATGGAAAAAAAGAATCAATATACAAACATATGCAGCTAATTTTATCTAGTTTAAATAAATTATAGTAAACTTTGTGATTACCTAAATGTATGACAGATAAATCTTAAGAAGTGTAGGAACAGCTGTGCTCCACCAACTGACTCTAACATTTTCTCAGTGGTATTGAGGGATTTGTTTAATTTCCTTGGGGCACTACATGACAATACCAAACTGTCTTCGGTAGCAGACTTTGCTGGTGTGTCAAAAGCAATGTAGTTCCTTAGACTGGCAAAAGACACTGGATTTGTCTTTGCAATGAACTATATTGGACACTTTGCTCTTGGCAGAGAAAAGAACAAGCGAAATGGCACTCGGTTTTCCTGGCTTCAGAAGTAGTTCTGATGTTTAAAATTTGTGGGTTCCTGGGATTAGACTAGATTAGATAACTGTTCTTATTGAATGCTGGCAGCATATCTACTACTGCTTGCAGGCCAGGGTACTGGCCTCTGGCTAGAATACTCCCTAGAAGAGAAAATCTAGGCAAAAACAAAACAAAACAAAAACAAAACAAAACAAAACATTTTGTCCCCTCTCTCACTTCAATTACCTCAATTTCTTCTTCAATTACTTCAATTCAGCAAAGCCACTAGATGTTCAGATTCATTATTTTTTAATTAAAAACAAAGAAAAAATAAACAAATTAAATCTTTTGTTCAAACCTGCATCTTGTAAAAATAAAATAATAAATAATAAAATAAAGGAAAACAAGACCTGTTTTTATTGGTTAAAAAATAAAATAACTACACTCAATTTTTGCCTTGCTTTTGCTAGAAAATAAATAACTAAGGATATTATCCTCAACTTCAATTGCATTTATAGTTGTATATATAGGTGTATACAAAAGGATCAAACTTTCAAGGTAAATAGGTTGAAGTTCACAGAATTAATTCAAGCACCTGATACCATTATGGACTTCCTATTGTTTGTATGTGGCATACCTTTGACTGTCTGCTGTGGTATCTCAGCATTATCGCTAATTTCACAGCATCTGAGTACCTTGAGACTGTTTGCACAAGAATATGATGCATTTGTTTTCCTTTTTTTTTTTTTTTTCAGGATGGGGGATGGGTTTGGGGTCCGATTTTCTTCCTTTCCTTTCCTTTCCTTTCCTTTCCTTTCCTTTCCTTTCCTTTCCTTTCCTTTCCTTTCCTTTCCTTTCCTTTCCTTTCCTTTCCTTTCCTTTCCCACTCAAAAGAAAAATGATCTATAAATCTTCAAAGTGGCAAAGTGTAGTGTATTAATTTTACTGCTGCTGAACTTCAGTAATGCCTGTGTCTGAATTTAGCTATTTTGATATTGCAATGAAATGAGAGGAGTATTAATTCATTGTGCTTTTGCTGATCTCAGTGTAAAACTATTCTTAAAATCTTTTTGTTGTTGATTTTCTTTGAAATTTTATTTTTTGAAACAAAATAATAACAATGAAAGACATATGGTATTTTTAGTATTTGAGTGAGACTGATTTGTACCAAATCATATTTCCTTTGAATGGTACAATATATTTTTGAAACAAATTAGAATATACTGTAGTTATACAATATGCTCTGCCAGTCTGTGAAAGAGAAATATTAATTGAACACATCTTCCTGCTTCACAAACATTTTAATATAAAAGAACATATCAAATGTGTCCTGTCTGTATTGAATGTTCTTCCATAAACCTCCTTCAATACACAGAAGATGAGCCTATTCTAGTACCTATATTCATACAAACAGTAATATGGAACATATAAGAGAGCCAACAATACTATTGTAATACTGTGGAGTATCTGTCTGTCTGTACAGATAAACATGTTTTATCTGATTATCTTTCTACAAAAATAAAGGTAATTCCTTACAATAACCTTTTGGAATTACGAACAATTATGAACACATTATATTAAACATTTTTACAATATTTATACCTGTTTAATATACAACTTGTTCTATACAGCTTTTATTTTTGTCAAAAAAAAAAAAGCACACACATTTTTGTATATGTTCCTGTTCATAGCTATTGCTTTAATATGCAAATTTATGTTTACAGATTTGTACTGCCTTATCATGAGTTTCTTACAAACCCAAAAACACACATACATATAAGCACATGGACAGACACATGGACAGAAGGACACGTGCGCTAGTCAAATGCCAAATATTTTTGTTTAAGGTCATTCTGCTCATTTCTGCTCTTTTTGAGGATTCATGAGAACAGTACATTGCCAAATCCATATCATTAGCCTCTATCATTGATTGCTTCCCTTAAATGAATTAACTCATTAGAAAAAAAGAACGGATCGCATCCTTTTCAAAGCGTGGTGGAATTCCAACTCATATCTTTGTCTTCTCAGAGCTCTACACTAATCAGCACAGTTTGTTGGTGGATTTTGTTTGTTTTGTTTGTTTGTTTGTTTTTTTAGCTCTCCAGCTGAAGCTCTCCTTCATTCCTTCTTCATTATACATCAGGAACATTCACAGGCAGAAAATGTGGGATTCAACTGACAACTGCACCTAAATCTGTCATCCTAGACTCTGTTTATATAAAATGGAAAGAATATGGACTTCAACAGAGAATTCATATGATCTACTTTATGCATCCACTTCCAAATCAGAAGAATTAATATGTAAAATGCCTATTATTTTCATTAATTTTAAGAGTATTTTAGTACGACCGACTCAGGTCTGGACTGGAATTGTCTCATGTGTCCATTTCCACATAAACAAGATGGATTCCTCTAAAAGTAAAATGATTCTATGGTCCAATAGTTAAAAAGAAAGTACTAAAAAAGTGTGATAGCTGTTGTCTGCATTCAAATGAACATGTGACTAGATTAACTACATGTGTTGGGACTTTGAGTCTAACCTAGAAGAGGTAGCTGTAAATATGCTATTTGTTATATGAATAGGAACTGAGAAGAGTATCACACATAGATGGTTTTAGCATTTTCCACTGACAGTTGAAGCATTCCTGTTTCACACGGGAGTTTGCAGCGAATCCATTTTCAAAACTTTGTCAGCATTAACTATACACAATGTAGGTATCTTACTTATCATTATGTACTCCAGCACAGACCAAGAAATCTAACTTGTAGTCAAATGATATGGGGTATCACAGTGACAAATTTACTTCATTTAAGTTGCCTCCAACTAAATCTAAGGAGTTAGAATTAAAATAACTTTGTAACATAAGCCATAGCATGTGTTAAAATGTTGTAAGTATAACAGAAACAAGTGTTTTAACAAGTGACTTCCCCTCCCACCCCACCCCTTAGAAAAACAAATACTTGTCAGGACAAAAACAAAAAATAGTCTCAAGGGTATTAGGAGAAAATAAATAGATAAATAAATAAATAAATATGAATGTGAAGGCAAAGACATTCAATGTGTGAACTGAAGAAAAAGGAAGTGTTCAGGGTAAGTCATTTACCAGCAGAAGGAGGTACGTTGGTAAGGCTAAGATTCCCTGAAACTAGTCTCATCAAACTGATTCGGCATTAGAAAGTGAACTGTGTTCAGGCACAAGAAATCCAGGTATAGTGCGCAAAATGTCAACAGGAAGTGACTTTGCCTGTTATCATGGTAATGACTATGGATATTTCTGTTCAGGCTGATGCAAAGTGGGTGAAAAAGGGAAGGTTAGTCTTGAAACAGCCAGCAGAAGAGACATGCTGCATTCCTTGAGGTGTTTTAGATTGTACTTTCTGATCCAAATCGCTAGAGTAAAATTCAGCTTTCAAAGGGACTGAAATGAACAAGAAAATTTCTAATGCTTCCCTCCACTTCTCTGTCATTGTCTCATAGATTAAATCAAACCTGCTGCCTACTGAAAAAAGTTATTTTTTGCCAGTTTAGTGCTGTATTACACTGTGGTAAAATATATATATATATCTCCATATTATCCATATTACAGCAATTTTATGCTATAGTAGTGGCTGTGTCAAAGTTTCACAGATAAACTTCCTCTTTCAAGGACTAGTTCACTGTAGTGGTCAAATATTGCTTCCAGTCTTAACTTGGCATATGAAAGGTAAAATCCTAGAGCATTTTTCCCAGTGCATCAACACAATAATTTGTTCGGTTATAGATATTGCCCTAACAAAACAATACATGTTATTGCTTCCAGGTTTGTTTTAGTTCTCAATCTACTTGTATTCACAGTAATTACACTTCAATACAAATATCAGTTCTTGGGTCAACTTACACCTATTTGAACACAAGCTCCAGTCTTCACATGGAGAAAAAATTTGGACCAAATGAATTTGTCAGCTGTCATATAAGTATGCTACTTACATTATGTTAGAATTTTAATATTATCCAGATTATTGATTTCACTTCATTCTACAAATATAATTTGTTTCAAGAGACCTGGTGAACAAGAATAATAATAGAAAAAATAAAATCTGACTTAAGTGGAATTTCACAGGATTTTTTTCAATTTACTTAATTTTTCTCATATTCAGATTGTTATTTATAATTGTTATATTTATAATCTTCTTTTGACATGTTTCTGTTATTTATCTGCAGTTCTTGTATCCAGCTGAAAATTACAGGAACACACATTATTTATTATTTCAATGAGAAGTCACATTAATCTCTTTCTGATCATGTGGTTTATGTTTCTTTTCAGAGAAGTACAGTTTGAGGTCATTTTGGTAATGCACAAATGCCTAATGGTCATGCAATTAAAAACAAACAAAAAAAAAATAAAGAAGGAAAGAGAGAGAGAGAGAGAGAGAGAGAGAATTTCAGCACTAATTTAGGTCCCTAAGCTCTACAAAGTACCAGGAGTTTAAATATATCTCTGTACTGTATCTGGCTGGGATGGAGTTAATTTTCTTCATCACAGCTCATATGATACTGTGTTTTAGATTTTTGACCAAAACAATGCTAATAACACGCTAATGGTTAAGCAATGGCTGAACAGTGTTACTACAGCTTCAAATCCTCTCTAACTCTGCACCCCCCACACCCACACCCACACTCACCAGTGAATAGATTGGGGGTGCACAAAAGGTTGACTGGGGACACAGCCAGGCAGATGACACAAACTAACCACATAGATATTCCATGTCATATCCAACATCACGTTCAACAATGAAAAGGGAAAAGGGAGGGTTTAGGGTTATTTTACTTGGGAACTGTCTGGGCATTGGTCTACCCGTGGGAGGTGGTGAATGAATGCCTTTACATCCTTTGTTTTGTTTTGTTTTGTTTTGTTTTGTTTTGTTTTTCTCTCTTCTTCTACTCCTCCTTCACTTATTAGTATTTTTTTTTATCTCAAACCACAAGTTTTTCTTGTTTTTATTCTTCCTTTCCTTTTCTACTGCCACACTAAGTGTGGGGGTGGGGAGAGTGAGCAAGTGGCTGTGTAGTGCTTAGCTGTCTACCAGGGTTAAACCATAACAATCTCCATGATTAAAGTTTCCCAATTGTCTAGCTCTAGCTTTTACTTGATATTGGAAGTGTCTAAAGTAGAAACATTTATACTTACATAGATAAATACGGGAACAAGAATGCTTCTTTCTCTCTGTTTTTAAATTAACAGACATAAGATTGTTCCAGACTGCAGCTTGATACATTAGCCTGATTTTATACTAAAATGTTATAGATATTACAGTTTCTTATTTCTAGATAACTTGGAGCACGTTATGATTGAATATACATCAGTATGAACTTATCCATGAAGCTAGGTCTGTCAATTTGATACTCTGTGCTTAGTCTCTTCTACCCTGAATTCATCTGGTGAAAAAAGGGGAGAACAGGACTTCCTTTCCTATATTGGAGGATTATTTCAGACATGAATAGCTCAGTGTAATGGTACATATGTGAACATCTAGACAGGTGGACTCTCTTTAGTCACTCTCTCCTTAGTCACAGTCTCTTTAGCCATGTATTGAAAAATTGCTAAATATAAAAAAGTCTTATCCTTGGGAGTCTTAACATGGTGACCATGAGCCAGCAATGTGCCCTCATGGCAAAGAAAGCCAACAGCCTCCTGGGCTGCAGTAGGCAGAATGCTGACAGCAGGTCAAGGCAGGGGATCATTCCTCTCTATTCAACCCTGGTGAGACACATCTGGAGTACTGGGCCCAGTACTGGGAGACATAGAAAAATATGAAGTAAGTCCAGTGAAGAGCCACAAGATGATTAAGGGGCTGGAACATCTGACGTAGGAGGAGAGACTGACAGACGTGGGGCTGTTCATCCTGGAGAAGAGAAGGCTTGGGGTGAGGGAGTGGGGGGTTGTTCCTATCTATGTATATAAATACCTGAGGGAATGGAGTAAAGAAGATGGAATCAGAATCCTCTCAGTGGAGTGCAGTGACAGGACAAAAGAGCACAAAATGAAACACAGGAAATTCCATTAAAAAAAGCTCTACTACTGCGAGTGTGGTCAAACACTGGAACAGGATGCCCAGAGAGTCTCCATCCTTAGACATATGCAAGATCTGGCTGGACATGGTCTTGAGCATGTCTGTCCCTGCTCAGGACAGATGGGTTGAACTAGATGATCTGCATAAATGTGTTTTAATCTCAAAAACTGTGTTTCTGTAATAAAGTTTTCCCAACAAATATATTTGCTATTCTATTCATTTACAGGCAACTAGTATATTCAACTTGAATTCATTGTGGTCATATGCATGGTTCAGTCAGCAGTTATGCTTCGTAATATGTTTTCCCCCAGTTGATAGACCCTAGTGAAGTTTTATCTGGATATTTTCCTATGTATTTCTATGTGTTTTCTGTGTATATGCTGCTGCAAAGCAAAAAAATCTTTTAAATCATCCCTTCTTATGATGTTTTGATCCTTGATAAGTTTCTGGAAATAAGTATTTAGCTTATTATCAAACATCCAATCTTTTAGTAGTAATCTATAGCTTGCCATTACTCTGTGTTAAACAGCTATTCCATCTGGGTCACATGTAGTACGAAAAAAAAAAAACCACCATGTAAGAGCATAATGAAGCTTAACAGTTTGAAAAAGCAGAAATGAGGGAGGAAATTGTTTTTTGTAGTTGATTTTTTCTTTTTTTCCACATACATAAATAAATTATTTAATTGAGGAATCCAATGTTTCCTACAGGTATCTAGTAGATAATTTGCTATGATTGTCTTCTAAATGATTTCTACACAGAGCAAAAGAAAAAATGCTTTTTTAACTAGTTAAAGGGAAAAGGAAAGATTAAGAAGGAAATGTAATGATTCAGAAAAGATTAAAGATAAAAAGCACTTTTGTGCTTTACACCTCTTTCACAGACAGTGTGTCTATGTGTCAATCAGTCCACTTTGATTACAAAAGCTGAAGCACTTCCCAATTGCATGTGACATGAGTCTGAGCCAACATCCAGAGATCATTCCTGGTGACAGAAGCAAAGCAACATCTCACTTGAATGCTTTTGAGAGGAAATGGAAGTTAAGAACTTTGATACAGGGGAGGGATGCCTTAGAAGGTCTGATTATATTTGTTTCTAGGTTGTCATAGAATCATAGAATATTCCAAATTGGAAGGGACCCAGAAGGATCATTGAGTCCAACTCCTGGCCCTGCACAGGACCACCAGAAATCAGACCACATACCCGAGAGTGTTTTCCTAACTCTTCTTGAAAGCTGGCAGGCTCAGTGCTGTGACTGTGGCTGTTCCAGTGCCTGACCACCCTCTCAGTGAAGAACCTTTTCCTAACACCCAGCCTGAACCTTCCCTGTCACAGCTTCACATCATTTGCTAGGGTCCTACCACAGGTCACCAGAGAGAAGAGATCAGCGCCTGCCCCTCTGCTCCCCATTGTGAGGAAGCTGCAGGCTGCCATGAGGCCTCCCCTCAGTCTCCTCTTCTTGAGGCTGAACAAACCAAGTGACCTCAACCACTCCTCATATATGTTTCCCTCTAGACTCTTTACCATCTTTCTAGCCCTCCTTTGGACACTCTTTAATAGTTTTATGTCCTTCTTATACTGTGGTGCCCGAAACTGCACACACTACTTGAGGTGAGGACAAACCAGTGCAGAGTAGAGCAGGACAACCACTTCCATTGACCAGCTAGCAATGCTATGCTTGATGCACCCCAGGATACGGTTGGACCTCATGGCTGCCAGGGCACACTGTTGACTCATATTCAACTTGCCGTCAACCAAATCCCCCATATTCCTTTCTCTGGGACTGCTCTCCAGCCTCTCATCCCCCTGTCTGTAAGTATACCCAGGGTTGCCCTGTCCCAGGTGCAGAATCTAGCACTTGCTCTTGTTAAACTTCGTATTGTTGGTGATTGTCCATCTCTCTAATTTGTCAAGATCTCTCTGCAAGGCCTGTCTACTCTCAAAGGAGTCAACGGCTACTCCCAATTTAGTTTAATCTGCAAATTTACTCAAAACACCTTCTAATCCTACATCCAAGTCATCTATGAAAACATTAAAGAGAACTGGCCTTAAAATGGAGCCCTGGGAAACCCCATTAGTGACTGGTCAGCAAACTGATGTAACCCCATTTACTATAACAATTTGAGCTGAACCTGTCAGCCAATTGTTCACCCATTGTATTATGTTTTTATCTAGCTGTACGCTAGACATTTTGTCCAGAAGGATACTGTGAGAAACCGTGTTGAAGGCTTTACTGAAACCCAGAAAAATTATATCAACTGGCTTCTCTCGGTCAACTAGATGGGTGACCTTGTCATAAAAGGAAATTTTTTGTTAAGCAGGGCCTTCCCCTTGTGAACCCTTGTTGGCTATGACCACGTTGTCCCTCAGGTGATTTTCAATAACTCCCAGAATCATTTTCTCCATAATTTTACCAGGCACTGAAGTGAGACTGACAGGCCTGTAATTAGCAGCGTCTTCTTTCTTACACTTCTTGAAAACTGGAACAACATTTGCCAGCTTCCAGTCATTTGGAGACCTCTCCAGATTCCCAACACCATTGAAAAATAATTGAGAGAGGTCTCATGATGACATCAGCCAGCTCTCTGAGTACTTATTATCTTTGTGATAATAAATCTAATTTAATTATTAATTGGATAGTTAATTGTGTTGGTTTTTGTTTTGATTACTTATGTTTTTCTTCTGCTTCTACAAAGTTGAAGATAGTTGGCTTGAAGCCTGGTTACAGACAGAAAAGAGTTAAAAAAAAGAATGTGATGTATACCTGATCTCACAAATCTAATCCTTATCTGGTTTAATTTCACTGATAGCTTTGTAACTCTGTGGATTTTAGTAAAGATGTTTTCTATATATTCTATGCATGTATGTGTGCATAAACACACAAACTTACACAAACACATATATTCCTATGTACATCAATATATATGGTATGTATTTATATATACACATATTTTCATATATATTGTTTATACCTTTTTATATATCTATAGAGATTTTTAAAAATTTTTTATTAATTTAATAACTGAGTAAAAAAAAATATTAAAAAAATATATTAATAAAATTTGTTATTCCAATCCTAATGGAAAATGCAATGTGAAAACACAATTTCCTATCAGAAAATTCCTATAAGTGTAGAATGTATCTTGGAAATAAAAATAATTGGAATAATGAAATTTGTTTGTGTGTGTTTATGGCATTATTTAATTCTTTGTTTTTGGCAAATCTTTATATCTAAGTATAACATTATCGGATATGGTAACAACAAATACATATTTTTTATTTTACTTAGTTTTATCATGAAAAAAGAAATTATTATTTATTCCTGTATGTATTTTAATGTTGGAAAGAAAATGTGGTAGTGCCTATGCATTCTGTACATGATCAGTAAAAAAGATATAACAGTCTTAACTACAAATGAGTTCAACAGGAAAGGAAAAAACTAAGGGAAAGAAATAGGAAAAAAAAAGAAAGAAAGAAAGAAAGAAAGAAGAAAAAAGAAAAAAACATAGAAAAAAAAACATAGGAAAAAAACCATAGGAAAAAAAAAACATAGAAAAAAAACAAACATAGAAAAGATTTTGTTTCCAGTTGCTAAAATGAACTAATGTCATAACCAACCAGACAGACCCAGAACCTTTTTAATCCTCTGAGGATTTGATTTATACATTCTTCAGTTACTTTTTCACCAGTATTTTCAAAACAGTTATGAACCTCCACTAAACACATGGCTAAATAAGTTATTGCATGGAACTGCACTAACTTCAGACAAAGCCATCCTTGGGAATGTAACAGCCCAAATAAAATGAGAATTTAATCCCAGAAGTTGAGTTTGGTCATAGTATTGTAATTTGAAGTGGATATCATGCCGAACTTTGTCACATTTAACCCCACATGAAACAAAGCTGTGCTTCTGTGAGCTATTCGAGATCCTATTAGCTCTCCTTGACTTCAGTCAGAGCTGACAGTATCCCACTGAAGTAATTATCCTCACTCTGCTGGGAGAACGGAAGCAACTGACTGGGGAGAAATGCTGCTGCTGAGGCTCAGCATTTCTCACGCAGCAGGAGTGGGGATGAAAGGCACCAGGCCACATCACAGGATGCACTCAGCCACTGGTTCAAGATAAGAAAAGAAAAACCATTGCCAGCAATTCCACCTTTCCCTTAGGAAAGGAATTAAAGAGCAGCCCTAGATAGCTTTCAGGAGAGATGGCAAAAAAAATGGGGAACTTCATGACTGCAGAGCACCTGCACTCAAGCCATGGAGAAAAGGAAATGAAAAGGCTAAATACATGTTTACACAAGAGTGATAATCTGCTCTCTCTTGGTGTCAAGCTTGTAAACAGTGCACAATAAAACTGTTAAGTACTTATATATGACTCTTTTAATGACAGTATGTAAGAAAGGTTAAAATGAGATAGCTGTGTTGTATAGCCTAAGAGATAACTATAATTCTAGGAAATATGATCTAAAATATGGGTAAAACATAGACTATAGTATATGAAGATTTCCACAGAGGAGAAAGGATGTACTTTTTAAGTACATAATATATTTTTATTCACATTCCATAAAAGTGATACAGTATTGTTATACAGATATTTTACAATTAAATCAATATGTATCAATAATGTCTGTTTAGGTAACACTGAACTGAAAACATATATTGAATAATCAGTACAGTAAATTTTATAGTTTTCAGCATTATGAAAGAATAAAAGACCTGCAATCTAGTAAAGAGGAAAACAAAGTGAGGAAAATTAAGTTTGCCTAGTATAAAAATTGTTTGAAAACATCACTACTTACATGGAATTTTACAAGGGCAGTATAATGATGTAACAATGATTGTGGAGGATAAAGTTCCCAAGTCCTGCCTATGAGAAGGAATAACCTCTTGCTCCAGCTTAGGCTAGAGACTGAATGACTGGAAAGGAGTTCTGCAGAGAAGGACCTGGGGCTCATGGTGGACAAAATGAACATGAGCCAGCAATCTGGCCTTGTGGCAAAGAAGGCCAACAGCCTCTGTGGCTGCATTAGGAAGCACGTTGCCAGCAGGTCAAGGGAGGTGACCCTTCCCCTTTGCTCAGCACTGTTGAGACACACTTGGAGGGCTGGATCCAGTGCTGGGCTCCCCAGTGCAAGAAGGACATGGACAAACCGAAGTGAGTCCCGGGAAAGGCCACAATGATGGTTAAGGAGCTGGAGTATCTGACATAAGAGGAGGTCTGAGAGAGCTGGGACTGCTCAGTTTTCCCTGAAAAGGTATATAATTATTCTGGACCAAAAACAATCTGCACATCCATGGTAACTGGAAATCACAGATGGATGTGTGCCAAAAACAAACTACAGTTCCAAACAAAAATAATAACATAGATGTAACTTCATGTTGTTCAGTTTATACTATGATCCAGAGTGAATATCATTTGATAGTCCTTGAAAAACACAGAACATGAAGATCACTTGTAACAGAAAATTTGTCACTGCTAGAAAATTACGTCATTATAGAACAGTCCAAAATCATCTGAACATCTTGGGAGAAATCTTAGTTGTAAACAAAATGTGACGCTTTCACTAAAGATAATCAGACAAAATTTCACTTCTCATATGGGAAGATAGAAGTGAAGCATATGTGTACCCTATACCGTGAAGTGCGGTACAAAGATGACAAAGCTGGCAGCCTGGTAGGGCTAAATAGCCAAATCATAGCATCATGCTGACAATGAACTAAATTTGGGTCAAACACTCCCACCAATCATCACAGCATTACCATTGATTAATTGGCTAATTGAATAATTAACTGAGATACAATGTAGCTTGCAGAGCTAAAGCTAGTTGACAGCCAAACTAAAGCTAGTTGACAGATAACTCTGTTCCTTCCTTACATTTGGCCCTTCTCAGTCTTTGGCTGTGCCTGAGAGCAGTAGCATATTGAAACCCCAAAGGAGAAGAGATGGAAGGGTCACCTTTTGCTCCTGCATACCATCCATCTACCCCACTTTCCTGGAACGGCTGCACACATTTACCCAGGAGATGGGTGAAGCCAGTTCCAAAGCTGGTCTGGGGCTATCAGACAAAGAATTAATTCTGCTGCTACAGTGAATTCACGACCATCAGCAGTCTACTACCAAAGACAATGTGGTATAGACTTCCCAGTGATAATGCCAAACTTCTGCATGACAGTCAGGTGTACAGCATGTGCTGGTCACTACTGAGAGTTAATTGCACTCAGGCAGTGCACACAAAGCAAATTACATTAGAATAGGTTCATACACCTTTGTCCATCCTCCACTTGTTGTGTCTTATACTTGAGACTATAAACGCCTTTGAGGCAGCAACCATATTATATTACACTTCTATGTAATGCTAAGCACAGTGGAGTCCCAGGCATCTAGGAACTCCAACAATGATGATTAGAAGTTAATAGACACACCTTTATTCCACCCTTCCCTCCAAGAGGGCTGAATTCGATCCTAATATTAAAGAATGAAGTAGAGTGAAAGCAGCAGGGAGCAAGCAGCAGCTACTTTTTGTTCAACTGCCAATTTCAGTGGCAGATTTGTTAGATGTTACTTTATTCCTCCCACCCTCATGATCCTGAGCAGGAAGCAGCAAGAGCAGCAGAGTGCAAAAGAATTTACTAACAACAGAGACAAAAGTCATTATCACTCCTTCATGTCCACCATTTCCTCCAGAAGAAGGAACACCATCAGAAAGAGAGCAAATTTATATTTTTTCTTTTACTGTGGTTTTATTTTCACCTTTCTCTCCTTTCTTTTCAATTCCTAAGACTGGCTTTTGAATGAGTTTCTCAACCTTTTGAAGGATTAAAGTGATGTTGAATATACTAAGCGTCACACAGGGGAAGTCCCTGGAGCTGCACAGGAAAATTACTACGCAAAATTACTAAGGGCTGTAGCAAGAAAAGAAAGCACCAAGGGAGAGTGATAAGCCAAAGGATGAGTAAAATACAAAATCTGAAAAAGAAGATGATGATTATCAATCTTCATTTAAAGGAGAAAAGTTAGTTTCAATGTCCTTCTTTTAGAATTGCAAGATCTCTCCACCAGCAAACAGATCCTGTTATCTGAAGCAATAGGAAAAAAGGAAAGAGGGGAGGCGAGGGGAGCAAAAGAAGATGCAAATCTGAATGCAGCAAAGCATCAATACAACGATGCAATGCAACAACAAATTTCAGTCATGTTTATGCCCAACTTTCTTTAAAAAAAAAAAAAAAAGGAATGTAGAAGTTTCTAACATGATACTAAAATCTTAGCAAATTTGATATATTATTAAAAATTATGTGGAATAAAATAAAGAGTTCTAAAACTCTTGTGCCTAAAAACTTACTGAATCTGCCTCTTTATCCAAGGTCTGGTAAGATCTTTGCTTGAAAAACTTGCTTTATTATTATAAATAATAATAAAAAATAGTATGTGTATGAATTTATATTTATTTTCTTTTAACACTTCTTTCTACATTGATCTAAGAAGTATTTGAAAGTTTTCAGAAACTTCACTGACCACTTGCATCCAAAATATTGATTTGTACCGTTGCACACTTGAATCTGTTATATTTTTATAGATGTCATGTTTTCTGCTCATGGTAAGTAAACCTGATTTTGATTCATTCTCTTATTTCTTTCACTTCAGCATTCTGCTGATAGTAGTCATGTTTTTGCTTGATTGTTTATTTAGTAAATACATTCTTGATTTAAAGAGCTTGATTTTATTTTCCCTGAATATGTCTTTGAGTATATATATCTTGGATAGGCAGTAGGACTATAAACAATCTCCCTTACCATTTTCTTAACCACTAAATTTCAAGCAGTCAGTAAGGAAAGTTAAAGAAATTGTCACTTGCGATTTTCCAACTATTAGTATGAAAAACCTTGCATTCCTAGATGTTTTTGTGAGAATTCACTATCACGATGTAGCAGACTTCTGTATCTTATTCCACCAGACATTTTTTTTTTTTTTTTAGAAATGAAAACACACAGGACTGAATGGATGAGGGTTTGGATTCCCTTATCCAATCAAGTCCCTATCTTCTGCAATAACAGGCAACTAAAATATAACTAGATTAAAAGCTGCATACAAAATGCTCTAAAATTAAAATTAAAAAAGAAACACAGGAATAAGTGGGTGAATCATCTATTGTCATTGCTAAATATACAATAGTGTTAAGAAACATTAATTTTTTAAGTAATTCAGGAGAATCGTGGATGTGCCTGATCTGCAGCTGTGGTCAGTTTTCAGTGCTTCAAAGGAAGGCAGGAAAATACTCACATTAGTATGAATCAGGTCTTACGCACATGCAAGAAGGAAATCAGAAGAAAATTATACTTCTAGATCTGGTACAACTCTATTAAACCCAGTTTTTCTCTGAACTTGAATTTAGGATATTTGCACGTAGAAAAACATTAAATGTGTTTAGATGCCTTACATTACAAGGAACACTCTTTTAGCAAAAAAGTATCCCAGATTTTCATTCAAGTGTTCATCTGTTCAACAAAACTGAACACAAGACAGAGACAGAATGTCTCACAGGTGGACACAAATCTTTCATAATCACAAGAATCAAGACATGTGTACAAGTAGATTACTGTTGTGTGATATGACGATGAGAACACTCACTACTGAATTCTCCTCATATTTTTCAGGTTCACCTTGACTGATTTTGTGAGGTACCCAGTGATACCAATGACATCCAGTGATCCATTCCTGTTAACAGCTTTCTTCACATTGTGAGAAGGCCCTCCAGATTTGTCCCATATAGTTTTCCATTCCATTCTTCCAAAAGCAGATTGCTTAGTAGCAAGTATGATGATGATATGATAATAATATGAACTTCCAGCTGAGATGAATGCCTCTTACTTTTTCCTCCATCCTTTATCATGAAATGCCAGATGGCTTCTTTGATTTCTACTTTCTCCATTTCCCTCATCTCCCAACAGTCCCTCACACCTTATGACTTCTCTCACAAGCCTGGTTGTCAAATAAGTTTTTTTTTTTTTTTTTTTTTTTTTCATANNNNTTACTTCTCTCCAAAACCTTGTTTTTAAAAAAATTTTTTTTTTTTTTTTTTTTTTTTTGATGCTCTGAAGTGATGACATTTATGCTTCTACAGCAGATATCTCCATATTAAAAGAAAGATTAAATATGTTCTATGTTATCTTGCCGTATCTGATTGGAGTTCTCAACCATTTGAATATTTTCTTCATTTTTATCTATTTTAGTATGTTTTTCATTTTGAATTATAAATATATATATGAATGAGCTTCTTTCTGAGCATGCATTTGCTCTCCCTGTTGTTTCATTACCATGAAAAATAGCATGCCTTAGAACAAAATTACAAAAACCTTAAAATATAAACAGATCAGTGCTATATTAAATATTTAATACTGAATACTGTGGTTTTAACAGTTTAATTCTATTCAGTGCTGTAAAATAATGTCTGGTATATCAAAATAAAATTCTGGGTTGTATGATCCTGGGTATGATTCTTTAAATGGTAGGACATTTTAACCAGTTTAGCAACTAAAAAGGTGGACTGTAACAGCTCTGTTTCCAATAATATGCTTCTTAATTTGTCTTTTACCTCAGGTCTACATTTTCAGTACAGGGTAAATATTGACTGTGAATCCATCTGTTGTTTGATGAAAAAAATGATCCGCTCCTACCTACATTGACTTGCAATTAAAAGTTATGAAACATACTTCCAGGTTAGTTTCATAGGACTTCCAGACTACAGAGACACATCTGTATTCCACTGAACTAAATTATTTTAGTTTATTACTGTTTAGGCTGCAAAATATTTTCATGCTAGTACATGTTCTTTTAACTCCCTTGACCATTAAAAATCTACAGTAAACCTTTTTTTTTTTTTTTTTTTTTTTNTTTTTTTTTTTTTTCCTATCTTTAAAATCAGCCAGCCACATGTCAAAATATCTGTCCAAAATACAGGTGCTTGTCTTCTTCAGTTTCCTTCTTAGGAGTTATTTTGATTGTCTTTAGTTTAAAATGTGACTCAATGACAAATGATTACAGCCACTAGGGATGAAGAGGACTATAGTGCAAGAAAGATTTAAAGAAGGTAGGATATAGGATCTGTTAGAGCAGGTCCAGAGGAGAGTCACGAAGATGATCAGAGGGCTGGAGCACCTCTCCTATGAAGAAAGACTGAGAGAGCTGGGGATGTTCAGCCTGGAGAAGAGAATGTTCCAGGGAGACCTCATTGCAGCCTTTTAGTACTTAAAGGGGGCTTATAGAAAAGGTAGTGACTTTTTACACAAGCAGATAATGATAGGAGAAGGGGGAATGGTTTTAAACTAAAAGTGAGTAGATTTAGATTAGATATAAGGAAGAAATTCTTTAGTCAAAGGGCGGTGAGGCACTGGAACAGGTTGCCCAGAGAAGCTGTGGATGCCCCATCCCTAGAAGTGTTCAAGGTCAGGTTGGATCGGGCTTTGGGCAACCTGGTCTAGTGGGAGGTGTCCTCGCACATGGCAGGGGGGTTGGAACTAGATCCCTTCCAACCCAAGCCATTCTATGATTCTATATTTTCCTTTGTGTTATAGAATCCATTCCACTTAAATATTCTTAAAATTCCTCTTACAGAAAGCAAGTTTTTCACTAAATATTTGCAGCATCTTTAGTTCTACCATCTACCTCTGACATGTTTAAGTCCTAATATTGTAGTAATTTTTTTGAATTAGAGAAACTTTGTTACTTCTTGTGCTAATACATATTATCAAGAGAAATGCCATGAAGCATTTTTCTCATGAACCTGTGATGGCATAAGTTTCAAGATTTAAAAAACAGTCAACAACAAAAAGATTTCATGCAAAAGAAATATCCAAGGTGAATTATCTGATAATTATTTTTAGTTTGCAATCAATAATGATTTTTATTATAGTTTTAATACCATGAAACTAAATTAAAATGGGTCACTGCATGTCTGCACACATAACTGGATGTTTTTTTCTTTCTAGATATATGTTACTCCTTTTGCTCCATACATATTATTTTCTATGAAATACTTGTAGAACCTTCTTAGTTATGATTGATTTGTCTGATCTTGTTCCGAAGTGCTTTTGTATTTCTGTAGTTTTGTCTTTTATTCTGAAATTAAAAACAGACCAACCACCCAACAAATAAACAAAAACAACAACAAAAGAAAACATTTTAAGTATTGTATTCACATATCTGAAATATTCTGTATTTTCTTAGCAGCTCCCTAAGCAAGTGACTCTTACAGTTAACAAAAACCAGACTGTAGCAGTTTTCTAATTAGTTTCAATAAAAACAAGTACTTACTTTTTGTTCCACAGTTCAGGAAAGAACATGCTAACATATTGTTCTGGTGACAAAATATTTCACACTTTTATTTGTATCAAAAAATACCCATTATAGCTACCAGAAAGCTTTTTTTTTTTTTTTTTTTAACATAGTAACTTGAAAAGATCTTGCATTTCCAAGTATGGATGGCATAATCAATTCATATAATGTGAAAATGGATCAGTCTATCAAACCTTTTAGACCAATCCAGTAACAAGAAATGGATTTTATACTGCAGAAAATGAAATGCCAAAAACCAAAAGAACAAACAAAAAAACATACTTTTTTTTTTTTTTTACTCCTAAAAGTCTCACTAAAGTTAAACCCAGTGCAAGAATAAGGTGTAGGCAGTGATGCAGTGATGAGAGAACTGTTTTTAAAAACAGCTAACAAATAACAGTATCTGGGAAAAAATACTTTTTTCCTGTACCACTAGTCTATATCATGTAATCACCAAAAAAAAAAAAAAAAAAAAAAAAAAAAAAGGAAAAAAAAAGAAAAATCTCCCATCCTTTCAGGTGGTCTATTCTTACTATTTGCTTCTGTGGAGTAGGCGGACCTCTTACCCTTCCCAGTGGGTAGAAACCACTGCTTTATATATGTCGTAATTGCTATGCATTTAGCAGAGCTTGAAAGGAGTCAAGAACATCGTCACTGAAGTATATATTCGGTTTCAATAATGAAATGTCTTTGAAATACTTTAATGCAATTTTTGGCTAGGGTGGATAGGTGTAATCACATTAGCATAGCTTGTTATAGAGTACTATAGACTTGGATATATCAATGAGTGTGCTCCAGTTAAAATAAGTACATTTGGAAAATATATCTGTGAATCAACTGCTAAACAGGTGAAATACATCAGAAAGAGAAATAACATTGAGGAGAAATTCAGGGGGAGAAAAAATTAAGGAAAAGCAACAAAAGAATATACATTATATTGTTACCATACAGTAAATAAACAGAGCATTAACATCTGCTATGATTTTTTTATTGTTAGCTGAAAACTGACTAGGAAACAAAAAGCCTAACATTTCATATGCATTCAGAAAAACAAAACAAACAAAATAAACAATAAGATGAATATTGAAAAAAAGAGTGACCCTTCATTGCAAGTAACAGCATCAGGGCATAATCATCCATGTAAATTATACATTGTTTAGTGGTAGTTCCAAATTTTGTGATACTGTACACAGAAATAATTCCTGGGCTTAAAAACGTTAACAGAAATCGTCTTGGAATAAAGAAGTAGGGATAGCAAAATCTTGCAAAATTTATGTTTGTGAAAAACTTGACGGCTTGTGAATATATGGTTTTGAGTTCTCCCCTGTCTGCAGCTATGATGCAGCTTAGTTCAGTTGTATATATATATATATATATATATGCCTTTTTTTTTTCTTCAGATTCAAATCTTGTGAAGTTGCCTCATTTCTGCCACTACTGGAATAAATATGATAAAACATTATGATTTCTGTTGAACTAACTGTGCAGTTTTGCTTTCCTTTTATTAGTCTGGATCTGTAGACAGAACATTCATTAAATCCAGTGTGCAGTTAAGATGATAATAAGGATTCAGTGAGGAAATACTAATTTGTTACTGAGGCACCAAGTAGAATTTTTGAAAGAGACAATCAACAGTACAGGTAGAAAATGATATTTCAATTCTTTTCATTCACCTTTCATAAGTATATGGAAAAGGAACCTTGAATCATACTGTTTTTGTTCTCCTTATTCTGATGTGACCCTATCACTCCCTGAGAAGCCAGAATTAGCAAGGTACAGAAATAAGTTTGAAGATACGATATTTAATTTTCAGGCACACCAAAATAAATATCTTGTATTTTCATGAACTCTGTAGACTGAACTATATGACAGCTCAAGCTACCAGATGGGAAGATAAATGCCCATTAGGTGACACAACGTATAAGAACGAAGGAATTAATTCAGGTAGGAAGCAATATTGAACTTTCTACTCAAAACAAGGTCAACACTGAATTCAGATAAGATTGCTCAAGGCTTTGTCCAGCTGAGTCTAGAAAAATTCCAAGGTCAAATATTCTACAAGACGTTCATTCAGCCTGTTACAATGCTTAATAAATCTTATACAGAACATCTTTTTCTCCCTTATATTCAGTTGGAATGTCAATTTATTGTCTCTTTTTCCTCCACAAATAGTCCTGGATCCTTCTTGATGACTTCTTGTAGTCAGTGGGTGTGTGAGTCGACACAGGCAGGCAGCAGGAACAACCACGGACTCGTGGCTAAAATACAAAGAGTAGATTTATCCTCGTTACCTCGCCAACTGAGGGATCCCTGAAGCAACACCCGAGCAGAGGCACACGAGCAGAGGCACACGAGCGAAGGCACATGAGTGGGGATGCAGGAACCACTAAGCAGGGTCCATGCTAGGGGATCACCAGCCTGCTGTTTACACCTGTTTTTATCAAGAGTTCGCGCAGGCGCGGTTTTCACCATCATGCTGCAATCCTCACTGTGCTTCTGTGATCTTCTCTGTACCAAGGCTGGGAGCTCAAGCACATCTGATAGGGCGCCTCTGAGTCTAACAAACACCTATGTTATCTATGCACAGATGTGCTACTTGCTAAACACACAGGGCAAAAACAGCAATGAGTACAATTTATGTGCTCTTCTACAGTACTACTCCACAGACTTTACATATTCCCAGCTGCAAGGTCACTTGAGCGTATTTACAATCCTCCTCGCCAGTCTTCCGTTCTCATCCCATCCTCCTCGCTAATCTTGCACTTTTAACCCATTCCTCCCAACAGTGGGGAATGGCTGTCCAGTACACCCCAAAACTATCTCTTCTCCTGCCCAGCTCCCCCAGCCTTTCACTGCAGGGCAAGTTCTCCAGTTCCAACCACAATGGGGAACCTTGGCTGGACTCAGCCTAGTTTATCAACATCCTTCTTGAGTGGATGCATCCCATTCAGCCCCTTGGACTTGCATGGATCAAGATTTCTCAAGGTATACCTGAACTGATCTTCCACCACCATGAGAAAATTCTTCTTCTTGAACCCTGTCTCTAGGCACAAAGGCCTGGAATAACTTCCTGAGGAAGACTAAGGCAATGAGTACCTCACCCTTATCTGCATCCACTGTTACTTGGTCACCTACCCATTCTTTTTGTGGAGACTCAGTTCCTGGTCCAGAGCACAACTCCTGCCATCCTGACCTGGGCTGCACCACACACCCTCCCAAGAATGGTGTGGGTCAAGGCCTTTCATGTGCCAGGGACCTTTTCCAGCTGCTTGAAGTGGCATTTCTGAGTGCCTTCTCTGCCACCACTAACTGATAAAACTTGTGGTAGATTCAGTCTTGCTCACCAACCAGAGGCTGCTCACCCCCAGAGGTGGGCAGGTACCTGATACATCCTGTGCAGCAGTAAGCTAAAAAGTACAGGTGCCCAGCCTTTTCAGATAACTGAAAAGTTCAGGTTCTGTGGGCTGCAGAATCCCCAGGGAGTAATTACAAAGGGTAATTACAGGGTAATTACAAAGAGAAATCATGATTTAGGGGAAGGAAGAAAAAAAGAAGAAAAAAGAAAAAAAAAGAAAAAAAAAGAAAAAGGAACAAAATAGGCAAGCTAACAAGAAAAAAAAACTGTTGGGGGGCAACTGAAAAAAAGTCAAGCCATCAATTAACTGCCCCAACCCTTGCTTAAATAAAAATAAAAATAAAAATAAAAATAATAAAAATAAAAAATCAGGCAAAGGAATATGAATAAAAAAAAATAAGCCATTGGGAAACAAACAAACAAACAAACAACAAATGCTATAGCCTCTCTAACTAAATAACTAAATGAACCCCATATAAAATAATAATAATAATAATATAAGTAGATAAATAACTCCCCAGAAGTAACTGTTAGAGAAGGGGAAAAGAAAACCATACCTAGCAATCCCTCCCCCCGACCCCTAAGAAAAGAATAAAAAAATCCGTTATCTAAAGAAAGAAATAAAAACTTAAAAAGGAAAGAAACATTGAATCATAGAAACGTTTGGGTAGGGACCTTAAAGACCATCTAGTTCCA
>VXAA01000014.1:9196-27360 GCA_013399115.1 Anseranas semipalmata | reverse complement strand
TTGCTTCTCCTTTTTTTTTTTTTTTTGGTAGCAGTCCAATATTCTCATCTATTCCAAACTGCACTTTAGGAAGTGAACTGTTAGTAAGAGTTACTGTGAAAAGAAAGGCTACAATTGTCGTAGAAGGCCACCAGAATTGTCAGGCACAATCTGCTGTTAATGAAGCTATGTTGGATGTCACCAATCACCTCCTGATTTTCCACCTGCCTTAGCATAGTTTCCAGGAGGATCTGTTCCATGATCTTGCCAGGCACAGAGGTGAGACTGACTGGCCTGTAGTTCTCCATGTCTTCCTTTTTCACTTTTAAAAAATCAGGTGTATGTTCCCCTCTTCCAGTCAGTGGGAATTTCACCGGACTGCCACGACTTCTTAAATATGATGGACAGTGGCTTAGCAACTTCATCTGCCAGCTCCCTCAGGACCCATGCATGCATCTCACCAGGTCCTATGGACCTGATAAATTACTATTTATTTACTCTTGGTCAGGAAGGACATACTCTCATTTCAGTAGCTAACCAGTGGGTCTGGCTCCATTTAAGCTCTCTACAGGTTGTGCTGAGCAAATGTCAAGTTCAACTGCAGTTTCTATCTGGAGACAATGCTAAGAAAGAAAGAAACTTCTTCTAAGTTGTTTCTGACTAATTTGTCTAATGTTTTCCTTGTGGTGTATATTAGCTCTCTATGGAGAGAAGAAATAAAATCATTCCTCAGGCAGCTAGGATGGGTTGTTGTTACTCTGGCTGATCAATCCATGTTGCTGAAGGGAGCAGGGGAAATGGGATTATAATCAAATAACCTTGTACCTTATAAATGAAAGTGTTAATTAGCATTTTAATTGCAGGACTTTTGTACTGTGAGTGGTATGTTATACTGTTCTCAGCAGCACAGCACTGTTTTATTTTGAAGCACCCAATAAGTTAACATTAAATTTAATGACTTATTCTCCTCATTATGCTCATGAGTATATGAAAAAAAAAAAAAAAAAAAAAGCTAGATATGGGTAGCTCAGGGCAAAGCACATTCTCTCCTCTTGTGGAACAGCAAGCTTCTCATACATTTCATATACAAATTGTGAGAACCATAAAACAATTCCAGCCTTTAGACAAAATTCAATGTCTTCCTTCTTTACCTGACAGTCCTATGCTTTTTCATGAAGAAAACAATTCATTCCTCAAAGACTTCCTCTCAGAAGTCTGACTCCAACCAAGCACAGTCAAAAGAGATTTAGGTCAGTGTACATATCCTTTAAGTAATAATGTATAAACGGCCTTCAATGTGAGGATCTCCACTGAGAAATTATTACAAACAGGACTCCTTAGCACAAAACAACTACAAAGATTGTTTTTGTTTGTCTGTTTTTATTTATTTTTTTAATATTTTTCCAATCTTCTGAGGTCTTAGCATAGAAAAAGAAATAATATAGTTAAAAAATAACAGAATGTCTTCTCAGATTATCACAACAACCAAGGTCACATTGCTGAAAGGAGACTGGGGTCCTTTACAATAAAATATTTAATTATCTATGAGATATACACCAATATTATTATCAAAGAAAAGTTTTCTAAATCCATTCACTTTACTAGGCTTTGTAAAGCTCACATCTCCATTCACCTAGATATATTTCAGTCTTAGCTTGAGATTTGTCACATATTTCAACTAATGTAGCTGCATGTCTTTCCCACAAACATATTAGATTACAGTCAAATGCATCGGTACAACTTATAAATGATGAAGATAAACAAAGATGAACCCTGTCCTACTGTGATTGCAGTGAACTTCACTGTACTGTTCCCATACTAGTAACTATGGAATAAGTTTGGGTAGACCTGTGTGGAGCCAGGAATTGGACTTGATGATCCTTGTGGTCCCTTCCAACTTGGGATATTCTATGATTCTATGATTCTAAGTTTGTGAAAGAGATGCAATTGGAATTCACAGGCTCTCTAACCATTGAATGGTTCAGTGACTTTGGCATTAATTTATAAATTGCTTTTGCCTCCAAAATACCATTCACAGAAGAGAGACTATTCAAATAGCTTAGGGAGTACAGCTGTCTTCACCACCACTGTTTATTTAAAAAGATCTGACCTTGCTGTTTTGAGGACCTGCCATTAATGTTAGTGAAGATCTATCTAAAAAAGGAAAAGGATAAACTCTGTTCTAGTAATGTGAGCCAAAAGAGATGCTAATTTATTTTCTCAGAAAATATATTTCTATTTGAATATAGCAACCTTTTCATTCAACCCCTTTAAACAGCAAAATAAGAAACTTATTTCTTATTAGAATATTAAAGAAAAATTATCTCACAGTTACTTACATGTTACAGCCAGAAAACAAAACAAAGCAAAACAAAACTTGGATACAAAAGCACAGAAGAGTTTTGAAGACACATCAAGGAAGTACTCAATCTGTATAAGGTCAAACACAGCTGCATCTCTAGAAACCGTTTTCCTAACTGTTGCAGTAACAGTAAATTCCCAGCCACAGCAACAATAAACTCCCAGTCAACCCTGAACTTGTACAGGATTTGCTGTTCCACCTGAATACATGTAAGTCTATGGGGCCCGATGGGATTCATCCCAGGGTACTCAGAAAGCTGGCTGATGTCATCGTGATACCTCTCTCAATAATTTTTCAACAGTCCTGGGAATCTGGAGAGGTCCCAGTCGACTGGAAGCTGGACAGCAAATGTTGCTCCAATTTTCAAGAAGGGCAGGAAAGAAGGCCCTGGTAATTACAGGCCTGAACGTCTCACTTCAGTGCCTTGAGTCACTCACCGAAGCGATCAACTCTGAGGCGGTCATGTTCCACAGTGTACAGGGGGATTGCAGTGTACAGGGGGGGGTTCTGAGCCAGGAAAGCCCCAGGGGAGCACAGAGACCCACCCAGGGGGTGGCAGCCCTCCCGAGAGCAGCTGACAAGGCATGGACAGGGCCAACAGTAACATGGCCACCCCCCAGACCCCCATGAGCAGCCCCTAGGGAGAGCAAGTGACCAGAGCAGGCAAACAGGGCATGGCACATCAGCCAGGGCATGGTGCAGCAGTTTGCACGGCAGTGCACATGGGACGGCGCAGGGAGGGTGCCCCTTCGAGGGAGGGCCATCCCACTGGCCGAGCAGAAAGCTCAAAGTACACTTAAACCCCACAAGCAGGCTCCGTTCCATGATTACCTGCACATGCCAAGGGTGCTCACCCTACCTGATCCTCAAGGCAGAATGGTAGGCACTCGTCTCAGAGCAAAGGCTGCGGCTCCAGATGGGTGGTCTGCACCATCTACCTCAGTGATGGCAGATGCTTCCACTTTATGATGCCTCATAAATGACTTGGATGTAGGATTTGAAGGTATACTAAGTAAGTTTGCAGACAACATTAAATTTAGGTAGAAGGTAGAGAGGCCCTTCAGAGAGATCTTGACAAATTAGAGGGATGGTAAATCCCCAACTGTATGAAGTTTAATGAGAGCAAGTGCCGGATTCTGCACCTGGGAAGGGGCAACCCTGGCTATATGTACAGACTGGGGGACAAGAGGCTGGAGAGCAGCCCCACAGAAAGGGATTTTTGTGTTTTGATTCATGACAAGTAGAATATGAGTCAACAGTGTGCCCTGGCAGCCAGGAGGGCCAACTGTATCCTGGGGTGCATCAAGCACAGCATTGCTAGCTGGTCAATGGAAGTGGTTGCCCTGCTCTACTCTGTGCTGGTGCCTCAAGTAAGGTGTGAAGTTTGGGGCACTACAATATAAGAAGGGCATAGAACTATTAGAGTGTGTCCTAAGGAGGGCTCTGAAAATGGTGAAAGGTCTAGAGGAGAAGATGTATGAAGAGCAGTTGATGGCATTTGGTTTGTTCAGCCTAGAGAAGAGGAGACTGAGAGGTGACTTCATTGCAGCCTACAGCTTCCTCACAAGGGGGAGTAGAGGGGGAGGCACTGAACTCTTCTCTCTGGTGAACAGCAATATACCTTTAATAGCTGGCAGTAAAAAGAAGCTTCTGATTAAACAAGAATATATAATGGTCACATATGAACACTAACTGAAATGTACATAGATAAATGTAAGATACATATTAAAAACAAAGAAACAAAAAAGTTCCTGTCCCTGAAAACAAAGACTTATGATTGAAGAAATATGGTCTTTTAGAGGACGGGAGGAAAGAGTTCAGGAAGAAAAGATTTTGCTTTATCACCTGGCTTAGTGTACAATTTTGATTTGGTTTTCAACATGTTTATTTCAATTGGAATTAAAATGGTATTGTTATGCATTGAGACATGAATGTCTAGCCACAAAGAGACTCATAACACAGAGGCTGGTGAGCACAAAGTCAGATAATGACAATCTTCTTTCACATGATTGGAGAATGATCTACCTAACTGTCTGGATAATGAAAGATTGGTACATTGAAAGAACACTCCACTTTTATTTTTAATTTCCTTTTATTTCTTCATTTTTTTTTTTTTTAGGGAGAGAAGGAGCTCACATCAGGAAAGCTATGAATATTTTCAAAATGATAACCAGCGATTAAGTAATCATAGTTATGATTCAGTGTTAACATCCCCACAGGTAAAACAAAACAAAATGAAACAAAACAAAACAAAACAATATCCCATCTTTCTCCAGGTGCAATACTTTTTTTGATTGAAAATGTAAAACACGTGAAAGCCTGGGTTGCACCTAAAAGTGTGAAGAACTTTTTTTTTTCTATGATAAGCATGAAGCAACATTTTTTTTTTAGTTCTATATTCTTATTCATATGGTAAGATCCTTCCCTACATCAATGGGACTGTATGCTTTAGGGATATCTTCTTTGTTTGTCTTTACTAATTTATTACTACTTGAGAGACTTTCCCAGCCTCGAGTTCTACAACATCGAAACACACTCTAATATAGAGAGCCATACCACCGCCCCTCCTGTGCTGCCTGTCCCTTCTGAAGAGCCTATAGCCATTCATTCCAGCACTCCAGTCATGGGAGTGGTCCCACCACATTTCAGTGATGGCAACTAAGTCACAGTTTGCCTGCTGCACAATGGCTTCCAGCTCCTCCTGTTTGTTGCCCATGCTGCGTGCATTAGTGTAGATGCACTTCAGCTGGGCCATTGCCCTCTCCCCCAGCTCTGGCATTGTTCTCCCAGGCTCATCTCTAATGAGCCTCATTTCATCCCCATCCCCTTTCTTACCTAGTTTAATGCCCTTTCAATGAGCCCTGCCAGCTCCTGGGCTAGGATCCATTTTCCCCTTAGAGACAGGTGGGACCCATCTGCAGCCATCAGGCTGGGTGCTGAGTAAAGTGTCCCGTGGTCAAAAAAAAAACAAAATTCCTGTGATGGCACCAGCCTCTGAGCCATGTATTTATCAGGTGGGCTTTCCAGGTCCTCTCCGTATCCCTCCCTGCCACTGAAGGGACAGAGGAAAACACCACCTGTACTCCTGAACAAAAACAAAACCAAACAAAATAAAACCAGAAGGCCAGCAACTGTGCTATAAAACAAAATTTAAAAAATACCTAGGTTTATTTGGTTAGAAGGGATGACTGCTTTCAAATATATAACAGGCTGCTTCAAACAGGAAAGCAATAACCTCTTTTCTGAAGACCAGGACAAGTAGCTGGTTTAACTGGAAGCAAGAAGGAAGATCCAGGTTAGATATTAGGAAAATGGGGAAAAAAAACATTAGAGCAGATGGCCTGAAAAAGCCATTTTATCTCTTGGAGATCCTGAAGGACAGTTTAGCCAGAAATCAGTTATTAGTGATAAAAAGGATATTCTACAGTTTTGTCATCAGAAATAACAGTTACAAGTCTCTTTCAGATCCAAATATTGGGTCTGAGGGTATTCTGGCTCTGGAGCCAAACTGGGTCTTGTTCCTCCCCATAACCATACACTTGCACAGTCACAGGTGCGCAGGGATGGCCCTGGTCACCATCACCCTCCCCATCCCAGACCTACTCCCTCACTGGGTGCTGTGGGACAGGGCCCTACTCTGGGCCTGCCAGCCCCCATGGCCACCCTCCCATTTCCCTGCCAGGTCAGCCAGCCCTCACAACACCCTGACACTGTAGATAAATGACACAAAAATGAAGAAATTTTACTATATTTGGAAATGTCTCATCAATAAACACAATCTTTTTGTTTGTTTGTTTGTTTGTACACTGTTGTGCATAAAGAAAGACTTGAAATCTGTCAGGTAGATGGAGATCTCTCAGGTGTCAAACAGCTGTCATTTTTTTCATTTCTATAGATCATGGTCTGAAGCTGGAATGATCTTCAGGTTTACTTTGAATATCATCATACTAAAAGCTAACAACATAACTGCCAGGAAACTGTCACTCCTAATTATTCTACTTTGTGAAGAATCAGAAGCCAATACATAATTTTCACAAAGATCTTATAAGGATATTTTTCTGTTACAGCATCCATAAACAATGCATGAAAATGAGCATGGCTAAAATGTATAAAATACATTGTCCCTCACTGCCAGCTATTCAACTGAGAATACATGTTATTTAGTGTCCAGAGATCCAACCTGACAAATTCATATACTCATGAATAATCTTACATGCGCATGCAGCCAAAGAGGCTTCAGTCCTATATGGCTATTTGAAAAGAACACAAACTGCTGGCTATGGCCTTCTTCATATGTCATGTAATCTGTGACATAAAGATAGCCTGTAGTTTATATTTGTTCAAAATCCATGATGACTGTGGGACAACTCCTTCATAAATAGGGTATAAAACGATGTTTCACATAACCTATAAATAATTTAAATGTAAATTGATATAATTGATCTGGTCTTTAGCTTCAGATTGTTCAAGTTTGCTGTATGCTGCATGCAAATTAAATTGAAAAGCTAAACTGGAATGAGTAAGCACGATGGCACCGTGATCGGTCTTAAGTAGTAAAGACAGTCATGGCAAATGTCTTGAGTTTCTACTTTCAGTATCTTTATTTGCCTGACCTTCAAAGATTAAATTTAAGAGGATTTTTCCACTTCAATTATCTTTCTGTGGAAATTGCTTCAGGTCTGAAAAAAAGAGTATCATGTTCTACCTGCAAGCGCTCTTGCTTGGTACTGATAAGCGTAACCCATCTCTTGTCAACATTATAGTATGGAATCATTTCTTAAGGGAAGGAGAGGAAGACCAAGTGCTTGAGGTGTTTAAAACTAAAATGGGCTGGATTAAATTCTAAAAAATATTCTGACTGTTAAGTATAAACCTAGATTGACAAGAAAATAAAATATCTGGTTGACAAATTCCAGGAGAGAGATTTCTGAACAAGGATAGTCCCATGCAGAAATGGCTTCTAAGCAAAAGACTTACAAATTTGTTGTTTTGTTGATTTTTTTTTTTCTAAAAGATGTTTATTTTGCAGGACAATATACTTGTGAAATCATACCTGTTCATCACTGCAANCCCTCATATTCAGCCAGAACTTCCTGTGCTTCAGTTTGTACCCGTTGACTCTTGTTCTGTCGCTGGGCACCACTGAAAAGAGTCCGGCCCAATCCTCTTGACACCCTCCCTTCAGATATTTATATACATTAATGAGGTCTCCCCTCAGTCTTCTCTTCTCCAGGTTAAACTGGCCCAGTTCTATCAGCCTGTTCTCGTACGATAGGTGCTCCAGTCTGCTAATCATCTTTGTAGCCCTCCTCTGAACTCGCTCCAGGAGCTCCATGTCCCTCTTGCACTGGGGAGCCCAGAACTGGGCACAGTACTCCAGGTGTGGCCTCACCAGGGCTGAGCAGAGGGGGAGGATCATCTCCCTCGACCTGCTGGCAACACTCCTCCTAATGCACCCCAAGATACCATTGGCCTTCTTGGCCACAAGGGCACACTGCTGGCTCATGATCAGCCCGTTGTCAACCAGGACTCCCAGGTCCCTCTCTGCAGAGCTGCACTCCAGCAGGATACCCCCCAGCCTGTACAGGTGCATGTGGTTAGTCCTCCCTAGGTGCAGGACCCTGCACTTGCCCTTGTTGAACTTCATGAGGTTCATAGTCTTAGGAGGAAATATCAAAGAGTAGAGGTTAGGATTCTGTCTTCAGTGTTACCATTGAGCGATAATGTACGTTTGACCTTGACTTCATTTGAAACTAGTTGAAACTAGTGTTTCAGCATGTATTTACTGACTTTTTTTCCAATTCATGGTGTCTATAACAGCTAATTACAGGTGTAATATATACAGTTAATAATTGTTTATTTCTATTAATTTATTCTGTGTGAACTATGTAATTTACTCTATTTCAGTGATTATTTATTAGAGGTTTTTATTTTTTATTTTTCCCAATCATGAGCATTCTGTAGGTTGGAGCTCGAATAGTGTCATATCAGGTCCCAGGACCAGAATTTGTTTTATTTTTATTTGAAGATGTAGGTTTTCTCTTGATGCAACAGTTTGCTTTAAAAAAAAAAAAAAAAAAAGGTGAAATTTTNAAAAAAAAAAAAAGTGCTGAAGTTTCACAGCTATCTTAAAATCAGAAGAGGTTTATGTTGGTTTTGTTTATCCATTTACCTTTGTGGTTTTGCTTTGAGAAAAACATGTTGGTTTTGGATGACAACGTGTTTTACACTTGGCTAACATTGTTAGTCTGCAAGATCTCAGTTTCCAAATACAAGTATTTGTATTGTACTGGAACTAAACTTTGCCTCAGGAGAAAAAGTCAGAACTTTAATAGTTGTTTCTTACTTCAGTCTTACATTAACTTCTGTAGTCTAAATATGTTACAGTCTCTGTAACTTCACCTTAAAAAAAGCCATGAAGAGTGGAGGTATTTATTTCAGATGAACTGCATAAGCAATTAAGTTTTTCAAAAAGATATAACAGAATATAACAGGTAGCATAGCTTGAAATACAAATGTGCATAAAGAAGTAAAGGAAAAACACATTTAAAGGCAACAAACTGGAAGTGTTCAGTCCATGGAAAGTTTTCCTTAAAAATTTTGGTTTGTTTGTTACTTTTTTTTTCCTTTATTTCACTTATGCAAAAATGAAAATTGACTAAGACTAATTCTAATTGTGGTTGTCCCTCAATCATCAGGGGAAAAAAAAAAAAAAAAAAAAGCATGACCTGAAGGAATACAAAATGAGAACCAAGGGTAATTTTACAAGTAGCTTTCCTGTGAGGCTGTCATTGATTGATTGTCTTTCTGTACATCTCTTGGCAAAAATCAATGCTTTCCTTTAAGTAAAGCAGTCTTTTTGAAAGAGAATACATGTTTTGAATATTTTAAGAGCCCACCTAGCTGATGGGCACCATAAGAAATGACAATTTATTGCTAGATTCCTGATCTATAAGACAAAGTTTTGCAGTTGTGAAACTAAATGTCTTTTTAAATTACAGTTACTGTCTTATGTGTATAGAGTAGTATATGCACATGGGTTTATATAAAGACATTTTTATTTGTTTTCAAAACAACTGGTCTGAGATTGGTCCATGAAGTTACTTTAAAGCCTTGTGAAGCACTGAAATACTTCATGCTGTGACAACTGACCTGCCTGTCTAGCACTTAACCACTTGTTTATTCAATTTGCAATTTTAAAGCTATTCTTTGTTTTCTTTGGATTTTTCCATGGTATATATTTTAATATAATAACATTCTTGTGACATCAAAAAACTCAAGTAACTAATGCTGCTTATGTCAAAATAAGGTACAGTTATTTGTGATGCAGATAATGTCAGATTTTCAGACAGAAACCTGTAGTTAGAATCCACAGATTGATACAGTAACTTCACGAATCACTGCATGCCATGAAATTAAAAATAATGAAAGTTAGCTAAATAGATACATTTTAACCTCTTCTTTGGTTATTAAAAACCCATTAGCTGCTTGTTGTATGACTGGAAAAATATTTCTCCTAGCATGAATGTATACCTGAGAGTCAGCTGAAACTCAAATGAAGTATACATTTGACTATTAAGGGTAGAAGACTTGAAAGATGCTGGTATGGCCAAGTACTATTAAAGAAAGAGAAAAAAAGATTAAAGTTATGACCTGCCTGCAATCTCATAATGTGCAGAAGTCAAGAAAACCTTATTTTCTCCCCCTCCCTCCCATTCTGTTGTTTGTTTCTGACAATAAGGTATGTCAAAGTACAGCAATACTTTCCACACGATTGCAAAGGTAACTGAAGAAAGGCAGTGGTAGTTTGAGAGAAAACTAAAGCTTTGTGTTCCCTTCTCCTAGAGAAGGACGCTTGTTGGTGTCACTCAACACTAAGGAGGACAGGCAGGTTCTTTAAGGATCCTTGGCAGAATGACCTTGGCCACAGGGTTATGGTTATAATTGGAGATTTATTATTACATCAAAAAAAGAAGAAATTAACAATCAGCGTAGATTATTATCTACAACTTCTAGCATTTAGCGTAGCATAAAGTTGCACGTAATTTCCAGTGTTCTCAGCTACATAGGCTTTTCAGCCACTTGGATGGACCCTCTGCAGATCGGATAAAATTCTTACCAATCAGCACATGATACAATCATAACCTAGACTCAGAGTTTATGTGACAGATCACAAGTCACTGACTCAGTCCTTGGAGGAAGAGGGCAATGGTGGAGGTGTCCCTGGCCACTGGGGATCGTGGGTTTTGCTGGCCAGAAGAAGTTCCAGTCTAAGTCCCGCTTAGGGTTTGTAGCTACTTGATTTTATAGACAGTGCTACTTGTGCTGTTACACTTCCCTGTTCCAGTATGGGTGTCACCCTCTCCTGGCAGCCCAGCATCTGGGTATTGATAATGCTGATGGGCTTAACCACTCTGTCAATGGGTGCTCCCGATACCCTCATGGCGGCTCATCACTTGGGTCTTGATCACTTTATCACCCTGACAATGGGTGTCCCCACATCCTGGTGCCAGACAGGGGGAGAGAGAAGGGGGAAGGAGTATACATTAACAGCCCACTTACATGTTATGGATATTTGCCTTACTGTTGGTTGTGCTAACAATACTGCCAGGGGTCAGGAGCAGGGGTTACTCGACACAGTCGGATACACAATTTCATTTTGAGTAACCAAAAGAACACACCTTAGGAATCCAACAATTAGAATTTATTTCTAGACTAATTATTGCTTTAAGAATTTAATGAAAATATAACAACCACTCATTACTAGACAAACTATGAGCAGCCAATTCCACCATGGATCATTGCTAATACAATAAAGTACACCAAAAAAAAAAAAAAAAGTATCTGCTGCTTATCTTTGATGTTAATTTTTCATCCTTCCTATATATTATTACACTGAAGCATCAGCATCCCATCATCTTTGCAGGGAGATACATAGGGTTTTTGTCCTCAGCCTTGATAACCCTATCGCAGGGTTATTTTCATGCATTTCAACTCCATGCTTGTTAATTGCACTCTTCTCTCCTATAGGTTAGCAGTAATAGTAATGAAAATAAATACTCCCTTATTTTTATGCCCTGGAATCTATTTTGTAATAGCAGTAAGTATCTACGTTGTTTTTTGTTTTTTTTTTTTTAATTTAAAAATTTAGCCAACCAACTCAGTCCATTTTAGGTCACTTGACATTCTTTGTAGGTTTAGTTTCCCCAAGTGTGTTTTACAAGTGTTCATAAGCTCTCTGAAAATCAACAGTATAACTCAAGTTTCCTCTGCCAAAAAGAGAGATATTTTCTTACCAAATACATGTGCTTAACTTAAGCATAAATTCAGTGGTTTGTTGTATAACTGTAACATTTGTAATTGATTTTTCTATTCATAAAATGTAGTAAGTATACCTCCCTCAAAAGAATATGTTTCATTTTTATAAATATTGCAAAAAAAAAAATGCAATTCTGAGTATTTCAGTGGTATCTCGGTACATTTCCAACTGTACTTCAGCTCCTACATAATTTTTAGATGAAGACAATTTTGAAAGTAGTGGCAATTACCTTTAGGTGGATTTAACTGTACCAAAAAGAATCTATGTTGTGCTGTAACCCTGGTAGGCAGCTACGCCCCACAGAGCCACTTGCTCACTCTCTGCCAGTGGGGCTGGGGAAGAGAATCGGAAGGGTAACAGTGAGAAAACTCATGCAATGAGATAAAGACAGTTTAATAGGTAAAGCAAAAGCTGTACTTGCAAGCAGAACAAAATAAGGAATTAATTCACTAGACAGAACATGCACTGAACCCAGGCCCTTTTGGAGAGGCAGCTGAACATTAGGTAGGATAGGTAAGGCATCATAAATGACAGTGGGTCTGCCTGGGGGCAGTGAGACTGAGCCCATTCTGTGCAGGACAGCCCTATGGTTTACCTGTAAGGGGAGAAATCTGTTAAAAAACAAACAAACAACAACAACAACAAACAATTGGAAAATGTACAGTATTTAACAAGAAAAAGACCACTAGATTTTGATCTCAAACATTGTTTGATTTTCATTTTACCCAGATTATATCAACTGAAAGTTAGTGTCAGTCTCATAGTTAAAATACCTCAGTTTTGTGTGTCTGCATGTAGGCTAGATATCTGTTGGAATAAATGGAAATCTATTTAGCAAAACTGTTAATAGATACCTGAGAATGATTTGCATTATGTTCTCTGAATTGTTCTCCTAGAATCCATCAGAGGGGATTAATTTGCCCATAGTTAGGTATCTAGTACTGTCTTCCAGATCTTACACTCTAATTTGGCCTAAAGTTTCTATTCCAGAAACAAGTCTCCCCAGGCTCCAGTACATCAGTTGCCAGTACCATAAAATTTTTCACAAAATCTGGGACAACTTAAATGCTATTACATGTCTAATTTTAGAGACATGAATTGCTCCACAGGTTTATGCTACATACTTCTGGAAATAATAACCATTCTTGCCCTTCCACTTTTGGTATATCACATGGGATATTTCTGATACAGGCAAATTCTATTTTTTTTTTTTTTCTGATGTAGAAATCAGTGTATCCTGTTGTCATTGAAAGTTACTGTTTCTGACTTGCATCATAAACAGAAAGCAATTGATTTTTGTATGTTTGGAAAGGATAGTTAAAAAAACATATAGTTATATAGAAACCTTAGTTAATAAGTCATTTTTTCTAGTAGGAGTATATTTCTGTCCAACAACTATAGCAAAAATTTTTCAGAGAGACATCAGAATCTGAGTAGCCAAACTAGTCCACTGTAACAGGAAAATATGTTCATGAAAGACAAATATTATAAGCATACTGGAAATAGTTTAACAAGTTTAAATCTATCTAATTAATAAAAACATACAAAGTGTCTGAAATCCAGCAAAACTATAGTCTAGAGAGAGTTGTATATCAAAGTACATAGTTCCTTTTTCATTCTTTTTAATGGCCACCAGTCAGATGAACGAGTATAATATTAACCAAAACAAAATATGGTAATTTGTTGGCAACAATCAGAAGAGAAACATCTGCCTACAGTTCCACAAGATTCAGATAACTGGTATGGTTCATGTGAATCATTGTCTTATAAGTATTTCTAAGAAAACAGAAGTGAGATCATTTAGAATCATTGTAAAAAGTCAACCTCTGAATATAAGAAATAATGAAGAAATCTCATTAAATCTGGTGTGTATCAACAGATATCTTTGCGCCAAGGTATGAAACAAGAACTTTGCTTCAAACCAACATTTTTAATGCCTACATCTCCAAACATTTTCTATATGATTTAATTTTCAAACATTTTTTTTTCTAATATTTTCAGTAGAGACTTTCAAAGATCTACACAGAATACTAAGAATTGAGTAGCTGAAAGAAATCCCTCTCATGTTACAGGAATCATTTCTACCTCAGTCAACAGATGCCACTTTGCCATTTATGGAAATCTTCTGATGCAAATGCTACACTGCTCTGCTAAACTTTATAACTCACAGCATGGTCTAAGTTGATTTAAGGAGAATAGAAAATCTAGATGTGAGGAAATCTGGAACAACAACTAAAAATATTTGTGGGCATATTTAGGGCACAGTTTCTTTGAGAAAGTCCTTGAAATTTTTGGCACCAAAATTAGGGGCTTTGCTCTGGACAACCACATCAGAAGCACTGCAAAATTCCACTCCTCCTGAAGCTGTCAGATGCAACATAGATAATGTCAAATATTTGGAAAACAAATCTGTAGTGCTGTGGCAGGTAAGCAGTATTCGTCAATTCAGTTTTCAGTGCCAGCTTTTCTATATCTCAGAAATTATGACAGATCACCCATTGTTCCTTCACAGATGATAATGAAATAAATTTAGTCACTGATGTTAAATCCTTAGATAATGGAATCTGCCAAAATCCTGAATTAGCTGAACTAACATATGTTTAAACTTGAGACATAAGATGCATTTCTCAAAATATAAACATAGTTCTGAATATGCTTAGAATAAATGTTCTTTATATGTGCTTCAATATTCAAAGGTTTCTACTTAAAATTGAGCCTGAGTCATATAATACTCCTTGTAGTTGTTTAAACTGCTTAATGATAAATAAGATGCTTAAGCTTCAATCATCTTTATTTTTCTCCCATTTAAGTCATGTCCATTGTTCCTTTTTAAAACTCATTGAAAGCAGATGACAGTGATGCATTCACAAATAAATAAATAAATAAATAAATAAAGCTGCATACTTCTTATCACAAGTCATTTAAAAGAAAAAAAAAAAAACTGTCACAAAATCCAATCTTTATAGATTAAATAAATGCCTGAGAAGCAGACTTAGTTCTCTATGGTTATATCACAATGAACTAGTAATTTCATTTGGCTTATGATTTCATCTCTGGCTGTTATTTCCTTTATACCAATAATAAAATGTAGTATGATCAGTTAAAAGATGTTTTATGCAATGCCTTTAGTTGTCTGTTACACAATGTTTTACACAGTCAACCATCTTTTCAAAATCTTGTAACATTGACTGTATTTTGTTTTACTTAAGCAACAGCCACAGCAATTGCAAGTGAAAGGATTGAGTAAGGGAGTTGGTGCCTCCAGCAGCAGCCATGGGTGCCATCATAACTGCTGAGGACAGAAGTAGCTCTCATCTCTATATAGATGAAGAATGCATAGATGAGATACCTTCTTGCCAGCACCATCAGCTGCAAATTGAACAGTACTCTTTTCTTAAAGCAGTCAGGAAAGGCTTTCAGGTTGTTGCAGTGCCTACAAATATGGCACTGACAGAAGCTGTGAACTGACTTCTTAATACTACCTAAAAGGGATCATGTGTATCTTGAATATCCGTGATATAATAAAAGCAATTAAAATGATGCCACTGAGATGGTGAAAAAAGAGATTTGGGTGACTAATACAGATACAAATTTCTCTACATAGGCTTATAAACTAAATTCAGACCCCACAAATGTGATGATGAAAGCATTGAGAATCCTAATAAGAGAGTAAACCCAAGATGGAAGCCACAGAGAATGATTCTTGATTGTGGTATTATTACTTTGTGCAACAGAAAGCATAAGGCAAAGTGTCAGAGCCTCTTCATGACCACGGCTACTTGAAAAGGAAATGTACATATGACACAAAGACAAGAAGACTTCCTTTCATTTTGCAGAGATTCAGGTCAATTGGTCTCAAATGTAGACCAGTGAGGAACACTTTCAGCATCCTAAGTCAATCAGGGTAGAGGTATATCTATACCCCTGTGCAGATGCACAGACACACGCACGCACGCACACAGACATATTTTTATCTGATTCCTGCCAAATTCTGTTTCTTACAATAAGATACACAAGAATTCTAAGACAAATCTTAGGCATAAGAAAAATATTTCCATTCTTTGTGAAATTTGTGAAATAATGTTAACTATTTACTCCATTGAAAAAAAAAAGTTTCTTACATACAAGAATACTTTTATTACTCGTAGCTTTTTATATTCACTCATACTTTTATACTCACTTATAGCTTTTTTACTCACTACTTTTATGTACACATAGCTAATATTGTTATTCCAGATTTATTGTGCTTCTAAACATCACTATTTTCATGAACATAAATATAACATAATCCCCTTCAACTGTCATCACAAGGTAAACTTTGGTTAGTTTGCATTTTAAAAGACATAAAAAAAAGCCCGGTAAAACAAACAAACAAACAAACAAAAAACATCCAAACCATCCTTCTGAGTACCTAGATACTCCATTATAGTCTAATCTTCCTTTTGATTTTCTGGTCCACATAGCAATCCATCTGATATTTTCTTTTCTTTTTCCTTCTTTTTATCTTTTACAAGCCAATACTTTAAAAAATATGACATTCCATGGATATAACCATTATATTTCAACTATAAGATACAAACAAAACAATAACTACAACCAGAAAAACACTAACATTCCTTACGTAGGTAAAAAATAGAAATTGTTGCATTTGCTTTTTCTCCATTTTTGTTCAATTCTGTTTCTGATAAAATTGTTTCAATTTCTTCATCACTTGCTTCTCTTTGGCAGTTGCTTCCTTTTTTTCCTCACAGGATTTTGGATAAAATCTACTCAGTATATGAGTGAAAGTAGCCTTATAATCACATTCATCATTATTAATCATTTATTAATAATTATTTAAATAACAGTAACAGTTATATACTACAGTTAATTAAAACAACAAAACTAGTAGGTAAATTCAGTAACTGTTAAAAAAATATTACAAGTTTAATTGTCATATTCTCATTCAATAAGTTTCAAAGATTTTGTGAGACTAGTTTTATAAAATTACTTTTTAGAGTCTGGAAGGAAATATTCAAATCCAGCGGAAAGTGGAACATGAATGAATTTTTCCTCAGACATCTATAATTCTGAATTTATGAATCACAGAATGCAAGAGTGACAACAGGACAATTCACAAAAGGAACAAAATAGTGGCAAGATTTTTCTGCTTTATTCTGGAGCAAGCAGCAAATATTATGTGAGGGCACTTTAGTGTCTTGAAAGTGTAGTTAAGTTGTAGAAAAATTCAAAGAAATTCAGCAGAAAGCATAAAAAAACTATAAAACTGATCAGGGTATGTTGCTTATTTTATCAGTACACGAAAAACAATATCAACTGTCACTGATGTAAATTTTGCAATAAATTGAAACTGGGGTTAGTGGAACACAACTATTGAAAAACAAGTGGTTCATAGTTCTTTTTAAGCTATACAGGCATTACTTTTTTGTTTGTTTTTATTTTTTTTTATGTTAAAAGCTGAAAATAATATTTGGCAATTTACAATATAATCATAAGTCATATCATTACAGGATTTTGGAAGGACATAAATGTTGTATGTTTCAATAGATTTACATTGGCTGTTGCCCTATTTCACTAGGATAAACTAAAGAAAAGTGGTAAAACGTGGTAGGTTAACCTTGGCTGGTCACCAGGTGCCCATCACACCTCTCTCTTATTCTCCCTCCTTAGCAAGACAGGGGTTGAAAATAAGATGAAAAAGCTGGTGGGTTGAGGAGGAGTCAGGGAGATCACTCAGATTACAGTCCCAAGCAAAAGGAATTTGACTTGGGGAAGATTAATGTGATTTATTACCAACTAATAGCGGAGTAGAATAGTGAGAAATAAAACTAAAAAAAAAACAATACGGAGGTGGTACATTGATGGTATTTACAAATGTGGATAGCTTTTCACTTAGACTGAAAAAGAAAAGACTCTTAACAGAAGGGTTTGAGGGTTTTTTTATTGTTGTTGTTTTTTCTCTTTTAGTTAAGCATTTTTAACTAGTCATAAGATTTTCTGGATGTTGTTACTATTTTGTTCAACTCTAATTTAAAATTCCTTTTTCTTACCTTTCCTTGTAAGAAGCAATTTATATGTAGCTGATATTTAGCCATTGAAAGATGCTATGTTTGTCCATATGTTGATATTGTTGTGTTAAAGGACTTATCAGAGTCAAATGTTTGCCTGTTTCAGAGCCCTGCTAAGGACTTTCAGAGACAGTTTCATGAAGTTGAATGTATTTTATAAGGTGACCAATATAACAGATTCAGAATGGCTGTTGATAAATTCAATTACTTCAGTAGCGCTAATATACGATAATAGTGCAAGCAAAATGCTATCCTGCATATTCCTCACCAAAAGGTGAGGGCACAGATCTTACCAAGAAGGTGTCCCTATCTTGGTGGAGAAGGAGCACAGCCCATCGACCGTCTCTTCTAGGTTTCTAATCTCTTCTTTCTCCCCCTGGCTCTTCCTTTTTCCTCACTCTCAACAACAACAACAACAACTTAACCCTCTTTTTTT
>VXAA01000013.1:324556-370965 GCA_013399115.1 Anseranas semipalmata | reverse complement strand
TTTAATTTAAAATTAAAAGGTAATCTTTTTTTTTTTTTTTTTTTAAGTCAAAATACTTTCAGGTTCAAAATAGCCACCAGTTCACCAAGGCAAAAACAGTTTTATACCAAGAACAGAATACCTTTTGTTGTTGCCAGTGCTTTGTTCCCCATTATTAGCATAACTCTTCACTGTGACTAAGTCCTTGCAGTCCCTGCAGACAGAAATATCAGATTCGTGCTGCTAAGTCAAAAAGAAAGCGATGGTACCATGGGACGAGACTTAAAAGGAAAATAAAACAATTAAAAGCATTTTCACTGATGTCAGTACAGTCCTGCTTGTTTCCAGGAGAGAGAACTGGAACAAAATCCACCCCGGTTGTATACCACCATGATTTTATTGCAAGCATCTTTATCCTGTTTCATTAAACGTCACTGTTAACAACTAAACAGATGAAGATGGGTTTGGACAATGAAAATCATTAAGGGAGTTTCCAAAAGGGGATCAAAACAGCACTTACTAAACCTTTTCACTTACTAACCTTATGGTACTTTGTAAGCCCATATTTCTGGCTGGTGGCCTCAGCAGGTACCCTGTGCATACTTGACACACCCCTTGAAATAAAAGGTGCTAAAGGAACGCATGATGGCCTCATGCATTCCACAACTGAGGCCCATGACTGAGAAAGTCAATAAATCTTTGTTTTAGCTTTTTGCTTGTGACTTAGATAATGGAAAGCTTTTACAAAACAAGGCCTATGCGATAGAACAGACAATAAGGAATTAATGCATTGAATACAAAATAGAGATGCTGGGATGGCTGAAAGCTATGATAATACTGACATTATATTTACCACATGGACCATTATTGTATCAGAAATATGTATCTACCCAATGGGTGAGTTATGTAAGGTTATTTCCTCATCATCAGTGAGGCAAATCCTTCACATTCACTTTGCAAAATGAACTTTTTGTCAGGTTTAATTCTGAGAACTGCCAAACTTTCATGAAAGGATTAAAAAGCCAAATAAAAAGAGATTTTATTTTAACTTCACTGAATTTTTTTCATACGTCATTTTTGGACTGCTGGTAAGAACTGTTTTTTAAAGATTTTTCTGTAGGCCAGCAAACTAAATAAGTAAAGAACTTTTCACTCATCTTCAACAACAATCGAAGTTTTAAGGTACACAGGTTACATCAGAGCACATTCGTGCTTCAGTATTTTATAGAAATGTTAGCATTTGCTGGCAGTCTAAAAAATAGAAGCAGGTATTTCCTAGCTGAAGCTTCCTTCTCAGCTGTGGTCAGATGAGTATGCAGTTCATAGTTCCCTCATAGACACAAAGAACAATCATTCTCTGTCCCCTCTTTCAACAGACTTTTGCATATTAGAATTTTGTCTCTGTGTCTTCTCTTTGCCAGATTAAACAATCCAGGACCTTTATTTCTTACTCACAGCTCAGGTTTTGTTGTTCATAACCTTGTTGCTTCCTCTAAACTCTCTCCATTTTGTCTGTATCTGTCTTGAAAGACGGTGACTACAGCTGGATACCATCCTCCAACTGTGGCTTTCCCAGCACCAAGTGCAGCAATCCATACATTTGTGTCTTCTGCACAAAACTCTTAACGATGATCTCAGCATGGCACTTCCCCTTTTTGCAACAGTACTATATTGCCAGTATCTGTTCAAGTATCTTTGTTCCTAAGCACAAAATATCAGTTCCACAGCCTGAAAATGTACACTGTGCCCATTTCTGCTTTTTAGTATGAACCTCTAGATATAGTTTTGCCTTTACTACTTCCTTCCCATACCTTCTAGCAGCAGACTAACTTATTACAGACATCAGGATATGTTTAAATATTTTAAAGGTAAATATAATTTGGGAGGTCTGCAATCAGCTTGAATAAACAGCAATTAAGCAATTTACCTCAGCACCCTAGAATACTGTCCCTGACATGACTGTGCACCCAGAACTCAAAGGAATACAAAAACCATCAATGCCATTGCATCAGTCCCCAGCAACTGGGACGGTGGTACCAAGACACGCTTTTCTTTCTGGCTGGTAATTGGCTGGACCTATAGTGTAGCAGTATCTGACCTTACAAATGTGATACTGATCCATGCCCCCTTTGCAGTGCATGTTATTTTGCACCTTCTTTCTACATTTATGGTCAATACAACAAAAAGATCTGCTGCTGAAGAGCCTTTCTATGGAAGTAGTCCCCACGAGCCCATACTGACTACGTGCCTGGAAATGAATGACTACCAACTTGTTATCTGTAAAGGTGCCAGCTTCACTGAGGGAGATTATATGAATTCTGGCTCCCTGGGCAACATGTGCTAGTTAGGTGTGTGGTATTTGAAGGAAGTGTCACCTTCTTTTTTGGTTGGCTTATTTCTACTCACAATAACAAGCTCACTCAGCAACACGACCACCTCTTATGATGCCAAGACCATTCATCTCGCGGTATATGCTTTTATAGATTTGTATATGCTTGTGTGATGACAAGTAAGTTACAGTCCCAGAATTCCAGAATATCAGAATTTTTCTTCTTTGCCTTATCTAGTTCTGACATCCAGACTGTTGGATGACAGTTTCCAATGTAAACACCAGTTTGTTTCTACTCTCTCACTGGATGACTCAGTTCAATAGCAGTCAGTAGCCAGTGTGCTTTCATGAGGATCATGTGCTTCATCTATCGCAACATGGCCCCCAGTCCTTTCCCCATGAAGAATGTCTTTGTGGTAGCGATGACACTGTCTTCATCTGTGCTCAGGGTACTGGCATTAGGAAACTCCTGTGAAGCTGTACAATTTATTACAGTTTTTGCATCTTCATCAAAATCAGAGCATTGTCTTAGCTTGTGCCATTTGCTGCAGCATGTGGAACTGCTCTGTTTTTGCATGCCTTTGTTCTTCAACCTCCCTTCCTTCCTATATGGTGGATTGCAAAATGTATTACATACATTCTGACCCAACCTTAGCCATTCTGCAGGAGCTGCTGTGAGTTGGATGACCGCTGCTTTGCAAAGTTAAAAAAGGTTTTATCAAGAATTAATTATAGAGTTTGTAAAGTCACAGTTTCTTATTTTAGTTTCCAGTCATGATCTGGTGTCTCCCTGGGGTCTCGATAAACTCCTCCAAATTGAAAGACTGATATACTTTACCTTCTCTTTCTAAAACTGAATTTAGTAATTTTCACTTTTACATGTAGCACAGTCCTTGTATTTCTGTAATACAGTTTCACAGTCAGCCCAAGTTAGTCTCCACTAAGTAGAAAGTACAAGTCCATCAAGAGGCAGTAAAAGCCTCAAGCAGCAGACTGTCAGGTGTGCTCTCAGGAGGCTGTGGCACCCAAGTGCCAGTCTTCCAGGATTTCCCCAGGCATGCTGTGAAATTACTGCAACCTGCATATGTTGCAGATTCAGGACCTTTCAGAGTCTAGGTAGAGAAATATTTTTTAATGCTCTAAATTTTCAAAATTCCAGCCTTAGAAATAACATATGCTGCACAGCTGTACTTGGCAATGTACTCACAGTACCTGTAAGGCCGGGTGCTTCAGAACTCCTTAAAGCCCAGTGGGGTTGCTGGGCCAGTGGTTTAATGTGTGCTTTTCCAAGCATGCATTGTTGGCCCCCCTGTAAAGTACCGAGGATCACAGAAACTAGAAATCACTCTACTACACAAAAGCAGTTTATCCAATCATTTGCAAGCATACTATTAGATATTATGTATTATGATTCAAATCCCATGACTGGCAACAGAACTGGAGAGCACAGTCCTTTGACTTGGCACAAAATTCATGCAGCACGGGTAGGAGCCATTCACTGTTTGATGCTTTGCTGCTGTGTCTCAAGCCTGACCCAAAAGGCCCACAGTTGAAGAGTTATCCCAGTTCTATGGCCAATTTAATTCTTGCTTTTCCTGTTGTTTCTTTTAACAGATGAGAGAAAACACCCTTCGACAGAAAGCATTGCATTGTTTTGCAAAGATTGTTGAGCAAACTCAAACACTACTTTCAGGGATAATCAACTAGGGTTATATTTGATCTTGTTAGAACTACAACTCGGTAATCAGTTCTGTATGCTTGAAGACCTACCCTTCCTGTAAATGTTTTGTCACTTTCGATTCTTACAACCTATATAATTTTCATTAGCTATATCATACATAGATAAACAGCCACTACAATATTAAAATGAACCCCAAATTCAGATTTTAGATCAAATTTGGTTAACAAAAGAAGTGATTAAACATCTTCTGCAGAAAAGCAGTTTTTCCTTCATCCAATACTCATTTGATAATGAGTATTGGATGAAGGAAATCCAATCTTACTCAAAATAAATACAGCCAATCTATTTGCATTGCCCAAAGTAAGGAGCTCAAATGAAGAAAAAACAAATGTCTGAAAAAATCATTGCTGCTTTAAATCTCTGAGGAATTTGGTAACACAGGTGAGGACATATAAGCAATTCAGTATCTTAACCTTTTCTGTTAAGGTAGAAGTAGCTTCTCACTTGCAGCTTACACACAAAAAGTTCCAGGAAATATTAAAGCAGCTTATTGGAGAGTTGACAAAGATCACAATGAATATTCTTCACCTCTACCTCCTACTTCACTGTCACATCAAGAAATCCTATTTAGCAAGACAGATACAAATGGATAAGGCTTATTAGCTGATCATGAAGCCATTTAATCAGGAATCATTAAAATGGAGAAAGCAACTCATGGATCTCCAGGGGTATGAAAGGCCATGCAGAATAACTCTGCATCAGTCCAGAATATAGGTGAGGGTTCTCCTTTCCCATTTTCACATGAGTTGCTGAAAGTGTATTTCCAGCCCTGAAATACAGCCACTTGCTTCTGAGACCCTGATGCAGCCTACTGAAGTTTTCCAAGGGATGAACAGCAACAGTCACGATCTTCTTATTTTGTAGCGGAAGACTAGTTTCTGTGGCTTGCATGTCCAGGCTCCCAGCTAAGGTGAGCTGGCACAGTTCTACCAATGCACAGCCCAATTTTCATTGCACCAGCTGAGGATCTGTGCCAGACCATTGGATCCATGACTTGCTCTGCCAAAATTCCAGCTGCAGTCTTGATGCACTTGGCATGGCTGTTACTCTTGTTGCTTTTGTTGACCAGGCTAGTGCTTTGATCTCTTCATATGGAGAGACATTTGCAAACAGATTTGACATATGTTTCTAAAGCACAGGAGAAAGTTGTCATTCCAATGATCTTCCAGTGGTTGATTAAAGCAAGTAAAACAGCTGGATGTGTTTGACTATGCTTTGTCTCTTAGGCAACTAGAGGAGGTGCAGGCAGGGAAAAAGAATGAAGTGCTGATGAAATAAAGTAGCTGAGAATAAGTGAATATCATAAATACACCTCAGCTGAACTAAAATATCAGCATCTGCTGTATTTTTCAAAAAGGGTATTTACATCTATATCTATATCTATATATATTTCACTCACAAGAGAAGGAACAATGTTGCTAGACAGAAAATACGGAATCCATGCTGATGTCACTTCTCTGTGAATTTTGGCATCACAAGCAGAGTTGATATGCAAAATCCTATTGTGGTATACCTTTGAATCCATCACACTTAAAGCTATACTTTATACACGCAATACAATTTGTCCACACTAAAGAATTGTAGTCAGCAGGGCTGTGTTTGGTCTACAAAACGTTTAGTGTGGGGAGACAACCAAGTCTAACAAATTACAGCAAAGAACTAGAGCTTCAGAGACGCTCTTCTATTCCCAGATCTGCTTCACCTTAGCACAGGAGCTTGGTTAAAGTGCCCTAGCATCACCAAGGCTCTACTTCCTTGCTTTTGAAATTAGGGGAGTATATTAATTCTATTTTTGCAGCCCTTTGTAAACGTCCATATGTTTATCCTATCTTCCCTGCTTCTCTTTCGTGGGCATTCTGACCCACTCCTCTTGACACAGGCATATAAGCTTGGTCTTGAAAGCCAGTCATATTAATCACAAACTCAGATTTAATCATCACAGTTTCATCCAGAATTCCAGGACTTACCTGTCCTGCTCTTAAAAAAAAATCCCAAACTTCTGATTTTCAAGCAATTTGAGTTTCATGAGGAATTCACGTCATCTAGTCATCCAGATCCACAAGCTCACACCTCTCAGTATGGTATGTGCTCCTAAAGCAAGTCAGACTACCTGGTTGAAAATCTCGGATCCTGCTGCGAAGGTTCAGGAAAGTTTGTCACTGTAGGAGTCAGTGCTCTGGCAGTGGAACATGGTGATTTTCATCCTCAGTGCTGTGTTAAATATAGCAAGGCTGGGGGTTTAAAAAAGGCATTACCACTGCCTGTGAGCTTTAGTGGAACCTTAATTAGATGTGCATGCCGAAAAACAGAAGAGGATCTGATGTCTGCTGCTACTGGTGATTTTATTACCTAGAAATGAAGCTTTAAAAGCATTTCTTTGTACTATACTTAATTGAATCTCTGCTTCTACTTTTATTAAATGGTGATTTCAAGGTAAATCAATATTCTCTTCACCCAGGAGATCTTTAAAACAGCATTACTGTGACACCCCAGCAAGTGGCTAGCTTCATAGCATACCGCTCCAAAATACCTATGCTTTAACAAATGCATCTTCAGAGAAACTGCTTAAGCTACCTTGAGAACTAGTACTGCTGGAACTGTGATCAGCAACAATCTGAAAAGCTTCTCTGGACTGGGAGAGAACAGACGAAAACACAGCTGAGCCCCAGGGTTCTGAAGCAGCATAGCCTGTTTTCTCTCATTCCTTCCAAGGCCCACAGTAATTTTTGAGCCCATTAGTCATCTCAGTCAAATTTGACTGATGGTAGAGATGTCACTGATAATTCTGTTTCCAAAGGTTTCAAGCAAAAAAACAACATTCAGATAGAGAATGGAGAGTCAGTTCTCAGTTTCTCAGCTGATGGAATAGCTGTCATGAGCTCACTTTCTATTAGAAATCAGAGAATCTACCTGGGAGAGAAACTCTGTAACTACCTGAAGTACAGGAATAAGATTCAGGAAGGTCTACCCTTATTTGAACACCAAAGTCAATCAGCCATGAGGAACTAATCCATAGGCAATCAGGCATAATTAGGTTGAGAGCTCAAAGGTCACTGAACACATCAGAATGAAGCATTATTTCATTACAGAGGATGAATTCAGTCTCATACCAGGGAAGTACTGAAAGAACGTAAGCAAATATCTAAATGCGTAATCACCTATCTTAAGTCACGTCAAATAAAAGCTTTGTCAATAGTTACAGGCACGTTACATTATTTTTCAAAACAAAACTGCTTTTATTTCACCTCCTTCACTACCGCCCTTTAACAATCCCCCACCCAACCTGTCCTTACAGCAGGAAAAGCTGCAGATAAGCATGTATTTGTTTGAAGGTGTTTGAAGGACTAATGAATGCAAACGTAGGGGAGACCCAGCCCTGTTTTCTGCCCATGCCGTTTTCTTCTTTTGCTCTGTATCTCAAACTGAGAGTTCTTTCTTCTCTTTGGCACGTGACAAAGCTTGGCTATAATTAACATTATATAACAAACATTCGTATGACTCTTGTCTTTCAAAGGCTCCTAAGCTATCTGTCAGTGCTCTGCTTCATAGAAACCTGTCATCCACAAAATTCCGGCTATGGAAAATTTCCCTATCTAGCTGCTCCATAGCTCCAGAGAGTTTCTCACAGTAAGAATAGAAAGTTCAATGTGACCCTCCCTTTGGGCATCTGGCAAGGGTTTCCAGTCCCCAGGCAAACAAGATCACATACACAGGAGGTTCAAGCCTCTCTCCACTTGGAGGTACAGATCTCATCACACTTCCTCAAGCCTTCCTCTTGGTGTAACAGCACAGATAGTGGCAGTCAAGCAACCATACTGTCCCCTAAGGCCAGAAGCACAAACAGCTTGCTCCTTCTCTTCTTGCCATTCAAAATGATTTCCTAAGGTAATTTTGGGGGGAGGAAAAATGCAAGCAAAGATACTCATATACACGTGAGAGGTTACAATGGATTTATCCCATTGTTGTATTCAATGGCAGTAGACAACACAGAAATTCAGGGAGCTCCAAAAGCTCCATACAATCCAAGTTGCAAGCAAATGTAGCTCAGGAATGGAGAGTACCAGACGTGATTCAAGTCCTAGGATTGAAAGCCTTCTTCTTTTTTAGCTAGTTCTTTAAACTCCAAAAGAAGGGCAGAAGTATTGCTGGTCCCAACACCAGATAAAGAAACAGGGAAACATTACTAGATAATCAAAAAGATAGTTGCAAAAGCAGACATCATTTGAAGACTTATTTATGCTTAGGGAGCAAGAAGAGCACTCTGCAGGGAAATAAAAGGAAGGAACAAGTTGCGCTGTTAGACATATGGGAAAAAAAAATCAGCATACAGGATTTGTTTGAAAGCCACTGAAATATATGGAAAGTATTGCATTATATGTAAGAGATGCAGATCCATTTTTAATGAAACTACATTTCTACAGAAACGTCACTGTGGACAGATTTTTAACTTTAAAAAAAATATTAAAAAAATTAAGCTGTCTGTAACCTTTTGTGAGATAAATAATACCATCATAATACTGAAATAACCAAAACAGCTTTGAAGACTAGCTGCTTCTGCTGAATGCAATGGGATTTTTGCCATAGACTGTGAGAGACCATGGACTGTCCCTCAGCATAAGCAGAGAGAAGAATGTAAATCTGCTGGAGCAATGTTTGTGGAACATGGTGCTGATTTTAGTGATGGCTTTTTCCATACACCAAGCATGAGATCATGTACAGGACTGTATTTACATGGTGATGTAATTTTACAGCAGAAGCTGGAAAAACAAGGAGGGTATATCATGTCCAGCATGATTTATGCCAAGCTTTCCACAACTATGCTGCCTCCCCTCCCATGTCACACATATTTGGCAAGACGAAAGTAAGAAGCAGGACAACCCTGCCCCCAGTTTCTAGACAACCTTATGCTTTGGCTGCAAAATCAACTCATAACTCAAAACCAACCTCCACAGGGCAGACAGTCTCTAAGTCACACAGCAGATGTGCTTAATTGAATGCTTACAAAATTACCTTTTGTTTTATACAAATGTCCTCCCAACAAAAGAACAAAACTAGAGATGTCTAATGGATTTAGCAGGATGGCACTATTTACATTGTGATCACAGAGTTATACTCAAGTACAATTATTTTCCAACTAATGTTTTATGGCATTGTGGCTTAAGAACTGTTACACCCACTCATCTTTTGAGGTAGAATCTTACATTTTTTTTCCTTAAAAGGAATACCATGACATGCCAGTGAGATGTACAGAGTTGAAAAATAAATTTGTTGGCCTCATTCACATACAGAATACTCTTAATCACAAATAAACAAACTTAAAACAGAATTGTTTAATTAACCAATGCAATTATATACACACATTCTGAAAAATCTGGTTTAGTCTACAGTTGGTTTCTAAGCAGGCACAGATCTCTCTATGAATAACATTTAACATAAGATCATAACTGTTGTTCCAGTTGACCTATATACATTTCTGTGCTGATTTAAATAAAACTGATGCAGCTTCTGAACCTCTATAGCTTTCATAAAGATTGCTATAAGAAGCTGAGTGAGTCACTAACTAGAAGCAACAGCAAAATCCAGCTATAAACCACGTGTACAACTTCCACAATAGTATTTTTCAATGACAGTAAAATTGGATATAACTTATAATCAAAATAGTGGCTGAACATGAATTAAAGAGACAACATACAGCTATCACTCTTAGAAGAGTGCTCCGAGGCACCTTTTTTCCTTCTTTTGTGTGTATCCTCAAGTACATAAACTTCCTTGCTAATTTATGTCATAGATTGGTCTTCAAATGATACATAATTTTCCTCTTCTAGAAGACTGCCTTAGTCTCAAATCAGCCAGGAGCTGAATTTGGAGCCAAGTCTTATATGCATATATAGTAAGGCAGTCACTGAGCAGTAAAGCAAAATATTCTGCACCTAAAACACAAGACATCTCAGGTGATTTTTAGCTAGTCTTTTAATATATTCAAATCGAAATAACACCTGCTAGAACACCCAATTTAAAGCCAGTTGTACGCTGGGACTGGTGCTAGGAACATGCACCCCTTTTTTTCTTCAGAACGGTTGTCTAACATAACATTGACAACCTCTAGATTCAATGAATCGTTAATGAAAAATGCTTTATGTGGCAGCTAATCAGGTCTTCTAAATGGTTGATTCTACCACACCACAAATTATCTTCTGACTTTCACAATTCTGTTCAAGAATCAGCCAATGTGTGTGCACCCCAGTGTCTTGTTAACATGCATGTGGCACATGGAAGAAGGCTGGAAGGAAAGGTCTCTGTAGATTACCATCTCCATTTCCATACATCCTCCTCTTATACAGTTAACCTCATCTAAATAACCTACTGGCAGCCCCCAGAACAGTCCAACACACTGTAAGCAATCATCTGAACAACTCCTTTACCTGTCAGATGTCGTCCAAAGCACCAAAGCAGTCATTATTGGGAGGACTGGACTATTGCTTCAGGTGATGATGGGTTGTTTGGAGCACAGCTTTGGTCTATTTGCAATGTAAATGCTGATGCAATGAACAGGTACTTTCTGATTCTTGAGCTGAGCAGGTCCCTCTTCGTTCCTCGATGATTTTCCTCGGTACTGCATGGGAAGAGAATTCTTGGAAAGCCAGTAATTAGGAGCCAAGTAAGACACAGCAGTTCAACAAAACAAAACAAAACAAAACAAAAAAAACAACAAAAAAGGCCAGAACAGCCCCATAGAAGTTTCTTTTCCTCATCATCTCTACCCTGCCACATACAACATGTCTGGAGCGCACTCAGAGATGTGCATCCCAATGCTCAGCTGCCAGGCTTTCCGTAAGGGAGCGTGCATTGAGTCAACTGAGACTAGTAATGAGTACAGCCAAATTTTGCACAGTGGAACAGATAAACGACTGTATGCTTTCTAAATCAGTTTCCTCAAGAGCACTGTAGTGTTCTGGATATATTGAGGAACACATCCAGGCAACAAGCAACTTAAATGCCCCAATTTTACAGAAAGAAAAGTACAGTGGCTTTAGCCTCAACTCTTCTGGATGTGAAAGAAAGTATTCTGACTTTCTCCTAAATCTTCACTTTCTCTTAATCTTCACCAGCAGTGTTGGAAAGGTATCTTTAGAGAGGTAAGAGAAGAAGAAAGATGTAACTTTTTCTGAAGAAGAAGAGGCTAGAATTTCACACTAGTTGAGTAACTTCAGAGCTGATGAACAGCAGAGCAAACATATTTCTTTTCCCAACTATTAAGAATTCATGATATTCTTACATGAATGCACACAGTAACACAGAAAACCCCAAAGGCTGGGAATGAGCACAGGATGAAGCAGAGTACGCTCTTCAGAGTGCTCTAGTACCTGTGCGCATCTTACAGAAGAAGCATTGTAGACATCCACAATGTGTCAGCCACCCCAACCCCCACATACAACACTACATGAAAAATAGTTCCTTTGTCAGTGTTTTCTCAGACGAAAAGGTAGGACCTGAACTTCAGTTTGTGATGCTGGTAAACGATGGTATACACAATTAAAAAAAAATGAGGTGGATTGTTTTGTGGTCATAACTTTTATTATAAACACAGATTAAATATTAACATAGGAAACATGAGACATTACTAGTTAGGCCATTAAAAGGCTGTGTCCTAAAAACAGCAAAAGTCCATTTTGCACAATATCCACTGAGCTGACTATCACCGTAGAGCCACTTTTGTGGTAACTGAAGCCTCCAAAACACTGGAATATTCCTTGTCCTCTCTTTCAAACAGAACAGGATTCTGCATAAGGAAACAGTTAGTTTGCACTTTTGTTTACTGCAGTACAGCCACAATGAATAAAAAAGATCCATGTATTCAAGTAAAGACACTCCAAGAACATCAGCTTAGCCCAATTCCTTTTTTCATTTTACCCAACAGGCCAGGCTCATCCCATGTACTCTAACTGGATGAAACACTGAAAGTCCAGATCCACTGGGCCTACTGAGAGCTTTGCAAGGAGCATCTGTAAGAGCAAGAACCAATGTCTGTTCTCCAAGTAACATGCAAAAACTGTTTCAGTTCATTTATAAAAACTGGTCAAAAAGCAGAGCATGTAAGAGCCTGGAAAAGTCCTTTTGTTTGCCAATTTTAGAAACATTACATTTCAACAACAGAAATCTAGACAGTTGAAGTTTTAAAAGCTTCAATTAGCAACTGATCAGAAAAATATAAGAGATTACATTTTTTTCTTGGCCTTTACTTGAAGTCAAAAAGTCTAAAATAAAGCAGCTTTGAGCTCTCTGCTTAAAAACAACATGCTTTCCTGTTACAGTGTTTTCTCTGCCCCCCACTGTTCCTTTGCCTTCAAGCAGTGAGTGCTCTCACCATCACTCCAGTACTTGTGTCAGATGTTTGAATGGGTTCCAAGTTATAAAAAAGATACTGTTATTCAGTGTCTATACAAACACATACTCGAGCAGCTCAGACAGCCAACACTAAATGTGTAAGCAATGGATTTAATGGAATATATTTTTGTTAAATCCAGTAGTTAGTGTAGTGCAAAGAGGTCTTTGCTTTTAGAAGTATATATTATCTATTATATACATGGCACTTTTACCCCCTGAAAAATAACTATGAACAGACCCCTGAAAATATGGGGACTAGTACAAAAATAATCTTAGGATTTTGTAGGAAAAGTATCATTTGCAATAAAAATATGGTAATTTCTTCTTGCTTGAAACAAGTAACAAATATATACTTCCACACAATTTATTTATGCAGTAGTAGTCCACCTTTTAAACAATGCCTGATTCCTTTACTGTTCTGCTTTTAATTAACATAAAAAAGCACTTACACCAGTAAATATTTGCTTACTCCTTAGTACGTTAGTATGGCTTTTAGTAAAGTAAGCAAATGGTAGGAGATTGTTGATAGGAAGTTATTATATGTCATTCTAATAAGTAAATGAAGTAATTTATCTAAAAATACTGGCCCTGATCCTAGGCAGGGCTGATACCTCTTTGCATTATTTCACTCATTCCAACCAGCATTCACCAAACAAAGTGAGTCTGGAGGGCCCCACTTGAAAAAATCACAGTCAGTCAGAGAAACTTTTAGTTTTCAGTCCCTCTGTTTAGAATAGTGAGAAGGGTGGGGGAAAACCCAAGATACTAGCATGTCGGTGCACTGAACAACCCTTCACCAGAGGCAGAGATTAGAAAAGCCTTTGGGTGCTGCATTATTGCGTAGTTCCCTTTATGCCTCCTGCTACAGCCCCAGCTTTCCCAGTTGCTGAGGCACACATTACTCTGATCAAACGGTGTCAACACAGATGCAGCCCCAGAGGCTCTGAGGTACCTAGGAGCAAGCCACTGACTGGACTGATTCCCATGGACTGTGAAGTTTGCCAAAGACAAGATTACAGATGAGGATGAAGTCTGTGACTAGTGAAGATGATGCTGATTCAAGCTGTTTCTCTCCAAGACTTGATTTCTATACTCTTACAGAGCTTGAAAAGGGCAAAAATGTATTTTTCCAGGTGGATCTTTTAATATCAAATGAGTGCTCTTCCCATTTCCTAAGTCTTCATCTTAATATTTAGCCAGTATTTCTCTTCGTAAAACTGAATTTTTCCAGTTAACGTGGAGGAGAGATGCAGTGGAGTCCTTCTGAACAACTTGTGAGGACAGTATCTTTCTTTTTATTTGTACTATTTTAAACAGCATAGGAATATCTTTGTATAAAAATCAGTCCTGAGTTTCATCTCCAGTCTTTAAGATGGACCAAGGCTGTACCATTTAACAACAACTTTTTCAGGGTTAGCAATAGTATCTTCCCACTGCTCTACTGCTTCACTGTTATTGCTGTCAGAACTTATCCAGATCTGCAGTAAGAAACAAAAAGAGAAATCAAATGGAGTTTACCTGATGTAACAGAGGGGCCCAGCCTTTGTTAGTTCCAAATAAATACCATGAAAGTGTAGAATGAGATGCAACATGCAGACTGTGACTAAACCATTAGCAACAAATACAGTTCTGTTAAGACTAACATAATTTGGCTTTCAACTGGGAACACAGGCAGTCTGTGTTTACATTTAGTCTCTAAACAGACAGGAGTTTAGAGAACTCACTACACACTAATATTTCTCTACTTAATAACATGTTTTAGGTCAAGCATTCCTTGCTCCATTCAAATTGATGTGCTGGAGTCAAAGGCCCATCAGGGCAGTGATGGCTCTCTGGACCATGCACTCAACCTCCAGCTGGCTGCAAGCCACCTGGCACCCAGAGTTAGCTGTCCAGCATTTTCATGAGCATTTAAAATTGCACACTCCAACAGACAGGGCCAAACCTGCATTCCACAGAGGTTACTAATGTGCCTGTATCACACATAGTCACGCAGTAAGAGTCCGCTTCTTCTCGGTATTCAATTAATGGATAGTGGCCATTAAAGAAGGAAATGAAGTACAAGTAGGAAGTTTTCCCCTAAACATTATCACCATATTCCACTGCCAAAAGAATTCTGCTTATGTAAGTAGGTATCATTATTTACAGGACTCTATTTCCTCCACTCTTCCAAGAATGAGTCCTTTTTAATACTTCTCAGAAACCTTCACCATGAAGCACATTTAGCCCACACTGCTGAGGCATGATTCCTCAACAAGTGAGAATAATGTCTTCCAGAATACCACAGACAGCTGATGTTTCATCCACAGAGATTCAACATACATCTTGCTCATGATTAAAGACATGCCCATAAATGCAGCCTAATCGAAGTGTTGTCTGCTTTAGAACAGCATCCAATTAAACATCATTCTCTGAAGAACAAATAGGTCCAGCTATATTCATCTTTTTCCAGCTACCCAGCCAATTGCTCAAAGTACATTTTTCCCTGAGCCATATTTTATGTCTTCATGTGTTATGTGGCAATGTCTGCCTGCATGAGCTGAAACAACCTTTTCCAAATAATCTCTGAAGAGCAGAAGTAGCTCATTTCCTTCCCGTAAAAATAAGATCCATGATTAAATGAAACTCGTCAGATTGAGATGACCTCACTAAGTGACTGCAAAATCATACCCAGTTAGTTTTGCCCCAAGACAGCACAGCTAGCTAGCACACTTTTTTTTTTTCTTTTTTTTTTTTTTCTTTTTCTATTCCAAATCCATTTCTACCAACAGGAATCACAGAAAGATGAAACAAGTGTGACATGATAGTCAATAAAATAGAGGAAGGTCACCTAACTCTTGCTGGCACATCACTTCTATAGCAGATCAGCATTTCCTATAAGTGCATGTGTCCAGCATGGACAAGATTTACTGCCAGAAGGGAAACTACCATTTTCTGTACCTAAGGATAGCGCAGTCCTTCAGTTGGTAAGGGACTTAACAGTTGGAGTCTCAAAATCAATTCCGCATTATTTATTTACACATATATTAAAATTCTACTAGTACATCTACATTTTGCCCCATCCCTGGAGACATTCAAGGCCAGGCTGGATGTGGCGCTGGGCAGCCTGCTCTAGTAGTTGGCAACCCTGCCCAGAGCAGGGGGGTTGAAACTAGATGATCTTTAAGGTCCTTTTCAACCCAGGCCATTCTATGATTCTATGATTCTACCCGGGTCAGAGAAAGCACTGAGCATTAAGAATAACTATGTCTCATTATACTAAGAAAGAAAAGAGAGAAAGAAGGGACAGGATGATGGTAAATCAGAACAACTAGGGGAAGAGGACAGAGAATAAAAAGAGACCAGACTACCAAGTTTTATGGTGGTTAAATACATATGATCACACAAATGCTTTCAAAGAGATACTACAGAAGTTCCAGCTGTAAAAGGAAAAAAAGAGCATTCAACTAAAAAAATCATTTTGTTTGTTCACATTATCACTTCATCATACACATTCAGAATATTATGCTGACTTCAGCACTGTTTTACCCAGAAAGGCAGTCTGTTATTGTAGCTATTGATATTCCCCTTCTACACACACCTGTTTGTGAGTGTACTAGTATGGTAAGCCAACACACCCTCTTTCTGTAGAGGACATTGTAGGTTGTGGAGCTGCTGTGAATGTTATGTTTGTTTTCTTTAGAAAGCCTAAAGGCTTTCATCATACATCTGCCTGTAAGAAGCAATGTTTCACATAATAACACTCCACACAAAAATGATGTAAGGACTTCTTTTTAAAAGAAAAATCAAATGTCAACTCCCATTCTGTTGTTAGTGCATGTTTAAGAGTCCAATACTATTGTTTCTTGGGTTATATCCAAGAGTTTATTAGAATTCACCATTTTCCTATACGCCACCTTATTTAAAGTATTTTAAAACTCATACCAGAAAAAACCCATGGAATTGGATTTTAAGTCAAGTATATCATATTAGTTAGCAGAAACCAACCTGTCCTAGGAAGTGTTTTCTTCTCACTGAGCTTCTGCTGTAGAGTTTGATGAGAAAACTAATTCCTTGCTCAGCTTGGCTAACTGGAAAAATCATCATTTCTCCCCACTTCACTCGGCCATTAGTAGACTTCAGAAGACGAGTCTTCTTCTTATAGATCAGCCCTTCTGTACTAAACATTCCAACTTTAACAAAGAAATCTAGCACAAAGTAAAAAAGAAGGAGGGAAAAAGGCATAACACACAAAGGGTTACTCATAGACATACCCAAAGAGGAACTGACAAGATCCACATGTATGGTTCAAATTGCAACACTTTCCCAAAAGTCTGGCCAAAAGAACTGTACAATAGCTTTCCTGACTGGTCACACAAACAGAGTATGTTCACTAGTATTGAACTGATTAACACATCCAAACAGCAAGTGCAAGCTAATGCTCGTTTGTCAGGATTAATACTGGGATAAAAATCTTCCAAAATACATAACTGTGTAGCTTCAAATCAAACAAACTGTAATCAAGTAAGACACCTGTGGAAACAAGCCTTGGCAATGGAAATCTACTGCACAATATGTTAGTTTGAGGTTTGTAAGGAATGTTATGAATTGCCAACCCATTCGAGCAGCATTTTACCTGTTACAAATGGTTTTAGACAGGAGGCATGAGACAGCTGATGTAACTTACTTAAAGACAGTGGTGTAGATGAAATTGGAAGATTCTGTGCTTCAACAATCTGTAACTGAATCCTCCTGTTTATTGCTTGAAAACAAGTTCCTACTTGAAGTTCTGCGCGGCACACCTACAAGCAGAAGAATGTTGCCATAACATCTGGATTAAGTTGCTTATAAACTCAGGAAAGGCAGGAATTCTGTTATATGTTGGGCTCCCGCATTTCCATCTGGGATTTCCTGGACAGAAATATAAGTATGTGTTGTATACACAACCTGCAGATGCACAGTAAGTAAATGCATCTTGCACTTGTCACAGCTGCAGTACATGTGCTCCACTGATGCACTGCTTATGTGCCGTGCACATATAGCCCTAATGGGTTGCAGCCAGAGATATTGGACAAATAAACCTCAAGTTTCACCTGGGAACCATTCCTCAATGGTAAGAGTGGACACATACAGGGAAAACCAGACACACAGTAGTAGCTCCACTAAATCTGGGTGTGAAAGAGAACAGGGATGCTCCAGTAACAGAAAACTTTTGGAATTCCCCTTCCACCCTTTTGAGTTTTGTAATATGGATATATAAGCAACACTTTACGTAGATACAAGGCCCTGTCATTTAATGTCATGAATGTTTAGGTTGACAGCATGCTGTGGAGTTTCCTATGTTGTGGAAGTACATGTGTCCACATGCTTAGACACACAAACACACTCCGAGTGTACTGAGATCCCCAGATTGATTTTCTTTCAGAATTTTTGCTAGTGGCAAAATTGCACTGAGGTCCTCATTACTCTTCTGGCAGGGGCTAATGTACTTAGGACACTGTAAGAACAGCGGGAATGGGCCAGCGGAGACCCAGCTTTTCTGACAGCCTCCAGTTAAAAGGACTGTGCTAGTCCTGGTTCCCTCCAAGTTCTAATGCACTTCAGTAATGGCAAATGCACGAAGCAAGAGTGCAACATGTCAGATAAAGAGAAGAAATCAGGCTCCAGTTCACTTAAGAGGCCAAAATTCTCTTCGCAGCTCAGCCACAAAATTTCTGTGTAAATATGAGAGGAAGCCACTTACTCAGCTCTGAGCTTTGGCTCTCTGTTGGCAATAAGAGTAAATCATTTGCTGTCTCACAGGGTTGTACATGGATGCAGTGTCTGGAGAGCTCTCTGATATAACGGTAAGGAAAGCCAACACAGACAGAGGAACAATGAGATGATTAAGGAATTTGCACTGGGATGAAGTGGCTTCTAAAACAGCTTCCTCTTTCACTTAATCTGTAGAAAGTTACTGCTTTTGAAGCAATACTTGTTAGAACTACAAATGTCAAGTGCAACTTATGTTAGAAATCAAGAGCGACACTCATATGACTTACACATTTAGATAAAATTTGCTTTTCAATTGCTAATTCAAGTTTAATTTGTTGAAAATACAAATGTCTAGACACAATCTGTAAAAGAAACAAACAAAGTGGGAGTAGGGGGAAAGGAAATCCCACTGTGAAAACGACATTTGACAACCACATGTTTTTTATTACTCTAATGGAAATGAACTGTCTGAATTATTACTTCACAGCATGTAATCTGAACATTAAATATATATACATATATATATATGTCTGCAGTGGCCAGCCACTGAAGATCTTAGCACTTTTCTTCCATAACAGAATCAAATTCCATTTGCTGTGAGCTCTTGCTGTGAGTCCTAAGAATCTTCTGATGCTTTTTTGGTAGGAAAAGGCAATTACTTGGTGCCCTTTGCTGAAAGTCTTCCCAGAATGTCCCTCCCTCCAGCTGTGGGCCATGTTGTGGAAGAGCTAGTTCTAGCTCTTTTCCCAGAAACAGCTGCAGTTTATGACCATAACAGTGATGTGCACAGTTCAGAAGTCTGCATTTTTTTTTTCCATCAAATGCCCCCCATCCAAGAAAGCAGAAAAAAAGAAAAAAAACTCTGTTTGTTATTAACATTGAATTACTACTGAATTATTCTACTTCCATTTCCAACAACTCTTTCTAGGTGATACGATAACACACTTTTGTGGTATTGGCACTTACGAGTGATTTGGAAGGAGGAGATATATCCAGCCAATGACTTGACTCCTCTGAGCTGAGCTCCCGCAATGCCAAGGAGCACTCTCCAATTGTTCTTCTCCTAGGAGTCTGTGTCTGGATTTTAAATACCAATCTGACAGCCTGCAGGCTTTGCAGTTTAATAGCAAATACAAAAGTTTCCATAAATTCAATGTCCTAAGAACAAAGACACAGGGGTAACATCACCTTTGTAAGAGAGTCCCATTGAACCCAAAACCTAGAAACAAAGGCTTCCTGGTCCTATAGCCACTGCTCCTGGATATCATTTTAGGTTGTCATGGAAAGGTGTGCTTTTATACTGGGTAAGCTCATGCAGACTTGCCATCTCATTGCCACACCCTGGTAGGGACAAGGCTCTGGATTCTTGTTCACTACCAGACTGAGCTGAGGCTCTCTCTTCTGGAGCTTTACAACAGCTTACACACATTACCACAGAAAATTGTCCAAATTCAGTCTCTCTGCTCATTTTATATTCTACCACCTTTGACTCACATTAAGGGATGTTTATGTTGCTACACCTCCCTCCCCCTCACCCCAAGCCCCTTCATCTTCCTATACTGGCACCATCAGGACTCCTGTGACATGTGCCCAATTCTTAACTACTTTCTGTAGAGACAAAGCATGAACTATCTTTGTCTCCTGCCCTAGCGAGGGGCTGGAAGCAGTATATCATCAACTACCTTCCCCAGGGTGAATATGCATCTACAGGTACGTCCAGGTTTCCTCCAATCCCCCACCATTCAGTTGCCAAGACCAGCATGGTTCAGTCCCCTGCCTGTCCTGCAGACTTGGGAAAGAAGGAGGGATGCAAGAGAGGATAAGAGGGGAGAAAGCGGAACAAAGCTTTTAAAAGGATTTTGAGAAGGAAGGGAAAGGGGCAAGGGGAAAGGTAACCTGAACCTAGGCAGTTACCATTGCAAATATGGCACAGGATTGGATATTTGATCCATTTTAAAAATCCATTTAAATTTCACATTAATTTTTGCCTGGGGGGGGAAGGGGGCAGGGATTTCTTGGTGTTTTTCTTGCTTCTACTTACATTGCACCCTTCCTTGGCAGAGGATTTGAACTGCACTGGTTTGGGCAGTGTGAGAATTCCCTTGATATAGATACGAGGATTTTCTCCACAACTGGAAGGCCAGCTCAGGTCTTTGCACTACAACATTGGAAACAGAGTCAGTTGAGACAATGTAAGCCTCCAGCTTTCAGACAACTTAAAAACACGAGGTCTTCTACACTGCTCTAAATTTATACATAATTCCTTTAATATTGAATGCAAATTAAAGCCGGTGTAATGATTGTGTCCCTTCAGAACATTTAATAATTCACTTTCACAGTAGAGAGTAAAAAATGATTCAGCAGATTTTAACGATTTCACTATGTGGTAATTCGACAGCAGATAATTAATGAAATCCCTTATGTAATCTCGCAAATTTATCATTTGGTATAGTTACAAGGTTTCTGAGTACTCAAAGTTCCATTGCCTAAAAATTATTCACAGTTCCTGGAAGTGTACAAACCAGCCAGCATAACAGCATCACATTAGCTAACAAAAAAACCAACCAAACAAACACAAGAACTATACATCCTTGAAATGCTGTTATGGTTCTGCCTTGAAGGAACTACTAGATCTAGTCAGTTAAACGGTGCCTCCAATTTTGCTCCAGTTTGCTGCCTCCAAATTTCCACAGGAAATTTTCTAGAGCAGGACCAGCCTACAGCTTTCACAGCTTCCACTTTTGGCTTCACAGCCAAACAGTTTCTCACTCCGAAATAATAACATTTGACTGAACCGTGCTTATATTAATATTTAGGGATAATTTTCTTTTTCTTTTTTCTCCCCAAAGTACTCTTTAGTTCTCATTATTCTTGCTAAATCTGACTCTCTGTTACTTTAACACTAAGTATGGTAAAACAGCCTTTAAGTAAACAATAATCAGGTTATTTATGTTTGCTTATTTATATTTACTTACATGTAAAACTGTGATCCAGATCTGTTCCACAGAAGAAACATAACATAACTTTACATTCAGTCTTCCAAAGTCTCTTTCATCACCTGATAATGTAATAGTATCTGTGGAAAAAAGCCAGTTAGTATTTTTAGAAGCAATACAGTATCTTAAAAATTCGTTCCAAGAATAAGGGAATTCATTACTAGGTGGACTGCCTATCTTCAAAAACTTCTCTCAACATAAGTTTGACATATCTTAACACCTAAATTTTAAAGAAGTCCTGTAGCCTGACCTTCATTTTAATTCTGCAGTTCACCTCAATTATGTCTGCTGAAGTTAATACCTTGTGTTATATTCAAACACCTTTTAGAAAGAAAAAGAGCATGTTCCTGAGGCACCCAAAACACATTTGGAATCTATCACGTCCCTTAGACTAATCATTTTGACTGTTAAGCTTATAAATTGGCCTGCTATTTATCTTTCTCAACCAGCCTAGTAACCATTTCACTGTTATCCTTTTCTCTAAGAGCCACTTAATGTCCAGTGTTTCTCCGTTCTGTTGAGGAGACTGTGTGAAATTCTGACTTTCACTAGGGAGACTTTTGTGGGTACTTCAATAATTTTTGAGGGTTTATTTTCATCATCTCCACTTCTTCAGCATTCCTTTATTATTAAGGATACTAGGTTTCCATGCAATGTTCTTGCATAATTCTCAATGTAATAGGGGTACTGGGTTCCAAATACTTTCCACAGAAAAATACTGATATGTGAAAAAGGACTAGAGCTGTAACCAAGGTGTCACATTCTATCCTAACAGAAAATCTGTAATTTCTTAGTTCACTGGGGTAATAAATCCAGGGATGAGTTTTTCAAAAGCATGAAAACTTGCACCCCTGAAAGGCCCAATTTGCTCAATCTCCTGATAACAGGAAGGTGCAAATCCCAAACTCTTAATTCCAAATTGCAAAGTAATCTCCAAAGTGACTCGCTAATCAGATTAATCTCAAACAAACAAACAACAACAAAATAAAAACCAAAACAACCATCACATTAGAGACTGCTTAATGTTGCAAGTGCAAAGGAAATAATTCATTACAAGTTAAGCAAACAAACAAACGGTACCCAGACTTCTGTTACTGCCTTGCGAATCCTTCCTGGAGGAGGTACTGCTAGGTACACTGGAGAATGAATCGTATCTCTGGGGAGAGGAAAGAAAAAACAACAAAATCCCACCAGTAAGAGCAACAGATGCAGAAAGCCGTAGAGGTTCTACCATCAGACAAGACATAATGAAAACAAATCAACAAGCAATTTCAAATCTGTCTCATTCCCTACTAATCTCTTGATCCACCATGGTATTACTGCCTTGATGCAAAGAGCCAACACAGGACACATTAAGCCAACACAGATTTTTTACTCACTGATATATATGCAACTTCATGTCATGTAACAGATGATTATTTGGAAAAAAAAAGAGCACTGTTTTTTTGCATAAATGGAAATTTCTAGTGTTCCACTTTTCAGTTGATGGGAGAAATCACAAGATGAGGAACCACAGACTTTTCTCCTGTCCTGACTAAAATCCTACTCAAGTTTCTCAGCAGCTTTGTTGGACTAGAACAGCAGTAGCCGGAGGAAGCACCAGGAAAATAAACACTTGAAGTCAGTAAAGACATTGAACTTTTCCCTTTAGCCCTTCCAGTGCACAGTACAATGCCCTTCAGTGTTTCCTCTAAAAACACAATGCAACAGAAACAGATGCACCAAATGTGCTGAGGTTTCAGTACAACTGAAGTTACACCTAAGGTACAAGAGGTACTCACCTTCATGAATCGATGAGGTGGGCTTCTGAGATCAAACATTGAATGACTTAAATCAAGTGATCCAGGCAAAGCACTAGTTCTTAAATCACTAACTAAAGAGACAAAAAGAACAGTACAAATCATGTCATTGCTACAAAAAAAAATTAAGATTTTTTAAAACTTAAGTAGATATGTGGTATAATTAAAACCTAGCTAGATAACATCTAAGGAAGGACGTCACCACCTTTCCCCACCTCCCACTCCCAAAACACTCTCCTGAAATGACAAAATGGTAAGAACAAGCCATTAGAACAACTTAATCAATTCCATCTGTGAAACAGTTCAAACCTGCTCAGTCACATTGGTAGCACTGGTAGAATGGAGAGGCTGCCTCAAAATTACTTCCACAACTGAAATGGTGTTTTCAGTAGATGCTTTAGGAAAACAGAAAGCCTTGTCTTTAATTAAGTCATGCAGAACTCAGGCTTAGCCTAGTATCCTTTTTCAATTTTTTTTTTCCCCACAGTAAAGATCCCAGTGGCAAAAACATGCTGCCTGCTCAACTTGGCCTCATCTCCCTGGCTTTAGTGATTAGAGTGTCAAAGCACCACACTCATGCTGCACCATTATTAGATTTCAGAGAAAGCAAGTCTTAACTCTAAGATGACAAGCACTTGTATCACAAAAGCAAGATCTTTGTGTTATAGAAGGGCAGTTTCCCCAGCAGTTGGAGATGGTTAAGTAGATCCTATCACTTTTATTTTGACCTCAAAGCAATATAGAGCTAAAGCATATTGTCTATGCGTATTACGCAGCAACAGTAGAAGATGAGACCTGAAATAACACTGTTTAAGGAATCTTTGCTGACTCCAGTAGTGTTCAAGAGGTTTTTTAAAGCTTTCCAACTTCAAAACTGACCCCACACTGAAATGAAATGAGGGGTCTCGAGAACAAGCCTTACGAGGAGCGGCTGAGGGAGCTGGGGTTGTTCAGCCTGGAGAAGAGGAGGCTCAGGGGTGACCTTATCGCTCTCTACAGGTACCTTAAAGGAGGCTGTAGTGAGGTAGGGATTGGCCTCTTCTCCCACGTGCCTGGTGACAGGACGAGGGGGAATGGGCTCAAGTTGCGTCAGGGGAGGTTTAGGTTGAATGTTAGGAAGAACTTCTTTACCGAAAGGGTAGTTAGGCATTGGAATGGGCTGCCCAGGGAAGTGGTTGAGTCACCATCCCTGGAGGTCTTTAAAAGACGTTTAGATGTTGAGCTTAGAGATATGGTTTAGTGTGGGCCTTGTTAGAGTTAGGTCAGAGGTTGGACTAGGTGATCTTGGAGGTCTCTTCCAACCTGAACAATTCTGTGATTCTGTGAATGAAAGCAGTATGGTTTAACTTAAAGGACTATACAATGCAACACTTTAGTTTTTGTTGCACGGTTGTGTTTTGGTTTCCATTACAACTCATTCTCAGTGATCATACTTTAATTGAATTACATCACATCACTGGTTACTGAAAACTTATTTTTATTGCCATCAAAAGAAATAACCAGTTATGCTTATTGTGAGATGTGACAAAGAATAATTCTTTTCCCAAACAAGAAAAAGAGAACAAAAGGTGGAGAAAGTTTTGACAACCATGGGAGGGAAAGGAAAGTAGCAACACTATTTAGACGAAATATAAAGAAGGTTGGCATGTCTGCTGTGAGTTCCAAATTTTCCCTTGGGCATGACACAGAAGGGCTTACTGAGTTTCCACGGAGCCTGGTGTAGAAATAGCATTATAATATCATACAGGTCTAAAAATCTTGTTTGGTTAAAGGAGACCAACTGGAGGAGTTGGCCGGGGGGGCCACTGTTGCTCGGGGACTGGCTGGGCATCAGTTGGCTGGTGGTGAGCAATTGCATTGTGCATTGCTTTTTTTTTCTTCTTTTCTTTTTCCTTTTTATTTATTTATTTATTATTAAACTGGCTTTATCTCAACCTACAAGTTCTCCCTCTTTTACCTTTTTCAGTTCTCTCCCCCATCCCACTGGGCTGAACAGCTGAGTGGTACTTAGCTGCCCACCGGGTTAAACCACAACAAGGTTATAATTCACTGAAATGCTTTAAAGACAGTATGATCTGCTATGTGTTTCTAGTAAACCTGGTTCAAGTTTTCGAAGAACATTAGGGAGGACAGGGAGACAAGGAGGAGAGATGGTGCCTTTTTCAAAAACTTAAGTTTTTAATGGAGAAAAAATGATATCTTTTTCACTGAGAAAGTTGTCTGTAAAAATATAAAAAAGTAGAAAGAATTTAACCATAAACATATTTTGCTTACTAAAATAACTAGAAATTTGGAAGAATATTAATCAATTAATTTTTCAGTTATTTGATAAGAAGGAGAGGGGAGACTTCACATGAAAATTCAAAGACTTCATACTTTCCAAACAAACACATTCTATAGCTTTAAATCAACTCAAATGAAAAGTATCACAGCACTTAGTGCAACAAAATAGGCTTAGACATTTGCTTAAGTAGTTTACAGATACGCATGAAGAAAATAATCTAACTTTTGAAACATCTGTCAAAAAAACTCTGGAGGAAGGCACATTAGAACTGTACTCTAGACATACTTAAGTGACCTTTCTTGTGTTTGAGTTTAGTAAGACAAAACTAGTGAAGTGTTTACTTGGCTTGAAGAGAAATGGAGAAAGAAATGATGAACTGAAGGGAAGATGTTCAAGACAATTTTATAAAACCCATTTGGCTCCCACCACAGGTGCTTGCAAAGCCTAGCAAAACCATATGTCTTAAAGGCTGCTTAAATCATACATGTGTTTTGTTCTCTTCTTAAAAGCAATATACTGAGTAGTCTTTTCATTTCTATGGTGATTCAAAATTATTTTTAGAACAGGACACTGAGACATTTTCCCCAGCTGTAAAAGAAGCACGCTATACCTTTCTAACAAACACATCTTTAAAAATGCTTGCTGTTGCCAGCTTCCTATTTGATGGAGATGTGTGTACATTTCTTTGAGCGTATGAGTTTTCTGAATGGGTTTGCCTTAGCAATCACTTAGAGCAAGCAACACTTAGTCATCTACTTTACTGTAAACAGCATGCATTATACAAGACACAAAAACCAACTAAGAGTACAGAAGTTTTACCTAGGTAGCCAAACACTTTGTATCTAAACTTTTACTGATCCTATCTCACAGCCCTCCCCTGATATTAAATATACAGTGAGAAGTGGGGACATTTCCACACCTTCAAAAGCAAAGTACATAAAAGCTGGTATATAGCATCACTTCCCATTTTGTACCTATTCTCAAAATCTGCTCCTGAATGTTTTTTTTTTAGTGCTTGTTTCCCTCTCCATATATATGTTCCCCAGGTATTCTTCCACTCAACATACTGGCTGATTTCCTTGTTCCTTCTCCCTTGAATACTCCTCTTACTGGTAGCTAAACTCTCCAGTACTACTTCCTCTTTTGGATCAGAGGCAGCTATACTAGCTTGCTTTGCCAATATGTCTACCATTGTGTGAGGCATGCAAGCCTTGTTAAACCTCTGTAAGACAGAAACTAACAGCACAGCTGGAAATCAAGCGGACCCAGCTCCACACATCAACTCACTAACCAGGAAGTATCTGTAGTATACAGACTAGTTTGAGAACTGCTATAATCAAACGTCTTCCACGGTCTAATGGCTTTTTTTCTTACCTATGGACCTTGGGAAATGAAGGAAGACAGAAAAGTAAGGGTGCAGTTCTTCTTACCTGATCCATATAATTTCCTATTATCTGATTTTGCTTGGAAGCGCCTAATCAGATCTGGTGAAACATGATGCTCCAAATAGAATGGGTTATATACGTCATAACGGGGCCATTGGTACACGCTGCACAGTTCTGCTTTCCGGTCACCAAATGAAGCTCTGGCAGATTCTGTGGAGCACAGGTAAGCATCAGATGCAAGAATTCCAGACATAACACATACTGCCTGTTCTCACAAGGCAGGCTGAGTGCCTTCAGGGCAAAGGACAAGATATTTCATTATTATCTGCTTCAACAAAAGGAAAAAAAAAAGAAAAAGAAAAGAAAACAGACACATATATTATGTCAGATTTCAACAGCGTGCTAGGAAATATTGGAATGAAATTGGCCATAAAAATCTATGCATACCTTGTCTTGGAGTGTTCCAAGATAGATGCCCAACCAGTTAAAATACAGAAGGCTCTAAGACAAAGAGATGGAAATTCACCAGAGAAGTAGGGCCATGCATACAGAAAACCTCTGACTTATTTGGCTGCATACCCCCAGGGCATTCCTATTTGGCTAATGGGCCCACAGACCTTCAGTAGGGTCTTGCATGGAAAGATAATGCAACTTGTGACTGCAATCTCCTTGTCATCCAATTTCCATAGGAAGCATGTCAGTGGTAAAATTACTGGTCCAAAATGACTTGCATTGTTGGCCGAGACACAAGGAGACAGATTTGAGAATGCTTGAATCCCAGCTGTTTACTCAGTCCATTACAGCACAGCTGCCCTACTTTTCTTTCCTTTATTTATAATTATTTCAGACAAGACATGTACTTCTTGGTCAGCAGAAGAGTAAAGAACACTGCTGTAGTGCTTCATTTTGTCTGTCTGGAGTGACAAAAAGCTTTGTACAACAGTCCAGTAGAGAAGGGGATGGGGTGACCTGGCTCTGCCAAGCTTTGACATTTGCTTCCTTTGCTTCACTTCCATGGATTTCAGCCTACCTGTGAAATAGCTCTCTATCCCATTATAAAGGGCCTTCAGTTCTGCACGTGTTGCACCATAAGGGGCAAACTATTATTGCTATAAAATCCTTTCCTCCAGGTGGTAGTAGAGTAAGTAAAAAAGAATAACTCAAACAGTGAGATTGCACATGAGAGATAAGGCAAGAATTCAAGTATAACGGGCTAATAGCATTCACTCTAACATTAGGGTGAATGCTAGAAGTGAGGTTATAGAGAATTGTTACACAATAGGTGACAGAAAATTCAGAGTTCCAGCCCAGGAGCACACTCCTTTCTACTAGCTTACTTCTGTAAGAGCATGAGACACGCTGCAGTGAATATTGACAAGGGCTGCCAGAACTTAACTGCTTTAAGAAGGGATGCCAAGAGCTAACACTGAGCATGTCCTGTTTCAATAAAGGAAAACGGTTGGACAGGCACAGAAAATGGAGCGGAACTAAGAGCAGAACTTGGACTTCTACAGATATTTAACAACGGTCTAAGAAACAAATATTCTAAATAGTTTTTTTTTGAATATGCTGGTGTTTTGGCTAATGTAAAGAAAGAATGACAGCACACTTCTCTGTATTTAGTAAATCTCCCTAAAAGTAAACTTTGATTTTTTAAACACAGCTTTAATGAGGCTTAAAAAGCTGTACTTTCCAAATATAAATATTTATTTTTTAAAAAGAAATGGAAGTTGCCTCCTTGACATAAGATCCATTTTTCAAATATTTATTCAAGAATTTAAAATATTTGCTCAAGAGAGACAATTATGAACAGCCAGGTCATCCTGCCAGAAGATCTTCTGGCTTTATAGCCTAAGGACCACTCTGTTCACTAGGTCCTTCAGAAATGATGATGAAACGTAACTCCCAATGAAGACAAGTCACTGGTTTATAAGTCACTGACTGATAAGATTTTGTAGAACAGCATGAACAAAGAAGACATTTTTCTAAAGGTTGTTAAACACATCTTCCTTCTCCCTTCCCCCTGGAGAACCCTGGTGCCTCAGGGTCCTTTAAAGACTTTATGTGTACAGCATCTTGAGGACCAAGCAAAACAAAATCTGAAACCAGACCCAGTAACAAAGAGGATTTACCAGGAGCATGTCCTGCATTCCCATACCTTGTCCAAGTACTCTTTACAAGAACTAGCTACTGAAGAACGTATATAACAAGCAATCCCTCGGCACAGCAGCCTGGCTCTTCTAGGTGGGTGGCAGAGAGCAGCCCCACACATCAGGCTTGCTTTCCGCTGGCCATCTGTGGGGAAACCTGAAGCAGATCAGGCTCGGAGACGAGGAGGGCCTCACATTTTCCACCTCTAACCATTAGGCTGCTGCCTGTTTGTGGCTGGTGAGCTGGCATCATGAATAAAACCCACTGAGAGATCAGGCACAGAACGGCCAACCTATACCAATCAGCTCTGCGATACTGATTAGCTTGGCTCTTGTGCTAGTGTTACTAGCAGGGGTGGGCGAGGAAGAGGAGATAGTTTGGTAACAGGAGAGCAGCAGGGGACAAGAAGCAACAGCAAGGAAAGGGGGAGAAAAGAGAATGATGTGAGTAAAACCACACACACAGAAAAAGGTTAGGTAGCACTGCATTAGTTATTATGCAACGTGGCTGATTTTTTTCAGTTACTGAGGTTACCACCCTCAGAATAGAAATCCAGTCACATGGGACTAAAAACATATTATCAGCTCATCATATGCTTGAGGCAAAGCAACTCTAGAGAAAGCAACTGTTCACTTATGCCCCTGTGCCAAAATTTTCCCTTACCTAAATCTACATATCTCTGAGACGACCAAGAACCTAGTGATAGCACGTGCTCTGTAACTCATGTTCCTGGGCCACGCTCCCATTCTTTTAAAATGCCACTGTGCCTAAATTGCATGTGTGTCATTTTGGCTGTGCGAGCATGGGACTGACAGAGGTTGAAAAACAAGACTGTTGTGAAGCAAAGTATGGTATCATCATATACAACGTATATACCACTGAGACCTGTGACCCCTGGCCACCCAGAGAGTAGCAAAGAAAGCAGGAAATAGGAGGGGGAAAAAAAAAAAAAAAAAGACAAACAAAAACGACCTTCCTCCCAGTAGTAGCACATGCTTCCTGTTGACAAACTTTGAAAAGACGTGTTAGTATGCTAAAACATATCGCTACATTAAACACAAAGCCAGACCACCCTCCTTCTTCATTTAAGTGATCTGGGTACCGGTGATGTGTTAGGTCTTTTCCTGCCTCCAAAAAAATTCTTTCATAGAGCTTTGGTTTTCTTCAATGTCTTCCATTACTTTGAGTATTAGCACTAGTGTGCAAACCCCGCTTTGAATTTCATTCATGCAAGATCACAAAGATTCATACTGGGGTGACATCCTTCCCAAAAGCTCTCTGGATGTCCACAGAAAAAAAGCCACAAGACCAGGCTTCTAGAAAAGTTCTGTAAACATATGCTTTTGGTAGGAATACCTGACAATTTTCAAGGAGTAGCAGATACAAAACAACTATTTCTGAGTCCTATGACAGACTAAACTGAACAAAGAAGACATACTCCCCCCTCCCACCCCTAAATTTCTAGAAGTGGAAGAGTAAATACAGTTAATATACAAAAAGTGGGGGAGATACCATTGTATTACAATTCACAAAATAAGAAACTTGTCTCACAAAAATAATGTTTCTCAGGCTTCAGCTAGAAAGTGACACTGGTTAACATACCTAATGAAGTACCATCATTTTTATTCAGGTTTTCCCCACAGAAACACATACTATTTCAGCAATACTTTTTATATTTTACCTTGAATCCCTCCAGCATGTGAGGTACTAGGAAGGTTTTTTGGCTGTACATAAGCCAGCTTGAATGGGGGGACCACAAATGGTACCTCCTGACCATCCAGGGGCAGTTTAGAAAGTAGATAATCCTCTGAACAGCCAACTTGCCGCTTCACTGACACAGAAGACAATGGAGGTTGCTCTACAATAGTTGGCTTGCTTGCGGCTACTGCTTCAGATTCCTGCACCATGGAAACTGCTAAAAATAACGAGCAAGAAAAACAGACAGTCCACATGTGCATTAAGTTTTGAAAATACTACAAACAGATTTCTTATTTAATAGAATCTGTGCTTGATACATTACTTAACTGCTGCTAGCATTCAGTTTTGCTAGCATTCGGTTTTACTAGCATTCAGGACTAGCACCTGGAAAAGATATTCATCCTCATGATACCTGTACTAATACAAACTCTGCTGCCCAAGCTTTTATGTTTATAGCTGCCTTGCTCTTAAGTCAATTTTTACAAGAGGTACTCTATACACTTGTATCATAGAAGAGTTTTGCAAACAACTAAGACACCAAAGAAAATCATGACAGCAAATCTGCAGGGAGTTAAAAAGAAAAAAACAAAAACAAAAACAAAGAGTTCACTTTTAGAGTGTTTGAAAGATACAAGACCTTTACACAACCTTAGGTAAAAAAGCTGGCTTTTTGGACAGCATTCCAGGCTGCAAGGAGCAGACTTCAGACAACTGTTATTTTTCAGTTCCAATTCCAATTCGTAACACTAACAAGCATGTGTCCAATCTCCAAGTGGAGGTATGGAATGAATTTTGGATGTTGTGAAAGAATTCAAGTTTATCAGGAGTGACAAAGTAATTTTATTAATGGGAAATCTCATCATTAATGAAGCCAGAATAACAAAACCCTTAGCCAATGTGATGTCGGAACTCACAATTGTTTTTTTCTTTTTCCACGTAGAAACACCATTTACAGCAGTTTTTTATATATTCTTTCGCCATTGTTTTCAACGTTGCAATTTAGAAGAAACCCAATCAAAGATCCACCATAGCTATCAAACCTGAAAAACACAATGAAACAAACTGTATTAGATGGCAACAACTGAAATTAAAATGCAATATTACCAGTTATTGAATATGTGATTGCTAATTGGACTCAGTCCCTTGGTCAATGACAGTTATGTCAGTCATAAATGCATCAGAGCCATCAGATTTCTCTTACTGAGACAATTAATATTTTATATAAAAGCACAGGGAAAGAGAAACTCATTTGAACATACAGTATGCCAGTACTGTCAGTGGCCCACTCAAACAGGTACCTTTCTTTCAGGAACACTAAAATACTCCTCATATTTGTGTGTGTCACTGGGCTTTGGAATTTACCCAGCTCTACATCTGTTTTGATATGCTTTGGCAAGTCATTTGTAAGATATACTTTTCAGTTTGTTTCCCTTGCTCATGTTTCTCCTATTCTCCTTTACTCATGTACAATTTTAACATACATAGCCTTTTACATTTTTGACTGTACATACTCCATATTTTACATTTGAAAACAGTCTTTATGAATGATGCCAAAATTGCCTTCTTTGAGGAACTACTGCTTTCTCATAATTGTACACACATGAAACCGAAGACCTGTTTTATTATATAATTGTCTGCTACGCGTACAGAAATAGAGAGCACTGGCTTCCAGCAAACTAAGAGGCATGCAATCTTCTGAAGAATGAGATCAAGTCTATAACAGCTGGTTAACATTAAAATAACTTTATGACAATACTAACTGGCCTTATTTAAGTGTCTTTATTTATATGCTCATGTTCTCTTTGCAGAGGGACACAGACAGCTGTGTTGCCTCCTGTCCAAAACTCTAGCCGTCTAAGTCTAGTCCTCTTACATGTACCTAAAGTACACAAGGTTCTTTGCATAAATACCCAAGACATGATTCCAGCTCCATGGAGGTTAGAAGACGACACCAAACAGAACATGAACATAAGTTGGAGGGATGGGAAAGATGACAAGAGAAAGGGAGAGAAGATGAAAATTACACAAAAATGGACAGGTTTGCTTGGTTATCTCAGTCGCAGGAAATTGCCGAAAGTTTCCATGCTCCAGCACAGAAGCTATTCCTATCTGCAGTTTGAACAGAACAGTCCTTTTGTTTGTACGTGTATTCAAAGACAGCAAGGGAACCACACGAACAATGATAAGAGAAATAGCATCAACATCCAAAGTATCAACCAAAACCTTTTATTTCATTAAAATCCCCCCCCAAATTCATTTGCATGCCAAATGGAAATATTAAAATACAGACACCTCATCTAACTTAGAAAATGTGCTTTCTTGTCTTACCATTACTTATTTCCATGCGTAGGTGCAACTGAACGTTATCAACAAATGTGTCAATTTGCAAATAACGACCAAACACAGCATGTACTTACTGACCCATTCTTTTGCACTCTTCAGTACTCTCAGAATTGCTATTTATATTTTAAGTTATGGGCTTTGCAAGGTCACTGAGAGCACGTGACTTCATGAAGACAGCTTGAATTAACTTGTCTTCTTTAAAAAACGAGTGTGAAATATAATGAAGGTTTGTTATTACAACTACATAACTATTTCAGAATTATTCTTAATTATGAGCTATCACAGAGTACTGATTAGAAGGAAATTCTTAAAACGTATTCCCATTAGACCCAAACCTAAGCAAATCATTACTCTACTGCAGCAAGGACTTAAGGGAGTTTTTGGTTTAATGCAACTTCTCTGAGAATTGTTGCTATTTTTACTACTGAGTGACGTGAATTACTTCCTCTAATTTTATTTTGCTCTTTGTGCTCAATAGACTAAAATGCACAAAATGCAAGTGACCTGAATAGAAAAACCTCAGAAGTAGCCTGAAGGATACTGGTACATACCATTCTGGAAAACAGAACACTACTGAGAAGATGTATTCTCAGTGAACTCTCTAACCAGACAGGACAGGGGTGTAATAACCTGCTTTAAAAGGGACACCATTACTCTGCACAGAATCCAGCACTCAAAACTTGCATCTCGAAACTGCCCATGAGTTTAAGTACAATATGAGATTCATATTGCAAATCTGCAGAGGTGATACCACCAACCACAGAACCTCCTGCACCTTTAAACAAAAATAGGCACAAGAATTTCTCATAAAATTCTCCACATTTCTAAGGATGGAATTTCCACTGCTTCTCCTCCCTCTGAAGTGTACTCACGATAGTTAAGCTTGCTAGAATTCAAAGTTTACCTTAAGGTTCCCATGCAGTGATTTTCCTTCCCAGCTGTTATCAGTACACAGCTGGAGTTAATATGCTTTACTCTTGTTCACCATGTTTAAACTGGGCTGAAACAGCTGCTTCGTTTGCTCTCAGCTTTGCAACAATGGATGGTATCTAAGCATCAGTGGCAGTTTGCTCAGGCAGAACAATTTTTTATCTCAAAATGTCCAGACTGAATTTATTCACTATTGGTAGTGAAGGAACCAAAATGTTAGTAACCGCCCAGCTTTCCAGCTACATAAAGTGGAAAAATTAGTTTTTCTGCATCAGAGAAAATTCAGTTCATGGTAGTCATTTCTTTCCCCAGAATTGCTTAGCTAGAGACATTAATGTGAGCCAGTAAATAAACATAAATCATCATTCACAAGCAGTTGCCTTTCCATCACTGGCTTGAGTGCCTTACTTAGAAAGAAAGGCTATATATTGGTGTTGATGATCTAACAGTAATAATGCAATTCTACATCTTTTGCACTTCTAACATTAAAAAGGCCACGTTTTTCACAGTAAGACAAAGCAGCCTGTGATATTCTTAGACATAATCTTCCATAATCTTCCCACCGCATTTGTAGAAAAGGAAACATTCATACATTTCTTTCTATCTGCAGGCATATATAAAAGCAATTCATCGCTGCCTCTTGTACAAAAGAGTACACTAATATATTGCTATTTACTGATTATTGTTTTGTAGGCAGGGTATTATCAGTAGCCAATGGGAAAGTATATAGACACAGAGTTTAGAGTTTCTAATTCAGTTTGAGCTTAAATACAGTATTTTGAAAGGAAAGTTCCAGCAGAAAGAAACTGGAATGCTGTTTAGACCCTTTTTCGTGCTTAAAAACATAATGGTTTGAAAGATATTCACAAAATTTGCACTTGCCTTCCTATACTTATACCATGACCACATTACAAAAATAATGACAGCATTTGTTGAGCAACAGACCATTTGAGTACAGCTCTCCCTCATGCTACTTAGAGCACTTTGCTTTGTTCATAAAATCACAACATGGATGCTCTAAATTACTTTTTAAAATTGTATCCACTTAATTCAGCTACAAAGATAAATATACTTGTGGGTTTTTGTTGTTGTTGTTGTTGTTGGTTTTTTTTGGTTCTGTTCATTTATTTTATTGTATCTGTATTTTTCAAGCTGCCTACGCTTAGGCAACAATTTTCACTGCATGTAGTTAAGTTTTGTCTTAACCATGTGGGACAGACAGAAATTTAACAGGATCTGTTTTATATTTTATTAACTGAAAATGAACAAAAAACCTTGTAGAAGATTAAAAAAGTACTTACTGATCTTGACAGAAGCTGATACTTCTATCAAAGGTTAAACTTCTCCCATATGCCAGAACCTGTTGCTGATGTCAGCTACCCAAAAATCTTCGGTATATCATTTAAGAGTTGTTAAACAGTTGTACTAACATACATCTGTCTGGGAGTAAATTTACCAAATAAACCAGAACTGTAGAGAGAGATTTCTTAGGTATGCTACCGAATTCCAAGGAAGTACCGACTTCCCAGCAACACATATTAACAAGGAGTTGGGACTCCTTGATCCTATCTCTAAATCTTGGGGTCACTTTCAGTTAAGCAATACACTTACATTAAAACATCTGCCATTTTGGAGACACTAGAGTGAGAAAAGGACAGGAGGAAAAGGAACATTATCCCTGATTTTCAGACAAAGAAAAATGAGGTAGAGAAATCAAATCACTTGTAGCAGGAGAAGGAAGTGCAGCCGGATCTCATTACTGTCTCAAATTCTCTCCTTCTCGGTGTTCTTCACCAATTTCAGTAAGCTTTTTCATTTCTCTTTTCCCAATATCAAGCCAAAATAAGATGATTAAATGTAGTTCAGCAATAGTCCTTCCACACTAACACAGAAGGAAAGCCAAGGTTTTTAGAACATCCTGGAAACAACAAATTTTAAAGGCGAACCACACACATACACAGAGTCCAGAGTATTACAATCACTACTATTTTAATGGGTTTAGATGGAGAACATAAATTATCTTAATGATTTCCAGATTTCTCTGATAGAAATTTTGAATGAGCTAAATCAGATAAACAGAGTATTGAAGACTTCAGTTCCAGATGCTGCCAGAATGATTACAAGACAGAGATGTTTGGAGAAGAAAGTAAATATTTTCAACAACTCATTAAATAAAAAGAACATGATAGAAAACGGATGATTGCAATATTAAATATTAAAAGCTGAAAGCAGTCTCAAAAGAAATGTCAGGTCTTTGCTGCCTTATGACGAAGGGGTGTGTTTTGCAGCAAGTTTGTAGGCTGTTGATGTATTTTACTGCATTTAGTCATAGCACTGCTCCATAGGAGTTGATCAGGTAACACATTTAAAATTATGCAATAGAAACAAAGGTGAAGTATCTGATCCCGAACTGGGAAAGCTGGCTAAACCAGAGGTTTCGATCGTTATGAGATTTATTGCCAGCCATAAACATATAAAACACAGTCTCAGATCCGTGTTCCAGAAACACATCACAGCAATATTTCTAGTAGCTCTAAGTCCTCACAAACCAAGAGGTGTAAAAGAAAATATCCGGAAACAGGGATGATCAGTTGTTATCAAGCATTTGGGACAGATCCTTGAATGACGTAAGTGTCTACAGCCCTAATAGCCCCAGAGGAGCAACAGCTGAAGCTCTTCCCTGTGGAGAAAGCGAGCTCAAGCTTGCTGTTTCACACCTCGACCAAACACCATGTTTATGCTACCTCTTTGCCTGTCTGCCTTTCAGACCCAGGAGATGTAGTCAATTCCAACCATGAAAATCCTTCAAAGAGCATAACAGCACCACCGCAGGTCTCCAGATGATTGACAAAAACACAGCACAGCAAAAGCTGCTTCTGCTGCAGGTCAGATGATGTCTTTGATGGCACAGATGCTGCAAATGGTTTAACTTCCAGAGCCAGCTGTTTAGCAGTTTTGCTGCTTGAGGAGAATGTCTGGGAGTTTTACACTGCTCTGAGCAGGGCTCTTCATTTGAAGAGGGGTAGCTTGTGATCACCGCATCTCAAAAAAAGTGAACACTAGTAAAACAGCTTAAGTGATTCTCAGAAATTTGCCCCCAGGTATTTTGCTACTGTATGAGCAAGGATGATGTGCGCGCACGCACACACACACACACACACACACACACCAATGCACAGCACAGGCACACACTTGCCAAAGTCTACAGTTAAAAAAAAAAACGATTTGTTTTGTGATTGTACACAGGTCTGATCTGTAATGTCCACATAGCACACAGAGGCTCTTCAAATACGTCTGAACACGTGAGCAGACAGGACACAAGCTTTTGTTCCTATTCATCATAAGCCTTGGCAGTAGTAGGTTGTCTGGAAGGAGAGAAAAAAAAAAAAGAAACAAAAAAGTGTCATGCCAACACACACCTACAAGGTGCATGATAAGAGGCTCATATCTATGCCTGGTTTAGGAGAACCCCACAACAGTGATATCTGCAGTAACTAGTGGGTGTGTGTACATACACCTATAGGGCTTCCTTCTCCTCCACTTGTAACTGTAACTTATGGAAAAGCACGAAAACTCTGGGAATTTGCAGACAGGAATTATTCTAGTTCTTCTGCTTTCCAAGAAAATAAAGAAAATGTGACAGGCTTTCCTTTCTTTTGTGCCTGGAAACAGAAAGGGATTTCACTATGGAAGTGGTGGATCACAAGGGAGATGATGAAATAACACAACAGAAAAAGAGAAGTTACGAAAAGGGTTTTGAAAGACAACCAGAAAGACTTGTTCGTGAGAGACAACTTGCAAATAACTTGACAGAAACATAATGAAGAGATGGAAAACATTTTCAACGCAGCAAATAAACGAAGAAAAAGTGTAACTACACGTATAAAACTGAAAAAAAAAAAAAGAAAAAGACTATGCAACGTTAGTCTAGTTTAGATAATGTGGACTTTATGATGGACTGTTGCACAGCTTTCCTGGGGCAAAGAGCCTAGTGGCATTTTTACATAGTTACACAATTAAATGTGGTAACAGAAATAAGACAGTAAACAGTTGCTGGGAAAAGTGTTATGCTCCATGATGCAAACAAACCACTAACTGCCTAGGCACAGGAAGCACCTTCCCACTCGGGCAAATTATGGCACAACAACCCTTTGGGGGGAAGCTTTACACTTTCTAGCTGATCCCAGAAATGGGAAACAGAACTAAATGCACCAGCAGGCCAAACCAGCACATCTTTTCCTGCAAATTCCTTTCATTTACTTATAGTTTGCTCAAACAGAATCTTACTTTTCGAGACCAGAAGGACAGTTTGTTCCAATCTCCTGAATTACTGATGCCACTGGATTTCAACCACTTTTCCCCACACGACACCGAGCAACTGGAGCATGAAGATACTTGGTTTTTATTTTATAGAACACTAACAGCTAGTCACCTTCACTGTTAATATTTTAGCCAATGTAATTTTTTTCCAGTGATTTTTTTTGTTGTTGCAGTTTTTGTGTTTGGAAAGGCACTTAATTATCAGTAGTATTTCTTTTCTTCATTCAGATTTTAAAAGATTAGGATCTAACCTCTTACATTTCTCTGCAGTAAGAGAAGTAGACCAAGGCAAACCATGTGGACAAATTTAAGGCTTTATGTTTTACACCATTCAAATCTGATTTGTATAGTTCTTCTCTATATGCCACTTCTCTGTCCTTCTTTTTCCATGCTGATACTACAGTTGAACTGTACACCTCAGATTCAACAATGTCACAAGACAATCTAAGGTGAGAATGTATTTAAGTAACACTTGCAAGGAGAAAATTGCTCTCATTTCCATAGCATTGTACTGAGATCCCAAACTGTGACTGGTCCCCCATTGACTCTGCATCCTCCTGACTGGATTCTGAGCAAGTGGAAAAGAGGAGGAGGATAGGAGACTGCAGAGAGCATCCCCTGATGGCAGTGTCTCTGATGCTCGCCACAGCATTCAGGTAAAAAGTTGTTTGCTGGACTCTCCTAGAGATAACAGTTGTATGTAAGGTTTAAAACCCTTGTAATCAATGGGAGTACTCAATACTTCACCACTAGCAGTCATGATGTGACAACTGTACAAAAATATACTTATTCACCTGTAACAGGCTTCTCTTGAGGTACAAACACCACCTCAGAAGTCAATTCTTAGCTGAGCCTTTGTCATAACAGAAAAAGCAGAGCTTACTCTGATCCCGTTAGCTGCTTTATATGTTCTCGTGCAGTGGTCGTCTAGCTGTAAGTACAGCAGAAGCTTTGCCTGGAACAGCCATGTCTTCCTACGTACGGTTGTGAAAGACTATGCCTTGTCCCACTGCAAGTCCCCCTTCTCCCTCCAACTTCTCTGTCCTGATGAAGATGATCTAATACATGCCTCCCTTCTTGCAGGCCCTGAACCCTGTGGAAAGAGCACTTGTGCAATCTAGCTGTGGTCTCCTTGAGCTCAGCAGCTGCTTCTTCCCAGGGCTCTGGACCGGAGGAGGCCAAAAAGCCTTCATCACATCCACAGCCCAAGCACAGACCACCTAACTGTGAGTAAATCATGAAGAAGAAATAATTGCTATTGCCTACTTCCCTAAAGAAAATTAAAGCTGAGCAGGTGTGTGTCTGAGCTACAGGAACAACTGCCTCTGCTCTTCAGGCACCCCTTGGAGAAGGGGAACAAGCTCTGGCACGAGCACATGATCAGAAGTCGTTCTTCTGACATGGCCCCCAGGGACACCCTACTCCTAACATTATAGTCTTGCACCTGCAGCTCTTAAATGCAGACTTAATCCAAGCCTGCGCCAGTATGCAGAAGATTAATAATATCATTTACAAGGGCCAAAAGTACAGTTTTCATAAATCTGAGCCAATTTTTCTCATGTGAGATTTATGTTTGAATTAAGAAGAGAACATTACAAATCTATCCCATGACAAAGCTTAAAACTTGGGATTTTAACATGCTGAATCCCCTATGTGCTGGGCTGTAAAAGTTGATAGAGATAGTATTTCTTCCTAATGCTGCATTAGGCAAGCAACCAATTCATCCAATTACTGTACTGACAACACTGTTCCTGTGAACTGTAGATAAATTCACTGACTTGGACAAGGATGTACAACATGGTATGTATTGGGGCAATAAACACAAAGGAATACATCCATTATGTTGGACTGCAGATGATTTTGGACTCAGACGGAAAACAGCAAAGCAAGAGTTGAAGTCAGGACACCAGAAAAGAAAACTTAGAGTCTGAAATCTCTGTAAAAAGTACTTGGCTTTTGATGAGAACATGGAAAGAATTCAACATAAGATAAGTCCTTTGCTCTAAGCAGATTAGGAAAAAATCACGACAATCACCAATGGTTACTTTATAATCTAACTTAAGACTTTCTTTATGTATTCTGTGTCAGCTTTTAATCCAGTATTTTCTCCTTCTGCAGTAATGCCAGCAAGCAACAAAAATAGAACTGCCAGCAGTCCCTCTATAGCCCTGATACCAAAGAGAACTGGAAACATCTGGATGTATTTTTCAACAGGACAGCCAAGAAGAAGGTATTTAGGCAACAGCATCTGTCTGTGTGCTGCAGTTCCCTAGCACAGCTAACTTTGTCTAGCTTTGAAAAGATGGCCCTCAGGAATGAGCTCAATGCAACACTGAATGGCATCCAGAAATCCTCAGCCATCTGCCATGACCATGGAGCCACACAGAAAACACATGGACAGGCATATAATATCCAGACAGCTAATGAAAAATCACTCTTCCTGTATACATGGGGGGGGGTGGGAGAAGAAAACCCAAACAGTCTTGCATGGAAAAATATCGTTTCATTACCGCTAATACTATTTTAAGGAAACTCTGTTGACATACAAGAGGCAAGATGGAATATTTCTCTATATAAACTTGCACAAACACATCTAGTGCTTTGTTTTAGGTGAAACTGTTTCTGATTAGTTATTTTACATTAATCGTGTAATAGTTATTTTACATATAATCATTACCCTGTTTCATGATGAAAAGTAACCTCCAAATTACAGAGTTTCCACATGATGAAGATTCCCTATTCGGCACTTCTGCTCCTCATTGTCACATTCCATAACCAGTTAAAACACTGGTGAGAGGAAGGAAATATGTAGTTCTACAAATCAAGGTTAAAAGAGTATGTCTGGGATTAAGAAAGGAAACAGGTGACTCCAGTACATATCCTATGTGAAAGCAGATTAAATAAACAACTCAAGAACAGGAAATGGGAACTGATCTTAATTAATTCAAATCCAAACCAGACTGGGAGTATGGCTCTACAGGACACATGCAATGAGCTCAGGATGCTGCCTAAACACACTTAAAAATAAAAGTCCAGGAGGATCCTGTCTTTATAAGGTCTAATTGTTTATTAGTTTTTGCTTTAACCCACCCAGACCAGGGGCCCACAATCACTTCTAACAGCCCCAGGAGCGCCTTTCAGAGATGTGAACAGGCTGGAGTAGCTGGCAGCTGCCCAAGTAGATGGGTGGTAACCAGACACTGCATAAAGGAGGTATTTTAAAAGAATTTTACATAGACATTGGAAGAAGCCAGTAGAAATCATAACTGTCTCAATTTATGGGAGCATCTAACATCCTGATTATTGGCCAAATGCTGCTACAACAATGGGGCAAGGCAGTGGGGCTCCACTTGCTTCTGTGAGGACAGAGGTTCTGAGAGCAGAAGTTGGCACCACGAACTTACCATTCCCTTTCTCCCCTCTCCAGACAGATTTGCTTAAAACAAAGCGAACAATGGCTACACCATGGATGTACATTTTTGTTATCCTGTTGAGTCTAAATCAACACCCTTTACAAGAGATTTTGACCTATGATTTCACACATTGGTGAAACTAGATCTGGAAGTAAACATACCATTGAGTTGAACAAAAGCCAGGATGATTCAGGGAGATGTTCCGGGTTTGGTTAAGGTTTAGTGAAGGAAGCTTTTTAGCTGTTCCGATCACTGCCGAGCAGACAGAGAACCTGAAGTGAAGATTAAGAGCTCTCAATCTAAAGGCTGACAATCCCATTTTTCAAAAATAAATTGAAAAAAAAAAACACCCACAACCAAAAACATTTGAATTTTCCTCTACTGAGAACTGAAACTGGTCTTGAGAACATTTTTTGTCACCTAGCAGCTCAGTACTGAACACGGTTTTATTTACTGAACACGGTTAAATTTACAAGTCTCTCAGAAATAGGAAGCACTGTTTGTTTTTGTACCAGCTCATTACTAGCCACAGAAGCACCGCTAGGTAGAGCTACTTCTAAAACCTCATTCTGACTAACCCTCCTCTCTGCAAGCACTTCCTTCACCAGAAGATGTATATGCAAAATAGACATGCTGTCTGAATTTCACAGAGAGCCCACCTCAGTCCCCTTCTGTCCTCCCCTCCAGCCCTTGCCAAGCCCTGGTCGAGGGTTTGGCCATCTTCTGGCCGCATGAACCACCCCACACTGTGCACACTGGCCCAGCATCCACAAACAGGGTAGAGAGGGCCACCTCCACCCCCTTGACCTGCAGATACGGGGGCTCTGTGGGAGCGAGGGGTTGAACATCTGCAGGTGGGAAGAAGCCCCCACAGTGCTCTAGTGACCAGGCTGTCCCAAAGACAAGCAGCCTGCTTCCTCTCTGTGCTTTGGAAGGAGCTGTGGAGCTATATGTGTGCACAGACGTACCCTGAGCACACCAGGCCTATGAGGCCACCAGGGTCAGGCATGCCTCCCTCCGCCTTGCAGAGCCAGGCAGGGAGCGAAGCACCCACTTCCCCACGCTGGAGCACACCATACAAACCCACATCCAGGTTTCAGACTCCCAAGGTGAGGTTCCAAATTAATTTAAATGCTTAACAGGTTTTGAGACCACTGGGGCATAGTCTTTCTGGATTGCTCTCTTGGACTTTGAAGCCATTTTAACTGCCAATGCCACCTCTCTAGATCTTGCTCTTAGGGCCAGCTCCAAAGCTCATTGCAATGACCACAAGAACTCCCCAGACACCAAGGGGGTTAGTTTGAGGCCTAATTATCTGTTCCTTCCAGATTAGGCCTGTTAGGCTGTTAGGTCACTGAGAAACAAAGCTTCAAAACAAAAGTCAGGGGCACAATTTGCAGGAAGGATAAGCATCAGATTTCTGACATTTTTTTTTTTTTGGCACTGAATTACTGTAAACCTCAGCTGTGATGACAGTCAAGCAAACATTTGTTCACACTAAGCTTAAGAGAAGTGTCCTCGCTAATTCTGCATGGCTTGATGTATTAATGTGATGAATAGATATGATGTAATACAAATAAGTTCAAGTCAAACCCAGGATCTGAACCTCTTCCCAGATGAGGCTCTTCAGTTTAGGTCTGAAGATTCATCCTGTCTGCAAGAAGTGATCAATGCAACTTTTTCTCTGTGCAATAAATTCTTCAGAAGATGACCAAACAGTATTACTCACCAGAATGACACCACAGCTTAGCCCAAACTCAGCCTTCCCTACCTAAAGTCAAAGTCCACTTTGCCTTTCACTTTGCCTTTCACTTTAAAGGGATGAGATCTTAAGCTCTCTGCTGACAGAGATTGGGTGTTGTCCTACTTAGATCGGAGAGAGAATATTTACCAGACTTAAAGTATCTCAGGAGTACCAATTCAGAGCAAACAAAGTAGTTCTTTTACAAAATTAAACAAAAGTCTGAACAGAGGAGCAGTAGGTTTGGATATATATCACACAAAATTCACTGAATGAGGTCAACAACATTTTTACTAAGCAAATAAGTTTATTAAATGTTTCCACCAAAGTCAAAAGGTACTTCTGGTATAAGGCAAAGCAGGTAGGATTCACAGCAAGACCTAGAAGGCCTAAGTCAGCCAAAGCCTGGCTGGAAGCTGCCCTTCTAATTCAGGCCCTCTGGCTCTGCCTACCACGCATGGTGAGGGTAAGAGGGCTGCTGGTTGTTACCGAGAGGGGCAGTTCTGCTCGCCCATGCCAACAACCATTCATGTTGGATCTAGTAAACATGCAGCTGCACGATGAGTTGGCCCAGTGCACTGATTAGATGGAAAAATAAACCACCAAGATATGTAAATATACTTAAAAAAAAAAAAAAAGTTTTCCTGCAGTTGACTGCACCGGGGTGGGGCGAGAGTGCACTGTTGGGAAAACAGGGAGCCAGAGCAGGGCAGCCCTCTCCAGAGCCAACACACTACTCTGGGGTAACGTAAATCTGAAAATTAAACACCTATGAGTAAGACGAACAAAGGCTGAGCGAAAATCAAAATCAGCTGTAGGAAACAGAAGTGACAGAATAAACAAGTGAGGTGACTGAGCCTCATGATTAGCAGAAAGAAAAGGAGACCAGACTCTTGAGTTTTTTCTCCAACATAATAAATGAATAGCTTATACACACATGACTGACTGAACAATTCCACCTACATTCACTCTTTCCATTTGCATTATGTACTCATTTCCATTGCATAGCAAGAAAGAGAATTTAATCACCTGGGGACCAATCACCTACATTAAATGTAGGAAAGGACAGTGGAGCTGATGGGACTTCCGTGGAGTCCCAAGATGCCTTTAGGTGCAGCATTTTTAGTAGGTGTAACTTTTTTTACGTGTATTCACAAGAATCAAGGGACACTTTAATAAAAAAATATATTTTTCTTGAAATTCAGTATTGCTTAACCACATGTATTCCACAAATAAATTTTTAATATTCAACATACAGATGGAAAAAGGACTAGAAATCAAACTTCCCCACTAGTGGATTCATACCCTCACCACTAAGTTATAGGATCACAGCTCACCTAATGAGTATTTCTGCACTGAAAGCAAGGCAAAACAGTTTTCTAAGTAAAGAGTCAGAGACCACCAGCCCCGAACAACACACAAGTTTACGGCTCTAGCACTCTCTTGAGAAATGAAAGACACAAATTCAGAAGGTTACTCTTCATGGCCGGGTAACAGTTCTAGACAAAACCTGTTGAATAAGAAACGAGGGGGTGGAGGGGGCACGGCAGAATACTCCCCTGCATGTGTTTTAAGTGGATCCTGATCATCTAAGTATAATCTAAAGATATTTGAGCTCTCTAAGAGCAACTTGTCAGGAAACACCTCACTCACTTGTGGATACCAGGACAGCTTATGCACTTAACTAATCAACACTGTCAAAACTTAAGCCACATCAAGACGCAGACCTCCATGCACTCACCAAATCTTACCAAGAAGAACCTGAGCTGCACAGATCAGTGAGTCAGGGTTAGGATTGCAAGGGTCTAGCCTTAAGGAGCAGATGTCCGCAGGATCATTCAGATGCCAAAGTGCTTCACAGTTCCATCCCAGTGCACTGTTGTTGAGATCTTGTTCCCTTTCTGCACAATCACAACTGCACCATCTGGAATCGTAAGCTGAACGAATGGCCACGATATCTACCTTTCCATTCTTATCTAGAGAAATGCATCACACGTAACACTGGGCATGCTTCCACATTGAGGGAAAGTTACAAGACCAGCTTACTTTAAGACAATTTCCATTTGAGCTTTGGCTAAACTATATCTCTAATTACCTGAAGCATTCCTGCAGAAGGTGATCTATTTAGTTATTTCTTGCCTCGTATAACAATACTTAGATGTTAATTCACACAGAATATTTGGATTGTACAAGGGCATTTTCTTATAGTAATACCATTTTGAGACTGTTTTAAGTGCAATTTAATCTCAGGCCTAATTTATATGAAGATTTAATTCTGTAACAACTGAATATGGTTACCTTGAGGCAGGCAGAAAAATACCTCATGGCAACCATTTCTGAAGGTCTGCCACTTCTTAGAAAATATAGTCACAAGCCAAATCTTGGAAGCACGCTCTCAAGTTAATGTTCATAAAGCCATAAACAAGCCAAACGCAGCCACTGAAAGGTCTTCATTGCAACCCCCCCACTGATAGATAGTGAGATGGCAAGGCATTACAGATGTGCAGCATCACTTAACATGAACTGCCCAGTAATATTGTCTTTGATCATTAATGTTCTGCAAGTTGGATTACTTTGTTAAGTTTTAGCTTACTTAGAAAAACCACATAGATCAATATGCTCAGATCCGTGAATAATTGACTAGAAAAACATGCTGTCACATTCAACATAACTATCGGTGTGCAAGTGAAATATATCAGGTTTATAGAACCTATCATTAGGTTGGTTTCGTTTCCCAGGAGTTATACACATAGTGAGAAAACAATTTACAAATTGCAAAACCATCACTGCATATTCACGTTTAAACATTCTAAGCATCAATACCCCAAACAGTTACGTTACATGCAACCACACTGGTGATATGTTAGGGTCACCTCGGCAAGACAACCTAGCCAAAGCCAACCTTCCCACCTAGTTACGTTCCCGTTCATCCTTACGCACAGCCCGAGGCACGCCGCGATCTGCAGAGGCTGCGGGATGCCCGCGCTAAAACCAGGTCTTCCTGGAAGCACAGAGCACAACTTTACGTTTCAGACGAGCGAGGAAAATAAAGCATCCCCTCCACCACCCGCTGCAGCGACCCGGGCCGGGCCCACCCTCCGGGGCTCCCCGCGTTCCCGCCGCCGCCTTGCCGCGCTCCCAGCCGTGCCCCGCCGCGCAGCCCAGCGGCAGCGCCAACCCCG
>VXAA01000013.1:307239-324422 GCA_013399115.1 Anseranas semipalmata | reverse complement strand
CGGGGCTCGGCCGCCCAGGTGTGCGCCCACGGCGCTAATTCGCTGATCCCTATCGCGGAGCGGGAGTTTCCCCGCCTCGGCGAAACCACGCGGAGGGACAGATTGATCTTCACACGGCCGCCAGTTGCTCTTCTTTGTCGCTCACTGGACCGTTATGCTGGCAAAGTCAGTGCCAAAGCTGTCCCTCTCTTTGCTAAAGCAACATCGGGCCTATGTTTTAGGGAGAAAAGTGATTTTTTAATATTTTTACTCTTCTAGCAAACGGCATTTCCGGCTGGGATATTGATCCCTGTCAAGTTAGGCTGTACACAGGCATGTGAGAGAAAGCCCCTACCACAGACTGCGTAGTCTGTAGGACAATTTATTGATCACACAGTGGATTGGTTCAGAAATTTCCACAGGAAATTCTGGTTCAGAAATCTACATGCAGGAAGCAAAGGTTTTGTGAGTCTCTAGGTAGTTTTGCCCGGTCTCTCCTCTCCTTTCCTCTCGAGGAAGATGTGAGCGGGAAGTGGGGCTGCATTTACAGGGGAAAAAAAGCGTTTTTCCTCCAGGAAATGTTGCATACTTCAGGGTGGTTTAAAATTTCAAGTAAGTCAGTGAGGTTTTGCATCATCGTCCTAACTGCTCTTGAACACCAGCCCTTTGGGGATTCCCCATCCACCAAGAGTGTAGTTTTTCTATGATAGTATGGTTTTATTTTATATTTGGTAGCACCACGGACTTGATGCGAACTAAGTGTTTCATGCCTGTCATCATGCAATGTAACACAGCTGCTTTGAACTCCAAAGTCACTGTGAGGAGAGAGCCCGCGCCAAAAGCACACACTCAGAATATCTGAACTAACAAAGAGTCTCTGTTAGTCTCTGTACAGAGCCAGCAGTACCGTACTGGGATATCACATAGCACAGTGGTTCTGATTCCTGTTAAGGGAGCTGATGAGATTGTGTGTGGTCACTCCTTTAAAGCAATTCAAGTAACATGGTAAGCCTCCAAAATTATCTGAGTTCTTTTGAGGCACACATTAAGCACACATTTCAAGGTATCTCATTGAATTCACTTACATGAATGAATTACGTGAACAGCGTTCTTTCACTGTTCATAAAAGCATGTTGTTTAACTACTGATACAGTTCCTGTATGCAGCTCGCCACTATCAGATTACGTGAGCATTTTCAAGCTCAAGGGTTTTTCAGGCTCTCCAGTGACTTCCAGTCCTGCCTGAGTGGTTCTCCAGCTGCTGGAGTGGGCAGCGTGGGAGCAGCCAGCCTTCAGGAATGCAGGTCACGTCTCTGATGAAGGAAGGGACATAAAAAAATGGTATTTCTGACAAGGAAGTTATAAGGGAAAAAAAAACAGTTTGCAAGTCTACCTTCCTTCTTTCTCAAGGCACAGGAAAGGTCATCCTCTGCAATTTGAGGGGGCCTCTTCTTGCATTCCTGGGTCTTTTTTGATGGTTTGGGACACCTTCCATTCTCCTTTCAGCTGCTTGAAAATCGGACAGTTTGTTTCCATAAACACAAACTTCAACTGCACATGGTGAGGGATGTGGCTGACCTGATTATGCATGGAGGGAGGGAACATTATTGTGCTATGTTTTTTTTTTTTTTTTTAATCTGGGATAGGAGATAAACCTCCCCCCTCCCTTCGAAGATTTTTGTCCCAAGGAAATTGAGCATGAAGATCAGCAATGAAACCAATTTACCTCTGTTCTTTGCTGCCTAGTCCTCTCTGTCAGCTGCAGATACATTCCTCTTTCCTTGCCTGCCTCCTGCCAGCATACAGAGTGCTCCTTGCTCTGCTTGGGCGATTGCTAATTTTTCTGTAACTAAACTTCACTTGAGAAACCCGGTGATGTGCTCACGCCTTACCGACACCTGCTCGCAGCCCCTCTCTCCTCTATGTCCATCGCAGGACCATCACTGCAACCACTCATCCTTCCAAGTTTCACGGGGCTCTGCAGCTGCTCTTGCCCTTATGCTGCCTCCACCCAGGGCACCCCGGTGCTAAGACTAAACAAATAAACTGGGCTGGTTTGGGCTGGCTGAGCCAAACCACAGTGCTCTCAGCTCCAGAAGTGCAGGGCTGAGACAGTTGAGCAGCCCCAGCAGAGCCAGCAGAGGAGAATTTATTAGTCTGGGCTACACTTCACCTCTCATATTCTCCAGCAAGGCCCATCCCATCTGTTTTGAACCTCTGCACAACACACTTTTCACTTGTTGCTGAGTCTGTTTTATGCTATTGAATTACAACTTCTCAGTGGTTTTTTTTTTTTTTTCTTTTTTCTCAGTGAAAGAGGAGTAGCCAGAAGAGAAGACCATAGAAAGGAGCTACAATCAGGAGAGCATTTTATCCTCTTTGGCCCTCAAACCTTTAGGAAGTAGACCTGAAACAGTAAAAACCCTATGTGTAAATACTGACAAAAATGTTCTTGAGTAATTCTTTATGTCTGTAAAAGCTTTCAAACAGACTACGACCCTTTTTCTTTACTTTGTGGAAGTATACCAGTGAAGAAGTTTGTAAGCAGGATTGCTCACAGAGGCTGCAGCTTTGCATCAATCCTGAACTCTCCCTAGTGATCCTCTGCATCAGAAACCCAATCCCACCACTTGTGCACACTTATTGAATCATGCCACCTTTGGTTTTAAATATCAGGCAGTTCAGAGTTTGCACATCATGTTTTCACAGAGCACAATGAAAGCTTTCAAGCAAAAAAGTGCATATCTGTGGAAAACATCATTGCTTAGTAGTTCTTGCATAGTTTGAAACAGATCAAATGCAATTAAGCAGTTGAGAGTCCTTTAGAGGTAGTAAGCATCGAACACTACTGTGTCTGAAATACTTTGGTTTCAGAAATTAATATGAAGTGATGTACTTATGATCGGACTTAAAATGTAGTGTATCCTGCAATAGCCAAGCGATGAGCTCAGCTGTCCGGACATAAAAGTAGGGCGTTATCAGGACAAGTCCAGCACACAGCATACAGTGTCTCGCAGCCAAACTCCCTGTGTAGCCACTAAATGAAGTTTTCATATGCAGAGGCTTTTTGAGAGAGCAAAAAAGTATTCTGCAACTCAGATTTCAGTGAAATGTTAGAGTCCTTTTCAACTGAAGTCTATAAGCGGTTAATGACACCTTTGTTATAAACAACTTCTGCAGCCAGAGGCTTTTACTACCATGGAAGTTTTTGCAGCAGTAATCTTTATCCCCTGAGGTTTTGCTGGGAGAAACATGAAACTGTATTTCTCATCCTCCCTGTCCTACTCTCAGCTGGAGACTGTTTTTTTCCATTCCCGTTACAACCTTTGAGTTTAACAGACACCTTCCCTCCCCTACCACAGATGCTGGGTGGGGTCCACACACTTCGTTACAGAAAGCTGCTATAATTCAGTCTGTGACTATTGTTTTTTGTTTTCTCCTTTTTTTCAAATGTACATTTGATGTCATGCTTTCCTGACATAACCCATTGTAATTCTGTCCACCATCTGAGACTGCAGCCAGTTGCTTCCTCCCACAGTGCTGTAGAAGAACGATTTTATTGCACCATATCCAGCATCTTTTGAAAGTGTTGCTAGGATGCCTAGAGGAAAAAATACACGAAGATATTATGTTGTCCAAATTAAACCCTCTCTTTCTCTCATTCAGATTTGATGTACAGTGAATTTGAAAAGAAATTTGCTGGCCTGGTATGTCTTGCCTTATGCTATAATGCAGATTTTCCGTGCGCACAAACACATCATTAATATGTTCTGAAAATAAGTCCAAGGTAGGCTCATCCTTCATGCACCAGAACACTTTAGTCCTGTCTCTCCACAGACAGTCCCACAGAGGTTTGGCTGTGGCATCTGTGCAGGCTGCAACAACTGCTTCTCAGCTACTTGGCAGTCTTCAACGTCATAAATGGCTGCCAGCCCAAAACTAGCTCAAAGCAAGGTGAGGTTCCTAGCTGGCTGACCACTGAGGGAAGGGGGCTGTGCTAGACCTGAGCTGGTGTTTTTGTGCCATCAGCTTCAGCCTGCAGTGACAAACAGGACTGCATATTTATGCAGGAGCAGAAGGTTTGGTTTCCTTCTCAGCAGACATTTCTCATTTCTTGCTGTTACTACTGTCTAGGAATCCAAGATGATGAATCCAACAAACTCAGGAGACATTATAAACCTTAACGTTCAGCTGACAATAGAATGAAGCAGAGCCAAGGCATGCCCCTGAGAGTGTTTTCCAATTGCATCTTTTTCTTGCCTGGCTTCATTAAGAGCCAGCTGCTCTTAATCCAGGCACTGGTCCCACACAGGTTTGTGCGGACATTGTCACATCTGCTGAAAAAAGACAATAGAATTACATTATCAACATAACAACACCTTCACACATTTTCTAGAGCTGTTGAACCTGAAGGCTGTGGGTGGATGGTACTACCTCAGCTTTAAAATAAGCATGTTATGTGCAAAAATCCCTTGGCATATCAAATCTGCCATTTGAATCCACACAATTCCAATAGTTTCATAGTAGATTTGGTGCTTTGAGCTGATATATTTAGCATTTGTTTGGATCTATACAGTCTATTGTTTGAAAACTGAATTTTTAGGGTAAAGGATTAAAGAGAAAGGAAGAACATTATCTGCAGCCGATTTCAGGAAAGGTTTGAAACCTGAAATATCTTTGATTTCCTGCCTATCTCAGTGCAGCAGTTGAACTTGGTTCAAAAACAGGTTTTCAAATTGTTCCCAAAACCTCATTGTTAAGGGGACAAAAACAAAACAGGAAAGACCTGTTTCAGGAAGGACTGTTGTATCACTGAAAAAGGCCCTGTGGAGCACCTGCCTCTGAAACAAGCTTATTTATTATAAATAATTTCCATGGCATCACATTAACAAACATAAAAGGTCACGAACTCCTGTGTTTGAAGCAAATGTGTTTGACATCTGGGATCTGGCAGAGGTTCCTCCTGTGGGATAGACTGTTTGTGCAGAGCTTTATTGAAGAATAATATTAAGAATGAATTACGAAATATTAGTGTAACCTAGTAAGAAATTATTGTATTTTACAAGCCAGAGACATAACAGATCTCACAGAACTATTTTCGTTCCTTGGATTCAAAAGTATGTCAAGGAGCGATAGCTCTGACCAGCTAGAAGTGAAAACCTGTGGCTTTTCAGCACTGCACTTGGAAATAGGTTGGAGAGGTCCAAACTTGCAGGCAAGTGCTTAATTGCACGTACGTATTTTCGCTACGCCCCCGCTCGCGAGGGGAGGGACCTGGCAGGGAGCACCGCAGCCGGGCAGCCAGGGGCTGACGGGGAGCCAGGCCGCCCCCACACAGCCCCAGCTGGGGTGTGGGGCAGCCCCAGGCATCAGGCCCTCTGTGGGGACGGGGATGGGACGGGCACCAGGGCTGCGGGGAGCTGGAGACTGCCACTCCTACAGTCTATCCCTCTCACTCCTCTCTGGCCCAGGCCAGTGAAAACCTCACAGGAGCAGCCATTTCCCAATACCACTGCTGACGCGGGGCTATTTGCAAGGCCCTCTCACCCCAGGAGGTGCTCTCCCACCAGGCTGGGATGGTGCCACCTCCTGGGGTGCTTTGGGGTGCCTCCCCAAACACTGTTCCAGTCCTGCTTGCTTATCACACTGCCTAAAACTTCCCCTTTCAGCGTGGAAAAGGGGACAAGACGCAGCTCTCTGGGTCTCTCCCAGGCCTGGGTACTGGCCAGCCAAAGCAAACAGCAGAGCAGGCAGCTGATCCAGGGGCAGGGGATGTCCAAACACCTGCCAGCCCCATGCCTCCTCTCCCTTTTCTGGAACCTGGGGGCCAGGTGCCACTGCCCTGCCCTGTGTTTTTCCACCATCATCTCTCTGAGGTCTGCTCAGGGCCTCAGAGCTGGCCTCTCTCCCGAAAAAAGACACAGGCCTGCCTGAGGACGAGCAGATGTTCCTCTCCGTGGGACGCAGGGGCCAGCCAGGTGTCACCCGCATGCTGGAGCATGGGTAGCACACAGAAGGTCCTTCCTGAAAGGCACTGAGTCAAGAAACAAGTTGTTAAATGTCTTTTTTTTTTTTTTTTTCTCTTCCTGTTTCCAGGTGAAAGCAAAATTCGTTTACCTCACTTAAAGGGGCTGGGGGCAAAAAGCTGCCCCAGAAATCACACCACTTTAAAGCCTGCTGACGCCATGGAAATGAGGGAGCCTGAGGGGACATTGATGCAGGCCAGTAACAGGTCACCCACAGAAACTGGAAGGCTGTTTCTCCATCTAAAATTACTCAGTTCAGTGTGAGAGCACGCACTGACCTTCTAGCTAGAGCTTTGGCCACATCGCTCGGGGGAGGCAAGGAGATAAAAACAGGACAGTCTGGCTCAAAACCACTCAAGCAATAACACAAGCAGAACCGGAGGTTACCAGCACACTTTACCATAGTTTTAACACTTTAACCCAGCTGCAGGGTGTTTGGCCATGTTCCCAGACAAGCACACCAATGTACAGCACCCTTAAGATACATGAAATAAGGCAAAGCCAACCTGTTGCCTACCTTTCTGGCTGTCACTCTCCAGGCCCTCTTGCAGCATTGGCTGCGCCTCACCCAGCAAGCTCCAAGTCATGGGGAAGCAAACATACCATAGTCAAAACCCTCACCCATATCACTACAGTATTTAGGGCATTAATAAAGATACCGCCCCCTGCCCCGAGGCAGAGGATTCTGCACATTTAATTTGTGTTTGGTTTTATGCATAAATGTTCAGTGAGATTAGAACATGCAGCTCCTTCAGCAACTGCTGCACCGAGCAGACTGAAGTGGGTTGTACTTTCTTGGTACAACTTGAACTTACACCCAACCTGAATGCCACAGGTGTCATGAACCTGTGCTTTAACAGAAAGTTTAATAGCTGCAAACTCCAGGACGTCTGTTCTTCAAAGTAGTTTCTTGACAGATGATTTTCAGGAATCCTGAGTCAGCAGTAATAACTGTAGGTGCAAATATTTATTTGCAGGACACAGTAGCTGTGCCATGTTACTCACCTGTGCTCCCCAAGCCAAAAACATATATATGTAAGACTAAGGCCTTCCATAGTGAACAAATATCCACTCGCCTCAAGCATTTGCAGCTGTTACTATTGCTTTAACTTTTAGCTCCATAAGAACTAGATCATATGGTAGCAAGGAATTCAAGGGTGAAGGGTTAATCATTTCACTGCAGCTCGGGGATTAACTTCACATTAAAAACACGTGCGTTTGTATCCAAGTGACATAATGAAAAATGTGGTGGGACATGAAAGGTGCACTCATTCAAGCTAGCAAGAATTTATTGAACTAGTTCTTCAAGATCTTAGAAAACCTAATCAAACATTTCTCAGCCAATGCACATGTTGCCACAAACTGCTTGCCCTCAGCTAACCTGATGCAGTGATCCCATGCCTGACAAAGCTTTTCATTAGCAGACAGGAGGAGGCTGTGTTTCAGAACCAGTTTTAAGGGTCCTTGGTGATCATTCTGTAATGGTATGGTGCCTGAACTGTGTAAGAGTCCTGGAAAAGAAAAATAACACATGCTAGAGAGAGAAAAAATGGACATTTAACAGCAGAAAAGTGCTGTTAAAGCACAAAAAAGTTGTTAAAGATCAGCATATCAGCTTGCATTTGGGAGAGTCCTTATGAAGAGTCGTACAGACTATGAACCCTTGCAGTGGCGTGAATGAGCTGCGGCTCACGTGTGCTGTCCTAATGAGTTACTGGTGCAAGAAAATGCTCACCTGTATGAGACGTGGAGCTGTCTGGCTCACTGGAATAACCATATAGGACTCATTTTTTCCATCACCAGTGTGGCTACATGCTGGCTGACATGGAGGACAGTTTAACGGCATTCAGCAGCAGCTGTGGGCCCAAGGAGTAACCAGTGGCACCGAAAACAGAGAAGGGAGAGGAAGACAGGAGTTCTGGTGCACCAGACTCAATCTGTGGGACTTCTCAAGGAAATACGTCTCATATCTTACCCTAAAGGAAGTGCAGCAGGAGTTTAAATCCCTGCAGGATATTAGTTTTACAGCCCAGCCAGCTCCCATCTCCCCAGCAGCACAGTGTCATTTACCAGCTGGTTGGACAGCACTCACAGAAGAGAAAGAGCAACCTCCTTCTCCTGTCCACACTTGCGAGTCATCTCCAGAGATAACATTGCTTTGTCCACAGAGCTCTCGTTTGCACCACTGTAGGAGCTTTTGCTGAATGGAGACATCCTTGTCTTCAAGGATAGTGTAGGAACAGGTTATTGTTGCGTTGTGAAAAGGGCAAAAAAGAGGAAGGAGTGACACTATTCAGTCCCACGTGCACAACAGCATCTATAATGAGAGCAACCTGAAAACCTGTAAACAGCTAGAGAGAGAAGGATGCAGTGACTCAAGTCTGAAAACCTCAAATTAGGTCACTAGAGCTGTATGCCAACAGCTAAATCTAAGTAACTTTGCTTCCTAGTGACCATTTTCCATCAAAGTGAGTGAAAGGCCTGGCAGTTCAGCGGCTTGCCTGGTCAGCCCACTTCTACCAAGGCACCCTGCTGGGGACTGAAGACCCACAAGTCTTTGGTCATGGATAACAGACCTGTTTTCTCATTTTCTTTGAGCAGTTTTAGAGACTCAGTTGTTTCTTGGTTGAAATTTTTCAGCCCAGAGTTCCTGCACTCAACCTCTCCTCTTTTGCTTTGCGTGTTAGCCAGCTTCCTTTCAGTGTAATATTTCTTGAGCATGTGATTCAGAAGTAATGCATTTGCAGTGCAGAGAAGGCAACTGAAGTGTCCTTGTGAAACTGTAAATGGGCAGCAGCAGTTCATTTGAGTTCAAAAGAGCTATAGAGATCTTTATCAGCTTTCTGAGCGGCTTGTAAATCATCAAAAGCACGGTGAATGTCGTATTACCTACCTCATCTCTGCAGTGAATTGTGTAATGAGAATGAGAGAGAGCAGCTGTGTGACATAAGTTCATTCACATCCTACAAAACAAACCAGGTCCAGGCTCAGCTGCCCTGGCAATTTGCTGAAATAAGAACATTCCACCTGCGAAATATCAACCCAACCAACAAACACCAAAACTCCATTAGGCATGGATCGTTGAATAGTGTGTGGGTGGAAAAACCTTTCTTGTACTAAGATCACAAGCTGTGTAGTGCAGGTGGGAGTGAGAACTAGCTACTAGTTAATGATTTATGTATAAGGAAACCAGTTCAGCCCAAATTGCCTTATATTAATGCTACTTGTTAAGGAGACTAGCTTATTCTGCAGAGCTAAGCCAAGTTCTGCTCATAGCCTCATGCTCACTGCACAAATCCCTGCCTTCACTGATACGGGCTGTACCTCCAAGACCCAGGGCAACTGGGAGGGAGGCTGGCATTGCATCAGAAGAGCATCTCCTGGGATCCTCTGGGAATACCTGCAAGGCTGCAGTATGCACCCTCCCATGTACCCTCCAAATACATGCTGGGTGAGGCATGGCTGGTGCCTGGGAAACCTGGCAAGGGAGCCCTCCTGCTCCAACCTTCAGTGGAGTTCTAGGGGAAGGAAGTGCCTAAGATACATTGAGCTCCATGTACAGATACAGTAGTCTTACACAAAATCTGACTTACATTGAGCCTTATCACACATAAACTCAGTGGGAGATGAAGGTTAAAATACATTCATGTACCTCCAGGTATGGGCAAGTTTACAACATTAAAAATTTGAAAGAAAATTAGCATCTTAAAAATTAATTGTATTTTGCTTTGAAGTTTTCTCTGCTACTGTCTCTCTCTATATATTATAGTATTTATGACCAATAAATGTAACAGTATCGAGTCTCATTCAACTTTCTTTTTAAAGGGGCTACATGATCCTGACAAGAATGGTTACAATGATGCTCTGTGATCACTTTTAAACCAGGCAATGATTGAAACAAATTATAATTCAATTATAATTTTTGTTAGCAATACTTTTTTATTAAAAAAAAAAAAAAGCTTTAAGATAGTCCTTGCTGGCATATTCAATATAAATTGTTCACAAGTCGTAAAACAATACAAGAGTTGAAAGCTCATTTTCTGCTGCAAATGAAGAAATGGTTGTAGGTTAAAGTGGCAGGATGAGGGACATAGAAACTGTTCATTTTAAATTACAGTATTTCTCTTTTGAAAATAATTATGACTGGAAAATATAACATATTTATTGATTTGGACAGCCTGCAAGTAGGGATTAGGGAAATGACGGTTTAAGCAGAAGCAGAAGTTCTGTGGAGCATTTGTCAAGCTGTTCAGTGAATCCTTCTCCCTGCATGTGTACTGGTTGCAGGAGAAACTGGTGGTATAAAGTGGTGCTATATGTGCTATATCTTAAATTATACTTACAGGCTTCCAGTGTCTAGTGCATCTCATTGGGTGACAGGTTGGGCAGGGCAGCATGGCTTTTTTGAAAACTGATGCTGCATTCAAATAGATGAATGCCGCCTTCCTTTTTTTTCTTCAAGTGACTGTAAGCACTTTTCTATCCTTCAAAGGCCTGAGCAAAGTTAAAATGCTTCATGTATAGCAGGAGAGGGAAGACTTGTCTCAGAGACCCCATACACCAAGACCATTCCTTAGTACTTCTACATGGTCTTGGTTTATACTTTCCTTGCCTCTGGTCATGCCTGTCTCTTCCTTAGTCCATCTGTCAGCCAGCCATTTCGTCTGTACACTGGTAAGGCTCAACTGTGCTCAGTCCTGCTGGTAGGAGACAAGGATGCTGGATTTCAAAGAGTTAATTCTTCTTTTTCCAGACTTTACATATGATGCCTTCATTCCAGAGCTGCATATAGGCTACTTGGACACTTATCTTTCTAAGGATGTAATCTTCTTTTTAGTATTTTGGGTTTCTGATTGATTATTTCTGTCCACAGTAATGACATCATAACCAAAGCACTGAAGGTTAATTAAAGACCAAGCTCTTTTTTACTGACTTTCTGTTTCAGCTGCAATTTTATCCCTCAATAATTCTCTTTTTTAATCTATGGGAATGACTGTTGTCACTGACACGGTTGTAACTCACACCGAATCACGGCAGGCAATTCCAAGTGAGCACAACCCCAGGGAATGGCAGAGGGATACACTAGAGCTTGCTGCAGGTAGTATGCATGTGGTAGGCAAGAGCTTGGGAGTGTCATCTACAATTTTCTGCATGTGTATAAACACAATGAGAAATTTTATACATGTTATTAGGTAGATCTCCACTTGGCATCATTAAGAAGTCAATGAAGACATCTCTCCTCCAGCTGAGGACTGGTCTCTATGAGTTTTGTGCCTCGCTCACTGACCTGGGGTGCAGGCTAGGGCTGTCAGGTCTTTCTGGTTGCCGTAGGAGTCCCAGGATCTCTGCAGAGCTGCCCTTCTTTAGGAAGCAGCCAGTTTTTCTGTTTTTACCCCTGTCCCTACCTGGATGACATCAGATGTAAAAATCCAAAGGAATTTTTTTAAATGATGAACTAGATTCAGGTTTGGGGATATTGATTTGGATAACAAAGCTGTGTAATCTTGGCATACCTTTTACCTCTTTGTTTGCATTTCACATAATCTACAAAATTAGTTTATTGGCTGAAATATATCTTAGGAACAATGATTTGTTATGCATACTGGAGAACTATGGTGATGGACTTTTGAATTGTGTTTGTATTACACAGAGGCAGACAGAAAAAACTCCCACCACCATATGTTTTGAGGATTTTGTCAAAACTAACCTTTGTAGCTGTGGTTTCACTTGTTGAATACAGAACATTTGCAGCAAGTTGCTGATGAACAGTCTCCAGACCAAGGTCCCTGTCTTGAAAAACACATGTGCATGCACCATGAACACTGCAGACTCTTGAAGAAATCAACATGATCCCTTACAGATTACAAAGATAACTGAAGGAACAACTTCTATGAACAGGGTGTGAGCCATGACTCTGCAAAGGCTTGCATGTAGCTTGATAGTTTAAAAATGTGTAGAGTCAAGTGCCTGGGTTGGCCTTTGAAGACCAGGGGTGAGGAATCATTCATAGAAACACATCAATGAGTGGCCTGAAATACCAGAGAAAATCTTGAAGTGCCAAAGGTTATCTCAGAAAATCTTGAAGTACCCAAAGATAGTTCCCACAGAGAAAGAGATACTGCAGTCATACTACTATTTATTTAGTGGAAACAACCTTTCAACTCTACTGTGAAAATAATACGTATCTGTTTACATTTATACCTCTGACACTGAGATTCAAGACTTAAAATAAAACTGGGCTAGATCCAGACCTTGAGGTAAGGTGGCTAGCAATCACTGACTTCAGCACAGTTGTGATCACATTGCACGCTCTCTGGCTGGGCCAATTACTGTTTGGAGACTGGGAAAACCCCATCCAAAGTGTGAAGATCCTAAGGATATATTGCATAAGCATGTCCTTATCAGGCTTCTTAGAAAGCCTTGTGACTGTTAAGACAGCGTGATACAGAACCAATTTCAGGAGCAAAGTGATTCATCAGGACCTAAGAGAGCAGCTGGTACCTTCAAAAATGGGGGGTGGTTGTTTATTTTTAAACCCTCTTTGTGAAACCTGGCTCTGACAGCAGGCTGGGCAATCCGTTCAACCATTCAGACCTAATGCTTTGCTGTAAGGGTGCCTACTGACGTAGCAGAGAGAGCGGTACGAAAGCAGCAGGTGGGCCAGCATTGTGCCTGCATTTCCAGCAAAACACATCAAGAACTTTTATAGATGGTGGGTGTAGAGGAACCTGGCAGGGAAATAAAGGGTCTGCCTTGGCTATGAGAAAAGCAACAGAGGTCAGTCAGAGTCTAAAAGAGACACATAATCTACAACTGGTCTCCAAAAAGCAAAAAAACGTTAGGTAATGCTAGAGAAGAGGTGGAGTTCATTCAGCATATACTTGCAGTGCATGACCATAATGAGATCACTTGTCCAGGACAAACTCAAAAGGGAGAATGAGTGATACTAGGACCCAGCAGGGAGTTGAAAGAGACTGAATATTTGGGGAGTTTTTGGTTGCTGAAGTGTTTTCTAAAGATCCCTTTTCTACCCAGCTACATTCCTCAGTTCTTACATCAAGGTTACTGCATCATTATTCACTTACAAGAGTAAAAGTGTATCTGCCTGCTACCCAAATGCTCCCTCATGTGACTTCACTGATATTCCTTGAGTTACACAGGGGATCAGTTTGGGCAATGGAAACTACTGCAGGGATCTCAGAAGTTTGAACTAATAAAATCTGCAATAGGTGAGATGTCCACCCCTGATGTGCACACTTACAAACATCAGATGCACTCTGCACTGAAACAGGTGAGGAAAAGGACAACTGCAGGATCAGAGCCAGCCCTGCACAAATACCTCTGGACCATTACACTCCCTGTTGTACTGACTCTTTGGCACTGGTCAGCTTTCTGGGCAGGCTTTCTGCAGAAAGTCTAATTGTAACCATCAGCTTCAATTTTCATGCATGGCACCTGCTTTTGGGTTGAGCTAGTCAGAACTGGTTCAAAGACATAAAACAACAGAACGTGACAGGTTTAAATCACTTTTAAGTGCTCATGTCAGATGAGGACACACAATCTTCTTGTGTCATGTCATCTTACAACTCTAACTTCCAAATGCAGAGCCACGTTACCACTAGTTTTAGCTTCCGTAAATTCTCCTTGTATACAAGTACATCCACAGTGCTTTACATGCACACAGGGAAGATCCTCAGTATACTTTTTATCTTTCCATTGAAAAGCAGCAGTCATGCAAATTAACAACAGCTGAGGGTTTTTTCCATCCAGATTTATTTCAACAATGGTGCCTTTCAGGCTTAAATAACATTAGGGCATACTTTTATTTCTTTTTTATTTCTGAAACATCTTTGTACTATGAAATTTTCATTAGCTTGTAATACAGCTACATGCTACAGAAAAGATTCAGTAGCAAGTTTTGTGAATAAACCAGATTGGAGAACTTGAATGATGACAAACTATTGATTCTGTTGCTCTGCTTGTTCTAGATAGAGAGAAGTGAATACATATGTTGTGCTGATGCAAATACCACATTTCCAAGACAATAAAAGCTGACTCTTGTAAAGGCTGAGCCAAGAAAAGGCAAATATGGCTACAGGCTCCCACTTGAAAAGGAAAAAGCTCTACATGAATGGCAATGGACGCTACCTTGGTGATGTGGGTGACCAGGCACTCAAAGAAGCTTAGCTATTTGCACCAAAACGGTTGTTATCAGAGAAGCACGAGTTGAAAAGTGATTCTGTGGGATCCAGCAAACTCTTAAGTGAAATAATATTTTGTTGTCTGTGTTAAAAAATAGTCAGTCCCCTAGAAATATTTCAAAGACAAATATGCTAGGTAGGACCCATCCAACTCCACAGCACTGGATCATTTGTCTCTTGCTATTCTTCTCCCTCTGGCACCTAACCCAAATAGCATGAATCACTTGGCTCATTTATTGGAATATATTCTCCCTCCCAATCACTGTGATCTGTATCAAGGATTTCTGTCATTTCTGCTTTTATTTACTTTTATTCCAATTATTTAATTGGCAATAGGTGCTGTACGAATGCATAGTGAGCAGCAATCTCTTTCCTGAGGACCTGTGTTTAAACAGATGTGACAGCCAACAGGCAGGAAAGGAAAAAAGCCATCCCTCCCCAGCTCTGCCAGGCCACGGCTCTGTCACCCCAAGCATGTCAGAGCAGGGTCAGAGGGAAGTTGCATGTACCCAGGCCCAGGTCAGTGCCCTCACCTGGTGTTAGCCAGAATATTGTCTATGAACCATATGGTAACATGCCTCCCGTTAGAAAATCCTCTAATAATAATAATCCTCTAATGAGAATAAATCATTTTCTGACCAGACCTGAAGCTGGGATTCTATCTACTTGGAGGGTGGCCCAGCCTCAAAGGAGAACATGAATGCATACAGCAGTTGCAAGTTTGCATTTTTAACTTTAATCCTGTAAAAACCTGATATGCATATTCCTTCTTTTTTTTTTTATTTTTTTATTTTTTTATTTGGTAAGAATTGCTGTAGTATATGAGCCTGCAATGCTCTATTGAAAACAGACCCTCGAATAGGAAATGGAGAGTTTAGATGTTATAAACTGCCAGTAATTTATTATTTTGAGATTGGCATATATTTTGGCAAAGTTAAAGTTGGCTGGAGTGATAGTGAGTGATGAAAGATGTTATGGCGGTTGAGAAGTGGCTGAATTCCTTTGTTTCCAGACTTTTCACTTTTTTTTTAATGCGCGGAATGTTTATATAGAAAGTGTAATATTGTTTTATGAGTATTTGCTGGACCCTGCTAAAACCAGGCATTCAAGCTTTACTCTTTTAACAAAGTGTTTTGTTATGGAATTCCTCTGCCTTTTTTTTTTTTTTTTTTTTTTTAATGTTTGTAAATTAGGGTTAAGCCAGGTTGGTATGTGGGAGCCATGGGAGAACAGCCCAGAAGTGAGAAACCGTCTGATATCTAACAGAGTGCACTTCCCCTCCAGGAGGTGGTATGATGGCAGAAGAGAGCACTCCTCCACTGGGCATGAAGAAGTGATAACACGGGGGCACAAGGGGAAGAAGGGCTTTTAAGCACTGGGAAAGCTCTCAGCATGTTGACAGTTTAGTGCCTCTAGTTTAAGATCCTGCCTGCCCCATGTCTGCTTTCTGGGCCACCAGAGCCTACTTGTTTCCCTTGTCTTTGTTTCATCACCTGGGACCCATGCACAGTTTTAGTCCATGGTTATAAACTAACATTCCTCCTTCTTGGTCATCTCTATTTTCCTCTCCAAGCATGTGGTGTATGATGAGCCTCGATCCACTCAGGAAGCACATTCCTGTGTCTGATATTTCCCTGCACATTTCCTCTACATTTATCTCCTCCAGGTTGGCTATTCACAAAACTCATTGGCTTCCTGCTCCTTTCTTGGCCCACTAACGCCTGGAGTCAGTCTCAAGCCATTTTGTTTTTATAATAAAGGACAGCCTGTGTACAGAGCTCTGAGCCACAGGACCCCAGGATGCTGCGGCAGCAAGGAGGAAACTTTATTAAGGATTGGAAGCTGCTAATGTACACTCAGTTTAGCATTTCGTTGATGTGGGCCATTGCATCAGGTCTTCCTTCAAGCTAAGTACCAGTAAAAAGAGCAGAGTCACTTCTACGGCTAAAGAAAAACAACCCCAGGCTAACTTGTAAAGCTTACTGGGAGCAAGAGAGTCATTCTGATCGTGTCATGCAGCCTGTGTTGTGATAACTTTCTGAGTCTGTGTTCTCCCATTTAATACTCTCACTTTAATGAAGACCTCACATAATGCTTCTACTCTGCTCCAGCCTATTCACATTTTAATCTTCATAACTCCCTTTCCCAAATAGCATTAAGCACTTCCAGTCCTCAAAAAGACCAAGCAAAGGTTATTTTTCTTGTCCTAGCAATGCTGGAGAGCAAATAAGCCAATAAGGAAAAAGTGGGGGAAAAAAGCAGAAGTGGTTGCTTCAGAGAAGTTTAATAACAAAGCATATGAACCCTTGTCTTTACTAAATAAAACACTGAACTGCCAGTGGCTTCAACAAGGTAAGGATTATACCTCCAAACTATACAATTATTTTATTTCTATTTTCAAACTCCTAAATATATATATATATATATTTAGCTTAGCACTGTGAGGCCTCAGCTGGAATACTTTTCACAGTTTTGGGAACTGCACTTTGAGAAAGATGTGAACCAACTGGAGAAAATCCAGATGAGAGCAACATGAATGATCAAAGGTCCAGAAAATGTGATGTATGAGGAAAGACCAAAAGAATTGGGTTTGTTTAGACTAGAGAGGAACAGTCTGAGGGGAGACATGACAACAGTCTTCAGACATGTTAAAGACCGTTGCAAAGGGGAAGATAAACTGTTCTCTGTTTCTACTGGAAGTAGGCTAAAAAGAATAGATTTAAATTACAGTAGGGGAGATTCATATTAGACTTTAGGAAAAACTTTCTGTGGGTTACAGCAGTTATACCTGAGAAGACATTACCTATGGAAAACTGTGGGATCCCATCATTTGAGGTCTGGGTACTGGTATAGCTGGGTCTGCTTTGTGGCAGAGGCATGAACAATAACACACTTCCAAGTCCTTTTCAGTGTGTTTTCCCCAGTGTTAGGAATGTAGGAGAGAGACTCTGTGTGAACAGAACTTTTTTTTTTTTTTT
>VXAA01000013.1:253647-307233 GCA_013399115.1 Anseranas semipalmata | reverse complement strand
TTTTTTTTTTTTTTGTCTGCAGGAATTTGGATGTGTCTGAGCTGAGTGGTCTTTGAACAGGAAGTTGCTTGCAGCCTCAACTACAAAGTTAGTAGTGTTACCTTATAACCATTACAAACTGTTTGCAACTCTTACACTGAAAAACAGGTAAAAGTTCTGGTTCTCACCTGCTCTGAAGTCCCTGGACACTATTCTGGCAGTGGAGGCCTGTGTCAAAGAGCCTGGCTGTAACTAAGCATAACACCCTAAACATTGTAAAACATGCCATCCAGTGATAGATTTCTATGAACTCTGTTATATAGAAAGATTTAATACAGGAAGGAACCCAAAGATGTGACACTTTGTTAGAAAGTAGAAGATTACATAGTACAACACGCATTTCGGAATGAATTTACAATGAGTTTTAAGTATAAAATAGAATCAAAGAAAAACAGGTGAAGGTAAGACAAATGCAGGGTGAATTGAGACAAAGTGCCTGACCGATAATTTCAAAGATAACTGGGAATGTAAATTCGCACTTCCGAGATCCCTTGTTTCAATAGGTGTCTTTTTTTTTTTTTTTTTTGGTTTCTACTTGTTTGTCTGCTTTCCATTTATAATGAAAAAAAAAAAAAAGGCAAGATTGCAAAAGCCAGCTTTTTCCTCAGTTTCTTTGGTGCTTTTTGCTAAGCAGCTTTGGAGCTACAAAGGTTCACAGTCTTTGAAACATAGACTCATACCCTAGACGTGTTTACAATGGAAAAATGAGTCCTTAAAATATATGACCACATAGAGAATCATATGGGATCTGCTGCCAATACACCTCCAGAGATCTGCATCCTGATTGGGGCTGTGCATGAAGAGGCCTCCCTCCTCAGACAGGCATAGGTCACTGGGTCTGTGGAAATACTGACTTGGTTTTGAGCTGCTATACATACTGGCTTCTGAGGAGAGAGTTCTGCAGAGGAGGAACCGTGTCTTTTGTTTTTATGTTTACAGGGCACCAGCTCAAGGTTTAGAACGAGTACTGTGATACGTATATCCTCAGCCGGATGACAGAGCTTCCTCTGAAGTTGATGACGGTGTTAACAGTGATCATTTCCAAGTCCAACTGAATAGTACGGGGCCCTTTCACAGGACGGGTCATCACCAGAGTAGCACTGATGGGTCCCGTTTGCTGTGCACAAAACAAGAGGAAGCAGTGAGATTTTCAGAAATAGTTCTTGAAAACTATCATCTCAGGTGAGACCACTTTATGTCCATAGTCCTCAGGCAGCCAAAATAACACTATTTGCTGTTGCATTGTTAGAAGCTACTGCAATTCACAGGGGAGAGAGCTTCATTTCAGTGTTTGGCTGCATTTCAGTGTTTTGTATGCACTATCACCTTCTACAGTTTTTAAAGCCTTTGGGAGCCCTGCACATAAAAGGAGCTATTGTGCACAGAAATTTGCTATTGTCTGAGTGGGAAAAGATGAAAACATGGATTTAGAGTATGTACAAATAATGTCACTTTTTTTTTTTTGGTCAGATATTATTTAATTTGATGTAAAAACCATTATTACTTTGAAGCAGCAAAACCCCTAGAAGGGGTTATGTTACTAGAGCTTTGAGAACAGATGTTCCTATGTGAGTGTAATCAGGGTTGGTTGTACAATTGCGTATGTTGACATTGCAAAACCTCACCCTCTGAAAAGAGCTTTAAATATGTGAAGGCACATCAGAAAATCTGTCTTTTCATAAGTGGAAGCAGAGCTTTGAAATATCTGGCCAGAAGAGTGGATTATGAGCATTTAAAAATCAGAGTTTCTGAGGTTAAAACCAAATGCAATTTGTTTTCCAGCAGAAGCTTATGTACATAAAGTGGGACCTGTTTTACCATGAAAAGGAGCATTTATGTTACCTCTGATAATAGAAGCCCAAGAAAATGGTGAGGAGGAGCTGGCCGGGCTGCCCAGGGCCAGGCTGTGGCCCTGGTGCTGCAGCCCACCCAGCAGCATCCCGGGGGGCCCTGTGCTTCCCGGTGCCCCTTCCCTCTCTGCCTGCTCCTGCTGTTTTCAAAACAAGGAATAGGCACCACCTGCTGGCTATAAAACTGACACGGGAACACGTTGTCAGTGAAGGAAAAGGACAGCTTGTGCAAGCAAAGAATTTTAGGTGACAAATGAATGGGTATGTGATAAATAAATGCAAGAAAAATAGCAGACTTGAGTGATGAGGCTCATCAATGAAGCCTTAGCAAGTGCCAGATCAACCCAGACGAGGGGAAAAGGTCAGTGGGATCAGTAATGACTTTACAACAGGAAAGAGCTTGTGAGATGTACATGATCATTCCTGGACATTTGTCGTTTCAGGAATTTTTAAACTTTTTTTTTTTTTTTTTAAACACTGAGAATTTAACACTGAAGCTCTCATGAGGTACATGTTTTGCGATCTATTGAAATCTGTCATGCTACTACTTTCTGTGAGGTAGGGGAGCCATCAGTGGCCACTGAACATCACTTAATGTCAATATCAGTCAGACCAGCACACTGCTCTGCATGTTTGCATGTAAAAATATCTCATACTGAAGGTTTAAATGGTATTCAGTAAAAGCAGAGTTCTGCTGTCAAAAAGAAATTCAGCTAACAAGAGGATACTCCAGGTTTTCTCCCAGCCAGTGCCATACTTACCCGCATGTAGAATTCCCTGCCCTCGTTCCCTGATTTGATTTGGAAGATGTAATAGGCTCCAGGGTAGCGAGTTGTTGCTTGCATCTGAAAGATGTCCGAAGGCACTGACCGCCCAGACACAATATCCATGACTCTGTACAAGATGGTGAATGGCTGATCTCTGCAGCCAGGGTGTTCAGCTGAACACATGCAGCGGCTAATAGAGAGATAGGATTGTCATCAGTGGTTACAAATTCCTGTAATACTTGATTCTTTACATACTAATACAGCTGCAAAAAACAATCGATCAATCAGGTTGTCAACCAGCTAAAAGGATCAATGAAACTTGTAATGAATTTGCTTATTTTTATTATTCTCTGAGCTACTCCAGTCTGCCTATATCCCCGCCTTCTTTTTCTTGTCTTCCAGGATTTGCCAAAATATCTTGGCATCCTATGTCTCCTCAGATCACTTTCTTTAAGGCAGCTCTGCAGGTGTAAAATACCCTATACATGTTTGTTCTGACAGTAATTTAAACTGAACTGTCCCCAGAATTGTTAATTATTGGATCATTTCACTGACAGTGCTACATAAATCTTGTATTAATTGTTTAATAATCTTTTATATAGTACATAAAAACATACAATGAGTCATCCTGGGTCAAACCAAAGCTCTAGCATCAAATGCAGAGCCCTAAGGAAGAATAGCAAGTCAAGTACATGACGCTTCCACGAACAGCCTCCACTCATTTGTGATTCAGGAAACTCTAGAAACAGAGATGTCTTCTGTATATTATTAGCCTGCAATGCATTTCTTATCCATCAGCTTTTCCAGCTTCCCCTTGCACTTCCATGAACATTTGGCATCCATGGCACCCTGTGGCTAGAAGCTCCTCAGGCCCTGGCAGGCTGTGCAGAAACATCCCTTCCCCTCTCCTCACACTGCCCCTTGCTGACTTTGATGCCCTCAGCTCTTGGGAGCAGACCATCAATCCCTGCTCATACTCCACATGCAGCTCAGGTTTTCATATTTGACCCTGCTCGTGGCTGAAGAGTCTTAACTTAGTTGCTTCTCACAAGGAAGCTATTCCATACTTCTGATCATCCTTATTGCTCTTTACAAACCTTTGTCCAGTTATGTTATATTGCTCTTGAGAGGAGGGGATGGAACTGCACGGTCTTGAACATATGGGTACACAGTGGCACGTGTTCTCAGGATATTCATGACCTCAATTTCAGATTACTGTTCTGACCTCTACTGAGTACTGCACATCATGGAACTATCTGTAACAGTCCTCAAACCTCACTTTGGAGGGACTATAATCAGATCACTGCTCTTTATTTAACTTGTGAAGTTGGGATTGTCTTTTTACTTTACATTCATCTACACTGAATTTCATCTGCCATTTCTGTTGCACAGTCTTTGAGGCTCCTTCTGCAATTCTTTTCTTATCTTTCAATCTCTTATTCATCTGTGCCAGGGATTTCTCACTTACTTATGGCTGCTTAATTTCCATAGAAGCCTATTGTAGGGTTCTTTTCAGAAGCCTTTGGAAACCCAAGCAGACTGCATCAGCCCATGTCCCTTAGCCACAAACTGCTGAATTCTTCAGAGAACTCCAATAAAGTTGTGAGGCAGGATGTCCCTTTATAAAAGCCATGTTGGGGAATTTACTGGATGGAAAATACGTGTTTGTTTTTTTTTTTTTCCTATTTTTTTCTATAACCTCTACTACTGACACCAACTTCAGACAGTTCCCCTGGCAAATCCTCCATAAAAAGGTTCCTGGCATTACAAACACCCAATTCCTTCCACAGAGAACACAGATGCAAGGAATTTGTTTGGCTTTTCTACTGACCACTTCTAGACATATGCCACAAATTAAATGCAGTCACATCTAGACATGAGCCAAAGCCACCAAATACAAAGCTCAGAGATCAAGAGTTTTGGTGCAATCTGATTTGTAAGTACTCCACAGTTGGGCTCTGAGGAATTTAGATACAGAGACTTTAAACATTTCAGCTTCTAGTTTAAGATTCTACCACCTCTGAAGATAGGTAGCCCCAGAACTGGAAGAACAGAACTTGTCCACTCCCCAGCTGCCCTAGTTCAGAAAGCAATGTAAAGACATGAATGCATTGTCATGGGAAGCAGTGGATTCTTCATCTCTTGCTTTTCTATAAAATACATTAGGCTACCAAGTAATCCCAAGTAATTGGGTTTAGTGCAAACACTATGGATGAAATTCTATGGCCTGTAATGTATAGAGATCTAGCTGGAGCTGAAACATTTTGAGCCCTAGGCAGGTACATACAAAAATGTAAAAGAATTGGGCAATTTTAAAAAATGTGTTCTCTGCCCCACCCTCCCAAGATTTGTTTGCCCAAATAATTCCAAATTTAGACAGGAACAGTGCTAATAGCCCCATTCAGACATACCCAACTTCCAGACAATGAAAATTAGTCTGTGGACTTTTCAGCATATCTAACCTTTAAGCAGTAGGAAACTACTTGTACCCTGCTATAACTAGCATCTAATGTTTTTAAAGTACTTCCTGGACATGAGCTAGTTACTATGTATAGGAAATACTCATATCAACAAACAGGCTGCATTTGAGCATATATGAAGTCAGTTAGTAATGTAAATAAATGTCTCTGATTACATTACAAACCTTGCTGTGCTTTTTCTACTCACTGATAAGTATTTTTCCAGTCTAACTTCCCACACATCTGAGTATCATATCATATCCCACCTGGTGACCTGGTAAGGAATTGCAATTTATTATTTGTATAGAGCTTACTAATGGTAAATGCAGCAACAGCATGTATGTATAGCTCTTTAGACACACTTCATGGTTGTGTTGCAAAGATGCAGTTTATTTGGTTCACTACATATGCTTCACAATGATAGAATTTGCTTTTGTGGCTGTGGGTATGGTACTCACTTCTCATTAATCTGGACATAAGGATCCTCGCATCTGACTGGGTCTAAACATTTATATTCTCCTGGGATATTGAAACACGTTTGCTGTGGACTGCAGGTGAAGTTTCTATTTTCACATTCATTGATGTCTAAAACACAAGAAACAAGAGAAAGGCTAAAGCAGGGAAGTATGTGCAAGTACAGCTCTTACACACCAACGTCAATTGTAAGGATTTGCCCCAAAATTCATAACACTCTTGCACCATGAGAAGTGGCTTTCTGATAACTGGCCCCTCTTTTAAGACCAGTTTTTACTCCATTCATTTCTCCTTACTGGAGTGTTTCCACCTGCTAAGTGCTGCAAAAATAAAAAAGAAATTGGCTGCTCAAGCTCTCTGACCTTAGAGAATATGAAAACTAAAGAGAGACATGCAGCAGAGAGGAGAGCATCTGAGGGCTTTACTGTGTAGCTGTTTCTTAGTCCGTAAAGCCTTCCTTACACCAACACACCAACTGACCTCAGTGGGACGACTCATGTGGTCATGCTCTCACCAGAATCACATAATTGGCCCCTACGAGTATGTCACTTATGCAATGCCAAGACCAAGCGTCTTACTCCTTGAAAACCTCTTTCCAGACACAGGACCTATTTTCTAGTCCCTCTGGGTTTTAATCAGTGCTGGTATGTTCTTACCTTGGCAGCTTCTGCTATCATCAAGCAGGTTATAGCCCGGAGGACAGATACAGTAGTAAGAACCAGGCCCATTCACACATTCATGCTGGCAGAGGAACTCTGAGAAGCTGCATTCGTCCATGTCTGCAGTGGTAAAACAAAGTTTAGAGTCTTTGGCTTCACAGTTGAAAGAGCAGTCCCACAAGCAGGGGCCATCCAGACTACCTGCCTATCACCCCAGCTGGAGGTTGGCACCCTCCAACTCCTTAGAGCTCTGAGGCAGCCTGGCAAAATACTATTAAACAGATTCTTGGCTAAGCCTTTTTTTTGTTTTTTAACCTAGGGAAAACAACGCTTCTGCTCAACACAATGCATGGCTCTTATTTATTTATTTTTCTTTTTGAATACCTGTCACCAGTTGGCTGTGTTTTCAGTTCTGTTTTACGTCAGAGATAGAGGTACTCCAACAACAAAGCTGCAACTCTAATTTGTAAGGAGAGACTTGGTGATGTATTTCTTTTCCTTTTTTTTTTTTTTTTTTCTGGAGAGCAAACTTCCCTTTCCCAGGGCCACATGGGTCCCAGCAGAAATCCTGCAGCCAGCCCTGGCTGTTTTATGTTTCTTAGCCTCTAGCCAGTTACTTGCAAGGCGTTCCAAACAAGACTTCAGAGCTCATCCCAGCTTGGGTCAGACATACTGGAAGGCCCAGAGATCTCCCAGATACCCAGGAAGCTAAACAGTCTGTCCAACCTCTGATTAAAAGCAGAAAATGATCTCTTTTCCCCTTTTACTCATGAATCGACCAGTCATCATATTCTGCAGAACTGTGTTCAAGCGAGAAAGATGAACTTCAGAGCTGCACATGGAGGCATGGCTAACCAAGGGAAAACACATGCAAAGGCGCTAGACTGAGGGAGGCTGCTGTTAATCATTTCCTTATTTCCCTGTTCGGGGGAAGAAAGAAACAAAGGCCAGAGTCCCAGCCAGGAACTCCCAAGTTCATATTCCCAGCTCTGACTGACTCTCCCAGGCAAATCACTTTTACTCTTCAGAATGTATTTCCCTTTCTTTTAAATTGGGCTCAGTCCATTTATCCACTTCCGGAGTTTCGTACAGATATACTGGAGAAAGTATTTGAAGTCCAAATATGCTAAAGTGGCTTTATGTCCACAACCACGTAATCAAAAGAGGGATGAAGGGAACTCTACACCTACACAGTCCTGTTATTGTGTGGCTTGCTCCAGTGAATTCTTTGAGAAAAGCACCCTCCTGACAAAACATGGACCAGGGTCTGACTCCATAAAGGGACTGAGGTATCGTGCACCCCCTCTAGGTCTCCCAGCCCAGCCCTCCAGCACCATCAGATTCATATGAGCTGTAACCAGCTGCTGTCAAATGCTGGAAGTACATAAGGCCCCAAGGGCCCTACATTTCTGTTGCTGAACCACACAGGGCAGACACAACTAAACCCTTCTGCAGTGCTGCCGGCTACCACACCCTCAGGGGCCATTCCCTTTGCAAGCCTCAGTGATGTCTAGTGATTGCTTGTGAAGTGAAAAAAGCTCGTTCAGAGGAATCTGACCTGCTTGCAACAAGTGTTTGCTAGCCCAGCAGAGTCAAGAGATTGTTTTCTGCTCTAAATATGGGTGGTGGAAAATTCCTTTTGCAGGCTTAAGTCTCAGCTATGAATGAGGTTCAAGCACGACCTCTCCTGCAATCATTTTGGCAATGTTTGTGTGGCATTGCTCTCAACTTAACTGGTTCAGGCCCCCAGCTAGCTCAGGAGCATGTAAAAGGCATAGGAGCCTAACTTAGAAGCTGAAATTCCACTAGAAAGCAGAAATTTTAAGTTAGGTGCTGCAGCTCTAAATGTTAAGACCCTCTAGAGATTTAGGTCTTTGTACTTTCCCTCATAATAAGGAGATTTGCATGGAAGAACAGCTTCAGAAACACTAATCTATACACATACTGCATATCACATGTCTTCTCTCTCAGAAACAGCATGTTACATCTGTTTACTGTAAATTAAAAAAACAAGTATTTTCCAGTGTGTTTTCCCTTCCAAGAAATATTGGCTGGATTCTCTAATTTTATCAGGCTGTGGGAACATTAAGCACAGAAATAAGTTTTGCCTTCAATTAAAATAAAGCAATAAAATAAAAACAAAAACAAGAGAGGAAAAAGTAGAGTGACATAAGCATAGTTTCATCTGCTATGAACTGAGCACATCAGCTCTGCTAAGAAACCATATATTATTTCTGAAGTGCAGCCAGAACCATCCAGGGGAAACTGGGGAATGTTTTAGGCAGAAGTGTGCACTCATAAGAGCAAGAGGAATACGTGCATTCTACAGGCAAATGGAAAAGTGCTTTATGCATGACTATTTCTTTAATCATGGAAGAATGTTCTAGGACTGTCCCTGGTTTACTTGCTTTTCCAAGGCTCCCATTCAGCATTAGAAAGCATTTTTGTATGTTTTGCTGTTATCTTGGAGCTTTTTAATATTTCGCTTATTTCTTTAAAACTATTTGGAGCCCTCCTCCATTGTGCTTTTCTGGATACTTGCTATGTAATTTAACTGGAAGAAAGATCAGATGAGCAGCTATCCTGCTGCTAACCATAGACCAAGGCAGAAGACTTTTAAAAAAGTATGTACAAAACAATACGTTGGAAAAAGAAAACTGAATAGAATTAAAGAAACCAAAACCAATAAATAACTGAAGACAGTTACCGCTGCAGTTAACTCCATCAGCTTCCAGTTCATAGCCAGGTTCACAACGGCAGAGAAAAGAGCCATAGGTATTGACGCAGGTCTGAGTGCAAGGGTTTTCGCCTGTGCATTCGTTCACATCTACAGAAAACCAATGCTCATTGCATCAATGACTTCTCCCCAAACCTATTTTCAATTCATTACTGTAAAGCATTTCAAAGAGATTATCTGTACAGTAAAAATGGTTTGTTCTGAAAAACATAACCAAGTCAGTAATGTTTACTTGGATTCAAGATGATGCCTGGAAACAGCATGTTGGAAACACAACATGCGTGGAAATGAAGGATTTTGAGAATGTCTTCAACCAAAAAAATAACATGGAAGATGGGGTGAAATACTTATTATAAAGGCTTCTCTCTTTATCGTGTAATTTTTAAATCACTGAACTGATTTTGTCATAACAGACCCGAGACAAAATGCAGCAGGATACACCTGAAGAATAAAATGCAATGAGGAATGGTCCTTATGGAANCCCCCTTTTTTTTTTCCTTTTAGGACATTAGTAGCTTCTGCAAAGTCCTCACATCGTTAGCACAGACCATTTCCTGGAGAATGTGGAAGATGCTCTGCATTACTGCTTAGCTAGGGAGAGGCTTCATGGAGAGGTTGTGTCAACTTTGATTCAGGTAGCACATCACAGCAAAAGGAGGTCTGATGCTCAGGACCCTCATGTGGAGCTTGGGAGACTCATATCTAATTTTCTCATCTGTCAGAGATTTCCTGTCTCAAGTGGGTCACACAGCCTCAGATTTTAAAAGTACTTCAGTGCCTAACTCTCAGTAATTTCAGTGAGTGTATTTAGGGTGGTTGGGCCTCTGTGCATATTTCTATGGATACACTGCTCATGTTGCAGCTGTACCCCTCCTAGGTACTGTGGTGACAAACATATATTCACATGGGAGCTACAGAAATATCTCAAACAAACCTATCTACATTTTCAAAAGCAATGTATGCTAAAAACTAAGCAATGTGTGCTAAAAGCTACTTGTGTGCTAAAAATTGAGCAAGTTTTAAAAGTGTTGCTGGGTTGGGACCACAGATTTCAGTTATGGTTTAGCATACACAGTACCTTGGCATGATCTTCCATCATCATTGAGGGTAAAGCCTGGGTTGCACGTACAGGAGTAGGAACCAGGCACGTTGGCACAGAGCTGCTGGCAGTAGCCGTAGCGACATTCATCTATGTCTACAAATGGGAAAGACAAAAAGTACAGTGGTCTGCATTTTCACGTACAGATACAAAGCATCAAACACACTGAATCAATAGTACCAGTAACAGAGAAGCAATGCAGCATAGTGGTTACAGATCTAACAGCCAAACTCTTAGGTGTTCAGACCTAATTATAGTTAATGTCTCTGCTCAAAAGAATGCAGTAATGCATTTTTTCCACATCTGACATCTGTCAGTAGGTCCTACAAACTGATGATCATTGCTGTAACCTTCAGCTCAATGCTATGTCATCAGAAAGCCCAGAGTCATCCCCTTTAAGCAGTTACCTCAACGCCTATCTGATAGCTGGCATAGGCCATCAACACAAGCACAGCCAACCTTGTAGCAAAGCTTTGTCAGATCCAGAGAGAAATATTTGTTATTTCCATGTAAACAAAAGCTATTCACTAAAAAAGCAAGAAGTATTTATTACTAAACGCATTTTTTTTTTCTCCCCAGACAGGGTGTTCTCTGAAGACTTTTTTGTCCAATAGTCACGTTCACATTTTATACAAATCTTTAACTGACAAACGACAGGATCTAAAATGTAAACAATAAATTTACTGCCAAAATGAAATAGCAGTTAGGGCTGAAATGCAGGATTAGAAATACATGTAGTTGACTGTTATAAGCATAAGCAAATGCTGTAAGTTATGTATGATGGAAGTACTAGAAGAATTTTGTTCCTGGCCTAGGAACTGGAGTAGTTGTCTTTTCCAAGGCTTTACATTTCCTTTGGTATCAACTGGCTTTTGATTTATGGAGATTTTTTTATGGCTACTCTGAAAACTTTGCAGCCTTCCAATAACGTTCTAAACATTGAGTTCCTGTTTAGATTTTTCTTATGGGCAATTCAAACAAGATCTCAGAGCAAATCTTACCCCTCATTCAGTACCCATCCCTGCTGATCTCTAGAGCCGTTGTAATGACAGCAGATGACAAAGCAGGTACTGGAAGACACTCTGTATTAATGCTTTCTGTAAATATGGCCATGGTGGAATGTTTTATTGAAACAGTGCCTTATTTTTTGCCAATTTGAAAATAGAACAGTGTATGGAAAAATTATAATTACGTAAAAGTCTGGGGATAAGTTGGAAAAATAACAATCCTGTCTGACGAAAGACTTATGCAAGAAGGGACAGTTTTGAATGTCCATCCCTAAGACTCTGAAGAGGGTATGAAATAAGGGCATTCAGTCAATGAAATGCTAAGCTAGGAAGATGACATCATTCAAATACTTCCTCAAGGGAAGAATGCCTGCACTCATTTTCACTGATGCTGAGGACCTGCAGCTTCTACTGAGTTCACTGGAAATTGTGTGCACTGCAGACTGAAAGCCAGCTCATACAGTTTTAAGCAGTTTCAGAAAGCTGTAGTATCTGAATTAGATATTCTGCAGTCTTCATTTCAGAACTCCTTTCAGCAGATCTGCTGAGTCTAATTCTACTTTCCATTAAACCAGTTTCTCTGAGTTTAGTTTGAAGCAGTTCTACAGGTGTGAAGTAAAGTTTCTGCAGTAGGAAACCAAGCGTATAATCTGCAGCCAGTTTGCTGTAAATAAAACTTTGTGAGTAAAGCAGGAAGACACAGGTTTTGGTGAATTGACCCCCATCACAGATTCCAATGCACAAAAAAATCAAAATGACAGTATTCTCCATATGGTTCACATGTATACATATATATCTGCATGAATTCCAGCAACTCATTATTTGTTAGTTAAATGCTTCCTGTTTTGGTGTTAAATATTAAGAATGTTTTGGGAAAATGAATTCTTGAATGATTTGAACATTTACGTGATGTGGTAATACCATAAGGACAACAATGTTATGAATCTGTTGCATAAGTAGCTACATCCTGTAATTCAAGTTTATGTTGTTGGCCTCAATGGGGCAGTTTTGCCATAGAAAGTCTTGTGAAGGCATTCTGAAAATGTCAGAAGTTTTGGAAATACTCTCTCTGTGTAAAATAACAAGGACATTGACACTAGGTTTTACTTACTAGCTTTTATTTCCCACTGCATTCTAAATAGCAAGATAACCAAAAGGCCAGGGTCAGCTATGGTATGTATACCAGCACTAGGCTTGGTCCAAATCCTGCAAAAAGTGACATTGGTTTTAAGTAAATTAATATCTAATTTCACTGACACAATACATTACTTTAAATCCATGTTTTGGTTTTTGCAGGACTGTTATCTCAAGAACACTACATTTTGAGAGTAAGGACTTTTACAGGGCTTCTTCTTGTGGGTGGTTCTTGTGGACACTGCTGTACTGGCTCCTCCTGTGTAAACATTACTGGGATAATTACATTAGATAGAAGTGTAGCTTTCTGTAACTGTGGTATACTAAGAGTACACACACACGCAAAAAAAACTGGCTCTAAAAACTCAACCCAGACCTCTGATTGCATTAAATGGTCTTTTATAGCCTTAAGACAACAAAAAATCCCTTCTCCAAGGCCAGTGGAAAGTATGGAAAACTGAGACTTTTTTGACACACAAAAAAAATACAGACTCTAAACACAATTTGCTTCTAGCTCTTTGCATTGCCTTGTAATAATCCACCCCACGCTTACATAAAGTGGACAACACTGGGATGTTACTGCTTATTCTAAATGGCATAAGCAGATACTCGAATCAGTTCAGCAAAGCAGCCGTTTCAGTTCTCTGGTATATCCATCAAAAGTGCTTTAGATCTGTGTCCAAGTCCTGAATGCGGCACACAGTCATTAAGTTTGGGCTGTAACTGGGAGAAGTAAATGGGTAACACAACAGTTGATGTAGAGCAGAATCCCCCTTCCTCATCCCCTTCCTACCACATAACCTGTGCAACCCCCAGCACGAGCTTAGCTCAATGCATCCGCATCCATGAGCTGTTCCACCTCCAATTCCCCTTTTCTGCATGATCACTAGGAGTTGTGAAGGAAGAGGAATTACCAGAGATGAAGGAGCAGGGGACTTGGAGACTTCATATCCCAGGGGAACTACAAGACACTGACTCCCTAGAGTGGCTACAGCTACACAGACCGCCATTTGGATGAGGATCAGCTCTGTCCCCACCAGCCACCCCATGCCTGCCAGGTGAGTTATGCAGCAGCTGCTTGCAGTAGTTAGAAAAGCAGCCGCAAGGCAGTCCTGCGCTGGAATTTGTATTTGGGAGGAGAAATTTGGAAAACAGCTGGAGAAGCTCCAGTGCTAAATGGGCAGGGAAACCCCATTCTCCTTCCAGCTGAGGTGTTGGCTTTCTATATTAGAGAGTGTTTTGATGTTGTAGAACTCGAGGAAAATTTTAGGGCAACAAAGCTGGTGAGGGAGAACAAGTCTTACGAGGAGCAGCTGAGGGAGCTGGGGTTGTTTAGCCTGGAGAAGAGGAGGCTCAGGGGCGACCTTATCGCTCTCTACAGGTACTTTAAAGGAGGTGGGGATTGGTCTCTTCTCCCATGCGCCAGGTGATAGGACGAGGGGGAATGGGCTGAAGTTGCACCAGGGGAGGTTTAGGTTGGATATTAGGAAAAAATTCTTTACTGAAAGGGTTGTGAGGCATTGGAACAGGCTGCCCAGGGAGGTGGTTGAGTCACCATCCCTGAAGGTATTCAAAAGACGTTTAGATGTAGAGCTTAGTGATATGGTTTAGTGGAGGGCTTGTTAGTGTTAGGTCATAGGTTGGACTAGGTGATCTTGGAGGTCTCTTCCAACCTAAATGATTCTGTGATTCTGTTGTGACAGGACAGTCCAGCTCCGGAGAGCTGGCAGGCAAACAGCTCACATCTGGGGGAAAAAAAATAAAGAGCAAACATAAAAAGAGCTGTTGTGTCCTATCTCACTTGGAGAGCCATACCTAACATCAACATCTACTTCATCATCCCATGGGCACATCAAGTGAGGGGAATGGTCTGGGGGAGAGAGGATCTGGAAGGTTTTCCCATGCTGTTTGTTGAGGGATGTTTTTTCAGCGAAGCTGAGCTAAAAGGATGAACAGGACATTGCTGCAAGGAAAATAATAAAATCGAGATAAAACTGCTTGGAAGCTGCAGAAATGGCACCCATTTCAGAATTACATTTTTTATTGCCCCCAAGCAAAAATGTTGGTTGAATCTAGGGAGTTATGGGCCTGTTTCTTGGTATGAAATAAGTTATCTCTTCTGGTCTGGACTGTAACTGTGTGAAAAGGACATGTTTGTTTGGAAATAAATCTTTTTTGTATGCATCCTAACAATTGATCTTATACAAAAGGGAATCCTTCAGACTGGGAATATGAAAATCCCCTGTGTAAGATGGATGCTGTCAAATGGCATTTACATCTACGTTTTTGTTCCATGAGGGAGTCTCCCTGCCAGCATGCTATTGGCACTTGTGAAGACGAAAGACATTAGTTTCTGTGTAGCCAAAGCTTTAACTCTGTACTTTACAAAGATGCTCAGTGGAATTATTTCAGCTATTTACAGGTACACATACACAAATGCAGATATGCAAATCTTGTACAGCATGAGATTTTTACCTAAACACTGGCCTTCCAGCAGCCAGTAGCCTTCAGTGCAGGAACAGGTATAGCCCCCTTCAGTATTTATGCAGATCTGGGTGGGGTTACACTGGTGAGAATCTGAAGCGCACTCGTCAATATCTGCAACACAGAAATACAACAATAAAATATTAGAAATGAGAACAAGAGGCTGTTCAAACTGTACAGGGACTTGTACTCGCAGTGTGTACACCGGCTCCGTGTGAGGAGCCAAAGTGTGGTGGAACAGAGACAATGACTATAACCTGAAGTAAAATTCATAAAAATAAATGTCTGAGGACAGCGAGAACTGAGTGTGCTTATCAAACCTCTCCCTTTTGCATATGACCCAGTGTGTCACAGAGTGCCTCGGGAAAGGGATGCTTTTCATTACTTCCACATTTTCTTTGTCACTGAACTGGGATTTCCATGCTACAGGACAGCGTTCAGCCCTAGGGAATGGCTGCTGAAAGGGCTATGTAATCCAACTGCAGAGTAAGAGATGAGCAGGGGGCTCAAGAGGTGCACAAACACAACTGTCATGAAGCTCAGAGATATGTAAAATATTACTTCCTACCCCCCCCAACACAGAATATCTCACTGTAATTGTTCTGACAGAAGGTTCAGTCAGTATCAACCTTTACCTGACAAAAAAATGTATACTTCACTGGAATCAATTTCCTGAAAATAAACCTTTTTCTTTTTTAACCATCCTTATTGTTTTTAATGTCTTTGTTTTTTTATTACAACCCCCTAGGGTGTTTTTGTTGTGGGCCTTTTTTTTTTTTTTTTTTGCAAAGGAGGTGAATAACATTCCTACATTTATATAAGCCAGGACACTGGAACCTAACTGATTAAAAATGCCTTCCAGAGTCATAAGTTCAATTTGAATCCCTCCTTGCTCAATCTCTTCCCTGATGTTTCTGGCATCGGGCTTGCCTCTAGATGTCAGAAATGGAAATATCAGAAGATAAATTGTGTCTTTTTTCAGCCAACTCAGATTTCTATGTTTTATTTATTGATACCTAAACTATTTTTTATTCCAGCATACTGTGCATTGGCCTTTGCTGAAGTACTATGTCATCTGAGCAATGTTACTCCCTCGATCCCTCTCTGACTCTTATTAACCCAGACTTTGTTGGGTCATGATTAAAAGTATCTCACAAATGCACTGGGCTGGAGCAGGCGTCAGAGGGCAGGAATTATGTCTCAGTGAGCTGTAAAATCCTAGCAGTCATGAATTAACTGATACAGTCTACCACAGCAGCATATCCAACATGTTCAGATATATAAAAAATACATGCATATTATATATAGAGAGAGAGTCTAGAGTTCTTATCTTGCCAACATCTGTATCGCTAATTTATGGCAAGTCAAAGCTGGTAAGAAAACAAGAGTGGCACAAATAGAGGTAATTAATTCTGTTGGAAATCTGTTCCCATGTATTTATTGGCTAGAGAAAAGGCTGGCAAAATGGTGGGGGAAGTGGGAAAGTGGTTAGATAAGAAGTCTAGACTATAAAGGTACATAGATATGTTGTTCAGTTCATCCATTGCTTCTGTGATTGGGCTAAAAATTCTGGATCCTCCCTTCATACAGCATATCACATATAATTGGTATTATTTGAACACAGATATTATTTAACCATAAATTTCATAAGAATGACATTAATGTTTTCTAAATGAAAAAACTTTCTATTTGTCATGTTTGCTTGCTGTTTAAAGAGCAGAACCTTGGGATCTAGCCAACCCTGCTGTTTCTAGCCTACCCTGAACGTAAAAAAAGAGATTTTCATTTTCCATGCTCACTGCTTCCAGTATTATTCATAGGTGAAACCTGATGGAGACAAAATGAGGGTCACAGTCTTACCACCATGTATGGTAGAAATGCTGTTTCAAGTGGCTATAAGTGGCTATGCTTGAGCAGGGGGGTTGGACCAGGTGACCTCCGGAGGTCCCTTCCAACCTCAACCATCCTGTGACTCTGTGATTTGATTCTTTGCTTACTCCCAGTCTTCACTTTTCACAGTAGTAGTGGAGACATATTTCCATTTGAACACAAAATTTTTACAATGGAGTGGAGTTTCTGCTGCTCCAAGAAAACCTGATCAGCCTGGAGTTCTCTGTGCAGAACACCTTGACTCCCCTCATTTTACACTGAATAATACCTCACTGGCTTCATTAATGAAGTTTTATGCAACGAACAGTCATAAACAGCATTACTGGTAGCATCAAATCTTTTTGCCTGGGCCTGAGTGCATATACCTAGTTCTACATTACATGTCTCCGTCCTTCTCTAAGATTGCTCCTTACTGTGATGTGCCATTAAACTCTGACAGGCCAAGCCAATGCAATTAGATCAACAATTTTTGGCAAGCAGCTTTCTCAGTTCAAACACATAGTATAGTCCCAGCCTGTCTGCCAGGAGTCATTTACATTACATGGGCTCACTAAGTGAAAGCCAATGTCAGCACACTGAGAAAAATGTTGGTGCAACAATTAGCTAACCGTCAGGTATTCTCTTGAAGAATGTCAGAACTGTGAGGCAGAGGTTCCCCTTTTACACAGTGTGACATACAGTGACAACTGCTGTGGTTAATAAAGTCAAAATTAGACATTTGATGGGGAAAAAAAAAAAAGTTGTATCAAGTGGGTAGAAAACTAGCCATAAAACTTTGAGAGACTGCTTACATTTGATTCAGTAGACTTAAGTGCCAGCATAGAAACTATATCTAAACATTCCCAGTGCACTTTCGTTGAGTGGAAAATTGCAAGTGGAAACAACTTGACAGCTAGTTAATAATATGCAAATCATTTCTTATTTTGGTTGCACAGCTTATTATTTCTGTCCCATTCAAACACAGATCTTAGTTGTGTTCATGCTCTGGAAATATCACTCCAAAGTTTATTCTTACCATCTCTGCCCTCATGATTGGTGATATACAATAGTAGAATAAAATTGTGATTCTAAATGTACATGACACTAAATTGTCAATAGTTTGTAGGTTCAAAGCAGATAAGAAAAATTCATAGAATAAAAAATTATAAGGACTACTCAATACAATTGGTTATTGTATTGAGTTATATATTGAAACCTATGGTTAGGAAGACTCTGAGCTGTAGGTCTCTGGAGCCCGGAAGAATGCCTCTCACCCAGCATAATTTATGTTGCAGACTGCAGCATAGAAAGAAAGCCCACAATGATTTGCCTGAGCCCCAGAGTAAGGTATAATCAGCTGGAGAGAAAAAGTTACTAAAGTGAAGCAAGCAAGCAAGAAACCCTAGAAACCTCACTGCCCCCCATTCAAAGTGTTAAGAGATTGCTATATTTGATGATTTCAGCATCAGTACTGTGAAAGCATCAGATGGTGCCAGCCATCACTGATATACAATGATGGTTTTCATAACACCGAACCTGCTTTTCGTACCTTTCATCTCCAAGATCCTTAGAAAACATGACCTGCATCCTAAGAGCAAATCTAGGCTTTACTAGTGGTTAGCTTTATTGGGCACTTTGTATGTGATTTTGGCTAGATTATTCACTATGTGGCTACAAGAACTGCCATGAGGTGAACTAGGAGGCAAATATAAGTTTTATTTGTTCTCAGTGAAAACAGACTGGGGTACCTGGTAGTTACTGCAGAGGACAAGGAACTGGCAGAGTGGCAGTGACCACACTGTAACTCGTGCTGAGAGTTTACCCTGTGGTAACTCATCTTTGTTCCTCATCTTCCAACGCCCTGATTCCTATTTGAAAAATGGGATAACAGAATCTGTCATAGCCCACACTCCCTCGGTGATTAGCAACTAAAACTATCCAGCGATAGGGCCTGTCCTATTACACACAGAACCAGTTCATAGTTAGTCCATTTTTATTTGAAGCCTTCCATTCCTAAACCAAATTAAACTGTACTACAAAACCCTGCAATGTCCCACTTAATGATAAATATCAGTGCCCCTGGATTCTAACTGGGAAATTCAAGGCTGAGGAATTAAGGGACTCGCCTGTGACCACTCAATAAGATAGAAACCAGAACAGGCCACAGATGTTTCCGACTTCTAGTTCTTTGTGTAGCCCAATACAACCTGCCCCTATTGTATGAATTTCTCAGAAATTTCATGCAGCCTCTACATTGGCTAGTGAGAGCTAAAGTGAAAGATTAGTTATCATTCTGAAAGTATTATGTTCTACTAGGAGACCACAGAGGCACTAAAGGCTCTTTCAGCTAAACTCCTTCCTCCCATGCTCCTCACAAAGCTACTGCCCTGTGCTAACAATGCACTGATGCTCAAAGCTTCCAACAGTTACTGAAACAGGGAGAGAACTACTGACACAGTCAGTGGCAAATTGAATGAGTTATCTAGCTACTACATCTTTTCTTACCCTTACAGACAAGACTGGGACCGTTGCTGAAAATTAATTATGAAAAGAGAAGGATGCTAAAGATAGTCACAATACCCAATTATTTTGAATAAATCCAAACTTGCCCAAGTGAATACTGACCCTGGGTGACTTCTTAAAGTCCCAGCTTTGAGAGAGCAGCTGTTCAGCACTTGAAACCACACTAGGGAAGCAAAGCAGGGCAGGGTGGATCCCTGTTGAAAACTTCCCTTGCCCAGGAATGCTTGGCCAACCCTGGTCCTGGATGTCTTGACTGGCTCTTGATTATGCTGCTGTGTGCTATCAAATTAGCAGTCATCTGTAATCTCTTATCTGACCTTCTAGTTGTTGTATTGATATTACTGTTCCCACAGCTAGTTACAAGGGCAGAATTCCAGACTGAAATTAAAATTTGATCTGAAGTGGGAACAATTCACGTTGTTACTTCTTGATTGAATACTGACAGCAGCCACACGGCCCCTCCAGACCACTGCTCTCTGCCCCTGAAAAATACCACCTAGAATGAACACTAAGCACCATGGCTCCGAGCCATGAGTTTTAAAGACCTTTGGTTTACTGATTGAATGGGAGAATAAGTAGGAGGATTCTCCACATACATTTATCAGAACGCCCTTGCTGCAAGAGCCTGAGCCCAAATACTCTGTAATTAACCACATCCCTCTCCCTTAGCTCAGGGTGTCTGTCTGAAGAATTTATGTCTGTGGTGGTTTGGTCTAGCAGCCCTGGGGTGTGATGTTCTGTTTATTTGACATGCTGATAGAGGTGAGGTGGCTGGGGCATTGGGGTTTCCTTTGGGGATTAGAAGGGTGGAGAGAGTGTTTTTTTACATTTCTGACTGACTGGCTGTCATTTGTGGGATGTGATGTGCTGATGCTTTGTTTTTATTGGTACAGATTGTATTTTTAATGGATGGCAAGATGCCTAGTGACTGGATAGATATCATTTACAATGTCAAAATAAATAAATGAACTAATTGTGTTTAGCATGCAAATTTCTAGCTTTGTGTTTTATTATCTGTAAAAGCTAGCAGTAATCTTCACAGATTCTTTAGAATTTAGCCTCATCATAGAACAATGAATGAAATCTTTAATTCACTGTCTGTAAATAAATAAATATATAAATAATTTAAAAACCATGCATACAAAAACAAAAAATAAACAAAGAAAACCAAACCACAGGGCATTGTATAGGCAGAAAGAAAACCTAGATGTCAAACTGCAGGACACTGATACATGTCCACAACGAATGCAGGACTGAGGCCACTCTCATTTGTATCATAGAATCATAGAATGGCCTGGGTTGAAAAGGACCTTAAAGATCATCTAGTTTCAACCCCCCTGCTCTGGGCAGGGTTGCCAACTACTAGAGCAGGCTGCCCAGAGACACATCCAGCCTGGCCTTGAATGCCTCCAGGGATGGGGCATCCACAACCTCTCTGGGCAACCTGTTCCGGTGCCTCACCACCCTCTGAGTGAAAACCTTCCTCCTAATATCCAACCTAAATCTCCCCTGTCTTAGTTTGAAACCATTCCCCCTTGTCCTATCACTATCGACACGCGTAAACAGGCGTTCCCCCTCCTGTTTATACACTCCCTTCAGGTACTGGAAGGCCGCAATGAGGTCTCCCCGGAGCCTTCCCTTCTCCAAGCTAAACAAGCCCAGTTCCCTCAACCTTTCCTCATAGGAGAGGTGTTCCAGCCCTCTGATCATCTTAGTGGCCCTCCTCTGGACCCGTTCCAAGAGCTCCACATCCTTCTTGTGCTGGGGGCCCCAGGCCTGCACGCAATCGATATCAATACTAATACAAGAAATCACCGCATAAGAAATAAAAAATACACCAATCCATTAAATTAAAACCAGCCATATGAAAGAGGCTAAAACCAGGAGACCAGAAATTTCAAGAGAGAATCATATACGTGGAATCATAATGTGAGTGTCTACAAGATACTGAGGATCTGGTTTTGGTCCACTGTTTTCCACATTTGGGATAAAATGCAGAGGATCACAAGTTGGTGGAGTTAAGAACTAAAAAGGGAACAGAACTCTCATACAAAAGATAATTTGCTAGGTATGGTGAGCACATTTGAAAGTTCATTTCAAGGCAGACAAATACAAGGTCATATATCAAGAGCAAAAATTGTTGGTCATGAAATTAACTCTAGGGTCATTAAAGATAATCATCTGAACATGAACTTTTCCTGATACAGCATTGCTGAAAGGGCAAACATAAACATGAGAACACTGACTAGACACGTGAACTTGTTCTTACCACAGCATATTGCATTAGTAAAATAATTACTGAAACATATTTCTGGTGTCAGCACTTCAAATAGTGATATTGCAAAGAGATCAGGAAATCTCCGAAGAGTATTTCCAAGTCACGAAATCTTGTTTCGTAACAAGATAACGCTCAATTTATTAATCTATTTAAGAAAAGGTTCATGGTATATTTGACAGTGATCTATAAACATCTGCATGGAAACAACATTTGTAGCTGGAGATGGTCACTAAAGCTAGCAAAAGACAATGGAATGAAAAGTTTAGATGTTTAGAAGAAAATTTCAAAATAAAAACAAGGCACAAACTTTAGCAGAACTACTGATTAACCATTTGGAAAACATAGTAGAGCACATGGTAGATGTTCCATTACTTCAGGGCTTTATACCTGAATGGTATTTCTTCTCTAAAACGTGCTGTAGCAAAAATCATGCACTTGAAACAACAATTGCTGGGTAAGGTTGTATGGTCACAGTTACTGAAAATAGGGATAAGAATTTGTAAAGTTCTTCCAAGTTATTTCTTCTTTGCAAAGATTTAAAGGTACCCATGTACAACCTTTTATTTAAATTTTTATTTGTAATTTTATTAATAAATTTAAGTTTTGGTGAGAGGTGTTATATGTCTGATGTTTGTAGTAACTACAGAAAAAAATGTTGATAACATTCTTATGCCAGAAGTCATCAGCCTACAGATGTTGGGCATGTCAACCACCTTTCTTCCAGGACACATAGAATGATTACATCATTATGAAGCATGAAACAAGATAAAGAGAAATAATGCAAGTTATCACCATGTGTAATTTGTTGAATCAAAGAGCCCACAGAGGACTAAACTAGAGTTTAGGGGAACTGGACATGCAGGAACTAGGAGATTTTTTGGCAATCTGAGGGGGTTTAAGAGGTAGAAAGCCAGGGGAGAAAGCCAGCAGGAAAGAGAAGGAGCAGAGGTGCTTAGGACATACAGCTCTCTGGGGGATGAAGTTCAAAAACTGTAAGCAAAGACTGTTTGCCTTTCCTCTGCTGAGAAAAACAGGACTTTGTGAATAAACAGGACTTTATGCATTAAAGAATACAGCAGAAAACAAAGTCCTAAAGATTTGTTTCTAACTCATACAATGCCCTAAAAATTAGGTGATCAGTTCAGTCACAGCAGACATATCGGAGTCCTTCAGGAAAATACTTTCTTGACAAAATGCTACTTTTAAAAGAAAAAAAAAAGTTAAATATGTTGATGAATTTCATTTTGGTATTTATGAGCACGTGGTTACATACTACCTAACAGAGAAAATGCATGTGGAAAGCTTACTGAAGAAGATCCATCCCAAGATGATTTGCACCTGCCATTGCCTTATCCATCCACCTGTGTTGAAAGCGGTGGGATCTGTCACGAGCTTAACTCTCCACTGGTGAGGTCCATGCTCAGGGCGCTGTGACCGTTCCTTTCCCTGCTGCCTGGCAAAGTGCTAATGCCCGTAGCACAGAGCTGCCATAGAAGGACATGGACTTACCATCTCTGAGCTAGGACCACATTCTTGGCGACTTTGGTGATTAGAACAGAAACTTTGCTTGGACACTGTATTCAAGAGGTAAGCCAATGTGGACAGAAGATTTCCAAGACGATATGCTTTTGGCAATGTGCACTGTTTCACAGATGGACTGTTACATTTTGTTCTATTTGGAACATATTTAGCATGCATGACTTCCTTTCTTAAGTAATGAATTCTGATAATCATGCCACAAATTTCTGTGGGTCACAGTAGTAGCTATGGCTGTGTTTCATTCTTTTGATCAATCATTGACAAAAGCGGACATGTTTTTGTCATCACAATTATTTGAGAGCTGCTAGCACCACAGGTTTCATTGCAGTAAGGCTGAAGATTAATCTAACGATTGTGAGAGCACAGGTCTTGCAGAGCAAAAGAAGTTTGCGATGGAAGCTCTTCTTCCCCCTTCTACTAGGCGTGGGTGTTTTGGGGGCCATACTTTATTTTATTCTGTCTGTATTTCAGCCTGCTGTTGTACCAGCACAACCCCAGGAGCTCACACCACTCTTGACATACAAATTTCTTGCAGAGAGGCTCAAGGCTGCAAGCTCGTTTCAGAATCTCTGTCTGCTCAAACACTGAAGCTCATTTAGTCATTTATAACCCTCAGGGCTCCATTTTAAAATAACATAAAGATTGGATGTCTATTTTTTATAGGAATAATTACAGGCCAGGACTAAACATCCGAGCTCAGTAACATGGGTATCAGTTCCAAAATTACTTGGAACAGAGTACTTTCCCCAAACTTCTCCCCCACTCCTTATTTGGACACTGAGAAACAATTTCCTCAGTAGTAGATTTTTACTCAGTGAAATCACATGTTTTCTCAAAAGTTTTTTTTTCTCAAGACAATTATATCTGATAAGAAAAGGGGAGAAATAACAATGCCACATTCCTAAAGTGCATACTGAAGCCAAATTCAAACTGCTGCTGTGTGGGGTCAGTGTTTTTTTCCAAGGACAACCAACCCTGCTGAGCTTGGACATGATCCAAGATCAACTCCCTAAACACCTGTTTAATTGCATATTTCAGTGTCTGAGGACAGGCCGTTGATCGCTGAATTAATTTTCTATGTGCATCCCACATGCACTATGCTATTGGCTGATTGGTAAACAAGGATTAGAATGTTTTTTTCACATAGATGGTCAGCCTGGAAGGGGATACTAATGTGAGCCATGAATCTGTACTTCTGCTCCTTCTGCCTGGTCTGAAAATTGCTCAACATGTGTCACAGGTTCTAGATCTCCTGCCAGCTATCAGAGCATTTCCTTAGCTAGCACACTTTTAACATTACTCAAAGATGATAAACAACAGCTTAACTGTGAAAGGACTTTGATCTCTGAGCACAGTTCTAGTTCTGCTTTTGAAATTGACATTTATAGGACAGCAATGCATATAAGCATATAGCAAGGGGACAGAAGGGTGGCAGCTTCTTCCTCTTCTGCTCAGAAAGCTGCTGTGCATGGTTCATAGGCTCAGCATCACCTTGCACAATCACAGCTCCTCGCTTCCAGCAATTCCCAGGGCTCCCTGTTGGTATAAGATCACGTCTGGTTGCATGGACTGTTCCCAGTGTTCCATGAGAGCCTCTACACAAATACATAATCTGCATGTTAATTTTGGGATCAGAAATGAGACAAACCAGTAATTGCAATTAAGAGCTTTGCTTAAACCTGGGAACTCCATGGATTGGGGCATAACTATATTCTCTGTATTCATGATTTTTCGATTGACATTCATAGAATCATAGAATCATTTAGGTTGGAAAAGACCTCTAAGATCAAGTCCCACTGTGCTGCACAACTAATGAAATCCAGGGTCAATACATGTTATTTGGGAATCACAGTTATTTCTCTGTCGCACTTATGCTATTCCAAGTAGCTGTGGTACAGCAGAACAAGAGTGACCTGAGTATGCTGCAGGAACAGGGTAAAGAATTGCTAGCATTCCAGTGACTACACTGAACCTGCTGAATTAGGAGGTACCAAGCAGCTGCTGCTTACATCACTGGTTTCATCTGCATTGGCAGCAAACATTTTTCAGCTAAATAAATGGAATGTCACTGCTGTATTATCCGTTCCTCAAAATGACCTGTTTCGTACAATCATATGCTACGCTGAGATCTGCTGGTATGGTGGTGAGAGGAGCCAATGAGCATTTACTGAGAATGCTCCCAGCTGCTGGGAGGTTATGTAAGTGACACTTGCTATTGCAATGGAAAAGAAAAAGGCATGCAGTCAGAGCCAGCAAATGCACATGCAACTAAGACTTTAAAACACACTTCTAGCAAAAGGTCCTTATAGTCCTCCTTGTGCTGCATTGTTTGAAATAGTCTCATACAAAAACCTCTAGAGAAGGCTTACAAAATTTCTCAGCAGTCAAACCGTTAACACTGAAAAAGTGAATTTTTCTATGGCTGAATTGTATATTTTCTCTGCAATTCTATGAGATAGTTTAAAGAGACCCTGTAAGAACGAATATATTAAAAGTATAGGAGTTTAAAACACTATTTATAAAGCCTTTAAACACTTCTGTGAAATCCTATTGGCTTCTCCTCCAATGAATTATTTCAAAGACTTTTCTGTTAGGGAACAGAACATGAGAGAACTAAAAGAAGAGAACTGCTATTCCTGCTTTCACTCCCCAGGGAGCTTTGAGAAATCACTAGCACAAATAGTCCAGCCAGCTGGTTTAGCCAATTGGTGGTCAGTTTACATTTCCTCTAATAAGTGAACTTCTTGACCGTACATTTTAACTGAGTCATTAAGAGCTCCTTTTCCAAGTGTTCTGGCAGGCTGAAGAGGTCTGAGACTGTGAGTAGACCACAATAACCAGTAAAGAGGAGAACAGCTTTAATTTTAATACAGCAGAAGAAATTGATCCAAATGGATTCAGAAATTAAAGCCACAATGAAAGCAAAGGGATGCAAATATCCACCTGCAAGGTATAACAAAAACTTTTATTGGAAGGGCTGTTTCTTCCATTAAAACGCAGCCTCTTCTGACATATGACGTGACAAAAGCTTTAACTGCTACTTGAGCTTGTTGTGCAGATAACTGTGGAAGTGAAGTATTGTAGACCTGAAAATGCAAGGGATCTTCTTTATGGGGAACAGGAATAGTGGCATGAGATTCATCACTCACTGATCTATCAGAAAACTTCAGCAATCACCACCAGCAACTCCTTCAGGAATGGACTGGATTCAAAGCTGTTGGGCTTGGGGATACAAGGAGGCTCCTACTAGAGGTGGCATGGCTGTAGATTGTCTCATGTCACTTAAACTATGTGAGTCAAAAGCGTACACAATGAAGACTACAGTGTTTTGTTTTCCTCCAGGAATCAAAGGCCTTTTCCCCTGAACCTATCTAATAAAACCAGGGAAAATAACCCGGCCACACAACTGGTGCTTGCAGAACATGCCTCTGGACAGTGGAACAGTTTTGTCTTTACGTTAGAGTCTCTGTACAGCTGCCCAGTTATACATGACTTAAGTCACATCACTTGTCTGCCCAAACTCAGCCATGAGCTGTACAGGCAGAGGTAGAAGCTGTACTCTCCTTAGGAAGGGAGAGCTTCACATCTCAGCCCATGGCAGCAATCCTTGCCAGCTGCTCTAGGAGCTGGTGTGATTGACTACGAAGAGAGTGTTATGCTTGGCACTAAGGGAGTTGAGGAGCTTATCAGAGGAGAAAATTGTTTTTCATATTTCATCTGAGTTTCAAATCTGTCCATGTGTCAGCATGCTTTATAACAATCTCAAAAGCACCGCAAAGCCAGGGTAATGCTTGTGTAAATGTTAGGGCCTTTTGGGCTCTTTTGTACACAAAGAATGGGTAGTGGACAAAAGCCAGGGGAGAAGAAAAATCCTTGAGAATTATCCTTTGCAAGTACTGGCTTCCAGGCTCAGACAGCTGTGTCCTCATTACTCTTAATAGCAAAGAGCTATGCATGTTGGGCAATATTCCCCTTCGAGTGTATACATAGCAAGCCATCTATTTATTTATTTCTGTGGTGGTGATCATTGGAAAATGCCTATAATCCCTGCTCAAATAACTGGCTTTAACTCAGATTTGGCATTCACTGTTTTATAATGATTGAGCCACATTTGCTTGGAATTGTTCCTTGTAATGTTCCAAAAATTGCCGCTGGCCAACTGGGTTGCAAATCTTCCTGGATAAAGGAAAACTGTGGATATGGGAGGTTTAGTTTGTTCCAATCAGTGTGTGATATGGATGTCTACTGGCAGTTCTCCTGCCCTCCTTACACTCAGTTCATGGCTCACAGGAAAAAGAGGTGTTTCATCTCAAAGGGCTTTTTCCCTTCCTCTTTCTTTCTCTGCTTCAGTTACCTTTAAAACATAAATCAAGGCAGAAACTTTCAACATTTGTGAAATCCTGAGATAAGAGCTCAAAGCAGATGTACCCAGCCTTTAGAGGCAGAGAAAGTTGTGTTTTGTTTAATCCCAAGAAATGCAATTTTTAGCAGGAACACAACAGGTTCTGCATGGTTGTGAAACTTCCAGGCAGGCCAAGATGTAAGGCTGAAACTGCAGCAAATGAAATGTCTAATAAAAATTACTTCACACTTGCAGGAGTCCTGGCCCCCACCTGTCAATCAATAAATAAATCGAGATAAGGACAGATCTTCTTCCCCTCTACTGATTCTGCCACAAATCCTTTGTGTTGATCTGGATGGCTTTGAACAAATTTGCACTCAGCAAAACCAAGGTTTCACTTCACTGAGAAGCTGAGATTCCCTTCTGATTATTGCTTGTATTTTACCACACCAGCTTCCACCCAAAGATCTTACAGCACTTTCAAATCAATGCTAAAGCTCAAAGTCTGTGCTAAATTAATGCTAAAACTCAAAGTCTATGAGAGTCTAAGGCACAGATAAATTAAAGGCTAGATCCAATATCAGACACGGTCTCCTGCACTTCAGGCATTGCAGTCACAGAACCATTGCACAAGGCATTTCATGGGTGACCTAAGGAAGTCATCTGGTCCAAGGCTCCTCTTAAAGCAGGAACAACTCAGTCAGGTTGCTCAGGGCCTTCTCCAGATGAGTTTTCAATTTCTCCAAGGATACAACCTTTAGCCACAAGCTTTACAAGCCTCTGTTCCAGTGTTTGACCACCTTCACAGTGATAATGCTTCCCCTTACATCTAAAAAGAATTTCCCATGTTGCAACTTTTGCCCATTCCTGTCCATGTGCACCTCTGACATGAATCGGGAATTGGGTTTCATCTTCTCTACACACTCACATTAGGTAGGTGAAGACAGCAAGCAGTAAGATCCTCTCACCAGCCTTCCCTTCTTAAGGCAGAGCAAACCCAGTCCTCCCACCCCCTAGCCACCATGGTGGTCCTCTGCTGGACTCCCTTCAGTACGCCCATGTCTCTCTTGTAGCAGGGAGTCAGTATGGCTGGGAGAACTGGGTGCCTGGGAGGGCAGCAAGAGTCTACTGCATGCTGAACCATCTCCTGGAGCTAGCTAAGAGAAAACACAAGGCAAACAGGCGCGTCTCCGCAGTATCCTGAGCTAACTCATGGCTTCAGACAAGCATCTTCATTTAACCAGGCGGCAGCACTACATTCTTTTACCACAACAAAAACTTCATCTGTAAAAATCCAAATTCTACTACAGACTGAGATCAAAGTTCATTTTCTGCAAGCTTTTGCTTCCAGTAAACTCAAGAGAACAACTTCTGATTTAATCTATCTGTCCTGACATAAACATATGTCTTAACATAAATGTTAACTTTGGCGTTAGAATGCTTGTACACAGGTTAGTTGCAAACCCTGTTATCAGTGCAGTTTGCATTGGCAATATGTTGTGAATTTCTGCTTAAATTACTAGAAACTGGTGTGAGAACCATTTCATTGGATGCTATACAATTACAACTAGAGCAGGTACTGCCCTACTCACACATACAGATCTGATTTTTTTTTTTTTTTTTCTCGAAAGCTTCAAAGTCTACCTTCTTTGCACTAGAATTCAGAAATTTCCAACTAGTGCTAAGGACTGAACACGTGGCCGGTCACATTACCCATGTCACAGGAAGTCCCAGCAGCTCTCACAGGCCCCATGAAAGCTCAGAAAGATGTATGCTCACACTGAGCGTTCTCAAGCCAAAATGGTTCAATTCCAAGTGGCCTGGCCTGAAAAAAAACATGTTCTGTTCATAAGATTAAAAAAAATGAAGTAAATAAATAAACAAAAAAGGCAATGTTCCCAACCAGCTGGAACATTTAATGTTTGTAGCTATTCCTGGAGTAAACTCCTCCTCTTACTCTTCAGAAGGCATATCCTGGTGAGTTTTCCATCATGTGGACGTGTTCTAGTGAAAAGCTAAATCGTACTTTTTTCCCCTTATCATAGTACTTGCCTTTATTAGCCCCTTACTACCACAAGAACTTTGGTCATACTTAGTCATAGAAGAGAGCAGGCACATTTTGGAAGGTACAATCTCCAGCACTGACCATGCTTAGCAAATCCTAAAGATGATTAAAGTTTTACCATTTGTAGTATTCTTATCATCTCCAATCAAATATTGCAGACTGCTTAATTCAGCATTCCACAGCCCTCTCCAGGTCAGAGGGAATGAAATACCAATAGAACATGCATTTCTGAAATGGTTCAATGTCCCAGGCTTCTAGCAGTGAGCTCGAGACTTTAGTGGAGCAGTGTGTGATGGTATTTTATATCTTGTGATGATATACTTCCCTCACCAGCTTCAGAATGCACGTGACCTGCTGGGTCATTAATGGATAAAAAGCACATTGTCAGCTACTAATTACACTTACTGATGGTGTAGGACACTTCTATGCCATAGCTCTTTAGGCTCAAATCTACACTCAGGGTTTTAAAATTGCCTGGGGAATATGGTGATAAAATTTTCACTTTTTCCAATTAAAATTTCAGGTTGGCAGAAAAGGACCTGAGGGTTCTGCTGGGCACCAGCTTGAATAGGAGCCAGCAAGGTGCCCTTGCTGCAAAGAAGTCTAACAGTATTCTGGGCTGCATTAGGCAAAGAATTGCCAGCAAGCAGAGGGAGGTGATCCTTCCCCTCTACTCAGCACTGGTGAGGCCACACCTGGAGTGCTGTGTCCAGTTCTGGGCTCCCTGGTACAGGAGAGATGTGGATATACTGGAGAGAGTCTAGTGAAGGGCCACAAAGGTGATGAAGGGTCTGGAGCACCTCTCCGATAAGGAAAGGCTGAGAGAGCTGGGACTGTTCAGCCTGGAGAAGGCTCAGGGGGGATCTCATCAATGCACACAAGTCTGAAGTGTAACCCTGTAAAAGTTTATTGTTCTCTTACACCACTTTTCATCTAGGACTAGCTAAACCTCTTGAAAATGCTCAAGAGCCAAACCGTAATATTGCAAACAAAAACAAAACAAAACAAAAACAAAATGCACTTATTTCACTGAGAATTTTGCCCCATAATGCAGCTTACTAGCTGAATAACATAAAACAGATTTGCAAAACCACACCTTCAAATAGAACTGCTTTAATGGAGAACACCTCCTTTCTAAAGCTGGCATGCTACAGTCTTTTGGGAAGACTGCATGAAACCAACTGATATCTGTCAATATGAGCTATTCCATCACAGTCAGCCCTGCTTTTGATTAAAATAATTTCAGTCTGCTTCTGGATTAAAACTCCAGATGCAATGCTTAGTGATTTGCTGGCAACAAGTGTTGTATATATTGCTGTGCTCTGCCTTTGAAATAAATGAGAGATCCAAGGCTGCTCCAGCCTATGCCTGGTTTGGGATTCCCCAGAGGGGTTGCAATAGCAGGAAATTAGCAGCATTCTATAGCTTTTGGACCACATCTCCTCTCCCTGGCCCAGTTCCTGCTCCAGGAGTAAGGAGTGGCAGTCTGGCAAACCGACTTTGCACTGCTCCAAGATTCCTCCTTCTGAAAGGGGACCTTAGGCTACTCCTCGAGGCTATCTCAGTTTCGCATTCCTCCACCACAGTGACAGTAACTTATGTAATGGGCGGAGGCTCTCACTCATGCTAACGAACCTCACAGTGGCAGATAAAGCAAACAGTTTTCTTCTGCACCTCCATGCGCACTGGAAGCTGGAAATACATCAAAGGACTCAAAAATACAGCAACTTAAAGATACCTGTTAACATATATTCCACCCTCACTTGTGCAAGACTCCTTTCTCACTAACGATTTTTTCAGGCACCATAAATGCTTCTGCTGATACATTCACTACTATTCTACCACTGTAGAATACCACTGTAACACACCTAGTGTGTTCTTGTATAACCTGACAATCACAGTATCCTAAGGGATTTCACTATGTTCACTCTAAAAGTAATTTTCCTTCATTTCAGCAAATTATGCCATACTCAGGAATAAGCATTCTTTCGTACTACCCACCATAAACAACTCCTGCTTTTCTGACATTTGCAGTTCCTATTGCTGCCATCTTACCCTCAGCTTTACAATACACTTAAATGTTTTAATCAAAGTCAGCCTCAGCAATGCTCCCCAATTTACTGAGATTTCCATAAACTTATCTACATTTATCTGATATCTACTTAATGTCAGTAGTTTGGATCCATTCTCAGCAGAACCATATCAAAGGACTATTCCCTCTGTTCTGAGATGAGAAGTCTTAGTAACACTGAGAAACTGCCCAATGCTACACTGCTCTTGATATTACTGCCTTCTACTGTTCCTCTTCCACCAGGCAGCCATGTGCTAGATTATCTTTTCACCTACTGCTGGGTTTCCAGTCCCTTAATTTCCTGACCATAACTATAGCTTTTGTGGACTTCTGTGTATTACTATGTGTTCAATCTTCCCATTCTGTCACCTACAGGTATGCTGGGGTTGTACCACAAAACCAGCCTTTGATCCAACAAGCAATTTACTGGCTCACCAGCTAATGATACATTTGCTCAGGCTGGCATGAAAACAAGAACTTTACACTAAAATAAAATAAATTAGAAAATGAAAACTCAAAATATTAGAACAAAACAGCCTTATATATTTTTTTGTGTGAAAAAAAAAAGGAGATAAAAAAATCAAAAAAAACAGTTAGTGTCAGATCAGACAGTACAGCATGGATTCATACGGATTCATCTGGACCTTGCAAGTTTATGATGCCCTCCTCTCCCCCTCCTCCTAGGCTCTCTCTGTTTAGCTGAAGCACTTCTTGCACTTTCAGTATCTGAATGTCTCATGAACACAAGTGGATTTGTTCTCACTGTAGTGGCATGTTATTGATGTAGAGATGAGCAACAGAAAAACTAAGGAGATTTTCCAGAAGGAATTGTGCTTTCGTATATACACACTGCCAGGTGCCCAAATGAAGACTCCATACACGCCCCAAGTTTTAGAAAGTGCTGAATGCTTCTGCCTGAAAACCTAAACCCCACCTGAGGTAAATGGTCAATACTGAAAACAATAGTGAGCAACAAAGTCAGAGGTTGTACCAGCAGCCTGTGGCAGGCTAGATTAAAGGGCATTTACATGTTAAACTTCCACCAAGGATGGAGGTGAATGAGAGCAAGGGGCCTAGCCAAGCCTTTAGAACCTGGGTCTTCATTTCAGCTGTCCCGTGACCTGTACTACCACCCTATCAAGTGGATCAACTTTCTCCTCACGCTGCAGTGCAGCCTTATACGACAGGGCACCCACAACCAGAAGTTATGGCTGAGATGAACTAAAAGCAGAGAGGGTTTTGCTGGTGTCAAAACTGAAGATGGACTCAGCACTTCTCGTCATCCCCAACGGACAGCACGCCGCAGGCATGAGGCAGAACACCGACACCACTCCCCTGAACTGGGCCGGGGATGTGTAACTCCCATTCATCTTCCGGTAGCTTTATTTTCTTTGAGAAATTCTCTCATTTCATTGAAGTACTAAAATGGGAAGCCAGTCAGTTGGCAGATGAAGGGGTCAGAACACGTTAAACTCCACACAACATTCAGCTCTTATATTTCTGTGTGGCAGCTCTGCCATGGGCCCACAGTGTCCCAGGTTCAAGACAAAAGAGCAATGCCAGCACATTACCTCTGTCTATGGAGTCTGGCAAAACATATCACCCATCTGGCTGATTTATACAGGTAAAGGAGCCAATACATATTTTCTATATATTTTGGTTTAACGTCTTGATTGTGACATAAAACCACAGCCAATTTCAGGCTGGAACCAAGTGAAAAGAAACAAAGCTGACCCAAGAAACATAAGGGAGAGGCCAAGAAAAACGGTGACTTTTAAGTCTTTCAGAACACTGTCATCTCTAGGCACTGTGGGTGCTGCAAACACACGCAAAGATTAACGTGGGCCTGAGCAGAGTGCTGGTGCTAGTAACAGCACTGAAAATAAATAAGCCTTCCAGTTACAGAAGGACACTCTGTTGTATTACGACACACAGAACTCTGCACGTCATGCCAAAGGGAGGTAGCGAAGGAAGCACTCACACAACTAAAGTCCCCAAGGCTCCCAGCAGAACGCTAGGCATGGACCATCATCCACAGCCAAAACAGACACTGCAGGAAAACGAGAGAGCGAGCCACAAGGCCAGTGGATTGAGGAAGGGTACTTGTGAAGTCTGTCAATCTTCCAGCACCATTAAGTGACTTAATTTTCTTTTAAGCCCTGTAACTGTCTAGTTGGCGGGTCTGCCTTGCATGACAGCTATCCCACAAAGGAAAGCTCTCGCTCAATCTGTTCCAGAGCAGACAGAGCTAATCGGTACATGGTGGCTTTAACTGATCTGGCACTGCTGAAATCCCTGGAAGTAAGACATAATAAAGGCAAAGCAGCCACAAAGCCCCACATATCAAACTGCTTTTAGCAGTTAGTCTAAGGAATCATTCAGAGATTAACAGCAGGGGTCAGAACCCTGCCCTGGCCAGCACATGCCTGAGGATATGGCAGGCGGGGCACGAGTACTGCACCTCTGAAATGAGTCAGATGTAACCTCCTGCCAACTGGCTCTTGCTGACAGCTGAAGTCTATGTATTGTCTGGCTCAGAGCCCAGTGACCAATAACCCCCAATTCAGAGACCAAGCTTAACGGAGGCCATTAAACCAACCACAACCCAGGAACAGGTTAAACCTCTTTCTCTTTTCCTCTGCAGTCTTCAAAGCACAAGTGAGATGGGATTCCTGAGTTCTTGCCACCTTGTATACCAAAGATATCACACAACCCCAGGGAAAAGAGAAAGCTGAAACACATCATGAAATTGAGAGAACAGTCTACAGGGATGCCAACTTTGCTGAGCCTGGACTGTTGCCTGTACATCTACCACGACATGGACATTGTCCTCTCTGTGCTTATGTCCCTTCTCTGCATATGAACCTGCTACATTTTGTAATATGACACGTTCTTGTTCTGCTGTTCCCCTCCGTATACCACTGGGCTCCCCTCCTGGCTCCCAGTCTCACTACAGAAAAAAAAAACAACAGTACTTTCAATCATCCCCTACTAATAAGCAGGTAAAGACACATCCACAGACAAAATCAGCTTAGTTCAACTTGGAAGCAAATTCAAACACTCCCAGCTGCCACAGTTTTTAATCGGGAGGTGATCTTCTGACCAGCTGTCTGTTCTTCTCCTATAATGCTTAAGAAACGCTTATCATGGTATCAGGAATCTGGCAGGAGGAAAACATGGTACCAGACTCCCCATCCATAAGCCAATTTGGCTTGTTCTGAGTGGATTCAGTGCCTTAGGCTCTAGACAGATTAAACTAAACCTAATAAATTCACTGCAAGAACTTCTGCTCTGAGATCCTAAAATCTTCACCAAAGTCAATGGGGGCCATAACCACAGTGCTAAGGGGAGTTTTTGGTCTCCACTTGACTATCCAGCTATTTAACCACTATGACTGTGGCTCAGTTGAGTTCAGTTGTGACTATACCATAGTCATTTTATTTTCATAGCTCATTTTATTTTCCCTTCTCACATCATTGCACACTAATACAGCCAGGCAGTGATGCTTGAAAGGCACTGACATGCAGAATGATAGACTTGCATCTACTCTTACATTTTGCCATACCCAGGAGCCTGCTTTTTTTCACTCCAGTACATAGAGATGCCAGTTTTCTTAATAACATGCCAGCTTTCTTGGCTTACGTGTTATATTTCTTGGTTCAACTTTACTCATTTACTCATTTGTGTGAGTAGTAGAAACTTCACAAATAAGCGAACCACTTGCCTGTGCCTAACCACCAGACCATACTTCTACCCTGCACTTAGCGAGGAATGACAGAAGGAGTAATCCAAGCCACAGAAAGCTCAGTTTACCCTGCTACAGACACATACAGCAACCTTCTCTATCAAGCCAACCCCTCCACCACAAATGGACTCACTTCAGTGAACAGCAGCATTTCCACCCTCATTCTCCTTTGTAAATTCTGCTGGGGTAGGATACACTTGTAGGTGGTCAAGTCTGTAGGAATGACACTGCTGATGGACACCACTGTAGGGACTAGCTGAGTCTTAACTTTCCTCAGCCCCTGCCCTTCCTCTGTGCTGGTGCAATGGTTTCCTGAGGGAGGAAGGAGTTCTGAGTGGTTTCAGATGTACCTTTTCGTCCGTGAATATTTTATGGTTAACTCGCAGTTACCTTTAGGCAGACTGTTGGGCTTGTGAATAGATCAAGCCATCAGATCAGAAGCACTGAGGCTCTGGACCCAAAAGAATTATAACTATGTTTGTCTGGAGCTGAACAATGTGGGTTTATCCAATGGAACAGGGCTACATTAAGTACTCTGTGATGTTAATGATCCTTCTCCCATCAGTCCCCTGACATACGATCCTGTCTTAAAGCACATAGTTTGTATCTTCCACATCTCTATTTTACCTGGCTTGTCTCGTCTCATCATTACATGAGATAATCAAGGGACAACCATCTTGAATTTTGCTAGAACATGAAATGATCACAGCATAAGCAGATGGTGACTGAAAAATAACAAGATCAAATAACCACTAAAAGCTGTTGTAGCACAGGTATTCTTGAAGTAAATGGGAGATACTTATAGAGTTCTGGCACTTCCCCTCTCCTCTGGTCTATGCAGAAACATAGAAAAAAACGCCCGGTGATATCCAACCAGTTTAATGCACTAGGGACGTAAGTTCCACATGTCCCACGTTGAGCTTCACTGTTGCAGGATTATTAAACTGGGCCTTTTTTCCTCCTGTTTAAATGTTTTGTTTTGTTTTTTAAATGATAGCTGTCAGAGATCTACCTCAGCAGCTATCATCCACTTATGAAATTATTCTTGTGCAACCCTGAAAAAGAACTATTTCCATTTAAATAGCATGACCCAGAGTCCCAAAATACACAGCATGTTTGTCCATGGCAGAGTCAGAAACCAAATGCAAAATCCTCCGGCCCAAGTCCTAGCTACCAACTACAGCTTCTTCTTGAGAGGCAACTTTTCTGTTGCAATGGCAGCATGAGGTCCAGATTTATATTTCTCCATACAAAAGCCAACAGGAAAACCATCTTAGGAATAAAGGCTACATATCACAACCCTTAATTTAATCAGGAGATGTCATCAATTATGTCTTTTCAGGTGACTGCTCTGAACCTCTTGCAGAACCTATTCTCATACAATCTTTTTGTTTCCAGTTAATTTGGACATGATGGCAAAGCTGCCTAACAGAGACCATGCACAGCCTTCAGGAACTGACCCTCTGAAATAGCAAGAGATTGTCTCAGATCAAGATGAAAAGGGAAGGACACGGAGCTGAACCAATTAGGGTTAAAAAAAGACAACGGCAGGAGCAGATTCCAATTGTTTTTTTCCTTTATACAGCCCCTTCCTGGGCACAATCTCCTTGCTACATTTCCCTCCTTTTCTTCCTCCTGTTTCTTATATGAAAGAGCTCACTGTAGAAAGGTTACTATTAGAAGACAGCCTGGCTTAGTGGCTCAGGCACTGGATAAGGAACTCCGGGCTCTATCCCTGGCACAGCCATGGTTCTGCGACAAGACCTGGGCACCTCATTTCACTTTCCTGTATCTTCATTCCTCTCCCCTATCCCCTGATATATATATACATCTGTTTCCTTTATTTTGCTTGAAAACTCATCTAGGCATAGGCTGTTCTTCAAGAGGTTGAGCAGAGGTCAAGTCAGGATGATTGCAGGCTTGGATGTGGGTTTTAGGTATGCTTGCAATATAAATGATAATGATCTAAAACCCATCTGTGCAAAGGTAATGTTTTGAAGGAAGGAGTTTCACTCCATGAATGTAGGACTGGGGATCTGTAGGTGGGAAATGTAGGGAGTCCTGGCAGTCTTTGAGAAATGAGGAAAGATGAAACAATGACTACTGCACAGAGGAGGCCTTGAAGAACAATTCTCACTTACGCTTGGAAAGAGCATCTTTCAATTTCCCTCTGTTTTCGTGCTTCTTTTTAGCTTTTGTTTCAAAAATAAAGATTTTTAAATATATATGTATTTATTACCTCCTCCACTGGCCTCCTCCCTTCTTTCTATCTCTAGGTCATAGTCATCTTGCTTTAGGCTTACACCTTTCCTAACATGTATTTCTCTGCCTTTGCAGTCTGCTTGCTTGCTCTAATTCCTCCATTCGTCCCTCTTAGGATGCCTCCCCACCCACATCATCTCCTCACATTGTGCATGTGTATTAACGGGATAAAAAGCAAAAATAAAGAGTCCACCCATTATAGTTCTTTCCACAATGCCCAGAAGGATCTGTGTTTCAGGCATGTTTTAAAGATCATTGTAAATCAGGAAACAGCAAGGTGGAGTGAAGGGAAATTGGAAAGTACTCTCGGCTTACGAATGTATAATGCAAGACCATGGGCCCTTGCTCCAGTTTAATCTTGCCAAGTTACAAGACCAAGTGCCATGAACAAAAACTCATTATTATGACTAAACATTCAGTATTTATAGAGAAGTAGAATTAGAAGACAAACAGTTCAAGCAATGCTCTTGGGCTAGTTGTTCATTGTTTTTTCCTGAATGCGGTCTTTTATTCCAGCATTAATTGTGGCTGTAAATCATTCCCAACCTGCTTTGGAATGAATTTACACATACTTTATGCAGTTGAAAACACAGTACATTTACACATACAACACATAAGGCATTCAGCAACTCCAGGGGTAAAAATACCCATCCATCCATAAGGAATCAAGTCCACAGAAGATTTAAAAAGAAATTATCTTTAAATTATTTCTCTGCCTGTTGCCAGAAGTGGCTACAGCTGTTTCTGCACCATGCAGAAGACACTGGGGTGGGCAAAGTGGTCACCGACAGGTGTTGTTGAGAGGTACTTGTGCCAGGAAAGGTTTTGTTTTCACAAGGGACAAGATCTGGAGATAAGTGAGAAGATTCTTGGTAAGACTGAGCAGTGAACACGATGGGGAAGGAACATGGACACCTAACCCCTGCCTATGACTGTCCAGGTCAGAAAGGATGAAGCCAAAATAGCTGGAAAGGGAGAAAAGTTGCTTGTATTTCTTTTCTGTTATGTTGCAATATATCAGCCCCCAAGAGGGGAATGTTATTTGAACCACCTGGGGTGCATATTCTTCTGAGAGCCAGGGACTTGGAGCCTTGGCAGGCAGGCCAGATACCAGGCTGGGACAGAGTGACCCTTTCACAGCCTTGCTATGTTTCTGTCAGATCTAGCANAAAAAAAAAAAAGCTTGTTAAGTCTTATACTGCTTTATCCTGTTTCACTTTGGAAGTCTCTTGAACAAGCTCAGTGTTTCAAAGCTGAGGCTGCAAATCTCCAAGGGAAGGTTCCTGTGTTTAATAAACTGTTTTGACTGGAATTCAAAAAGAAAGTAAAGATTTCTGTTGGCCTAGTTATAGAAAATGCGGCCCAGACCTGTAACCCCATGTCTGACCAGACAAATATGTATACTCCGTTAAAAAACTGGATATTTCTCAGAAACATTGGCATTAAAATAGTTCTGCTTCCCCTGAAGTCAATAGCAAAAAGTCTCATCATCTTTAATGGAAATACCTGTGACTAATTTTTTATTTGGAAAGAAGGTGCTGGAAGGAGATGCCAGAACACCAGAATAACAAACCTGTAAGTTATATAGTGGTTCAGCTACTGGGCAGAATAGCTTCCAGTTTACTCTTTTCAACCATTCCACCACAAAATTAACCCTTTAAGTGCTTCATATCCTCAGAGCATGCTGAATGCTGACAAGCAGGGAAGCACACAGCAACCGAAATACCATTAACATGAGCAATGCTTATATTTTGATTATTATAAGACTCATGGGATGCAGTTTTCTTGAATGACCTGAGTGAAATTTCAGTGCTGCTTGGGGACCCTCTCAAGGTTCCCCGGTGCCTCATCTCCACAGCCTTCAAGCACAAGGCTCACCCCCGTTAACTGCACCAGAAGTCCTGGAAACAGGATGAGACCTTTCTACCACCACTGCAGCGAGACATGCAGTACTTCATACCATTCTCTTGCTGCCTACGCTTCCATCCTAGGGCACACAGATACAAAAATAAATACTGCACGAAGACAGTGAATGTCTCCCGAGGATTTCACTAAATGAAAAATGAAATCTAAGCTCAGCAGAGACCCTTTCAATCTGACAGGTCTTGTTTTCTTTAAGTTTCATTTTTCTTCCTCTAATGCAAATATGATCTACCATCTGCCCAAATTCAAACCTGATGCAGACTTTCAAAAACTGCTTCCAGCTAACTGTGATACTCAAATGGCAGTCTGTCTTTTCCCATCTATTCTTGTTAATGACTCTATTCACCAAACTTTCCCTCACAATTAAATTCCCATATTTGAAAGTTAAAGTGACAGAAGTGAACAGGCCTGGTTGAAGAAGGAATTAGCCCTCATATTTCTGCCAGCATGGGTGGGAACACACATACCCTTTACAGGCTGGAAGTTCCACTGTAAAAGTTTCCAAAATCCACCTGTTTTGATTTGTATGGTTTGTGTGCAGCAGGCCAGACACAGTAAAATAGAGGGGTTTCATTTCCCCTTTGATTTCAGCACTTCTTCTCTATTAACTGTCCCATTTCCTGATTCAGCTACATCAAAGTTAGCAAAATGAAAACACTCCTGGAAGCCTACAAATCAATAGACAACTTATGATGATCTATTTGCTAACATCAGAAGGTCTAGTTGCAATTTTTAAAGGACTGGATAGTATTTGTACTTATTTTTACAGCAAACTCATCAGTTATCCCAGGATTTCAAAACTCCTTGTAAAAAAAAAATATATATATATTTATATTTTTTTAATTTTACAGTATATATTTCTACTAGTGCTGGTTAGAGAATACATTTTTGCCACCTTGGAACATAATGAGAACAATAATTCAAACATAGCAAAATGTGCCCAGAAGAATCTGAAATTAAATGTACACTTCCGCATCTCCCGTGATGCATCATGGTCTCCTCACTTAGGGAAGCAAATGATGCACATCATCTGAAACCAAGTCTTGCCAGAAGTTCCAGACAATAGGGCAGAATCTGCCCAAAAGACAGGTCAGTTTCAGCTCCTGTTGTTCTGCAGCAGCTTTCAAATAGAAACGTTCTGAGTTAAATGCAATTCCTTAGTCTACATACAGGCAAAATTCTCTACTGAAAGCATGCATCTCCTGCGATTTGTGTTTTTCTTTTTTTTTTTTTCTTTCATTTACCCTGAGTGGTCACCAGTGGTTGGCTTGATTCTGATCTCTTGTAGCCAAGTTTGGCATCAAAATTAGTATTTCAGCCAGTGGAATTTCCTTTGATTTAGTTCAGAATTTTTCTCTCCATTCCTTCATAACATGACATCATTAAAAGCAAGCAAACCAAAGGGGCATGTTCCAAATCTCCCTGAATTTGAGTAACACAGGAACAGCTTAGATAAGTTAAACCTGGTATAAAATGCAGTAAGTGGAATCAAAATCTAGCCAAAAGATGCAAAAGAAAAACTACCAACACAAAAACACAGAGCACAGAGTTATTAGTTTTTTTTTGTTTGTTTGTTTGTTAAGTATTGGAGATTGGGGAATATCAAGGTCCTAAGAAGATGTCAAAGCTCTGCTGGGGCAGCAATTCTTTCTCTGTGTGTTTGTGCAGTGCCTAGAACAAGGGATTTCCAATCTCAGCTGAAGTCTATAGTCATTAAAGTAATGGTAGTACTAACAGTTGTGTACAACCCTCTAGATAAGATGTGCTCCAAAGGGCTCACAGTCTAAGTAAAGAACACAAAGTATGGGAGGAAACAACTCTTATTTATACCATCTACAGATGAAAGACCTCACATACAACCAAAAACTGAATCAAGGTTTCCTCAGTCCCAGTCTAATGCTTCAAAAGCAGGCTATGTTCTCTCTCAAGGACAGAATCACAAGCATAAAAGGCATGCTTTTGATTAACTGACAAATCACCATCAGATGGTTGTTTATGTCATAAAAAGATTATTTCTCTCATAAAGGTGGGTTTCCTGATTAAATAATCTGACTAAAACATGTCTTAGCTTGCACAGAATAATGACTATATGGAATGCACAGCTCAAATCCTTTAAAATAAGGTAGCCAAACTTGAACATCTTGGGCTTCAGTGATACAAGAATAACTAAAGGACAAATGCAGGACAATTGTTTCAACAATGTCAGACAAGCTTTAATATAAATAAAAATACAGAATAAAGATTTCTGCTACTTACCGGCACACTGATTGTTTTCATCCAACTGGTAACCAAATCGACACATCAGAGGTCTTGTAACAGTAGGGTAGTTAGGAACTGGGCCTGGTGCTGGGGGCGGTGGATAAATATTTGAGTAAGGATTCAGATATGGTGATCGATACACTGGGTTTGTTCGGGGTACACATAAATAGCCACCATTCTGGTTGACACACACCATATCTCCTCTACAGGCCTCAGGAATAGTCCGACATTCATCAACATCTGGAAGGAAATTGCAAAAGTTAAATGAGTGATTGATTCTTAGTGTGATCTATCCAAAAAACAGTTAACATTTTTCTCAAGACTTTGCTAAAAATTTGATACTCTCTTTGAACAGAAGGGTTAATCTCTCCTTGTGGAGCCTCGCTTTGAAGTTAGATCGTACTAAATCAGGAAACATCCCATATATTCAATATATCCTGTGTTCTACATGTTTTAATTCAGCATCAGAGGGTAGAGGGAGAGGGGAAAGCCTGCTTTGTTATTCTATAAATGTTCAGTTTAAACACTGATTTACACATGGCTACAGCATGCTACCGCCTATTCCTGCTAGCGGGCCTGTCCAAACCACAACATGCAGATCAGGATTTCAAACACTGGTGGTTTGGTTTGCCCAGCTGTGAAACTTGGATCCTGATTTGGAACTCCCAAGCTCCCTCCCACAGAAAAAGTTAGGGATGTTCAGATCTGGGGACGTGGTTCAGGCCTCTTTCTTGTTCCAATTGAGATTGTTGTTGAATGAAATTCAGAAAGATACAAGTGGTTTACCCAAACTGAACATTTGTTTGGTTCTTCAGAGCACAGAAGCATTCGGCTGCTATAAGAGAGCAAGCAGTCTGCTGCTGGTTTCCCCTCCCTTGTTGTTTGAGTGACTTTAAATCATGCAGAAGATGCTGCCCTGGAGACTGAAAGCCTCCCTTCACATTCATTCACGAAAAGATGCTACAGGGCAAAGCGCATGTTTCCCTACAGCTGCCTCAGTGATTGACCTGGAGTTTCAACCCAGAGCAGTAATAGACCTCATCTGTGGCCTCCAGGTGGAGGTTGCCAACAAAGTGAACACTGAGTTTGGAAGAGAAAGAGAAGGAGGGTGTACAACCCTTGTTATTTGGCAGCTGGACTGAGCTCCCAAACTCATTTCAATGCATCACAGATATTCAAGAAGCACTGACAGCCAGTTAGTATCTCAATAATGTCAAAGACTGATATATACTTGGGCTACGTGAATGCACACACACATATTTATATATATACACATATTTTTACACACACACATTTGTCACACAGAATGAACTTTTCAGCTAAAACACCCCAACAGCAGCACAAAGTTAACTCAATAAAGTCAGCGTTTCTGAACCCCAATTTAAATTCATTGATGTAATTAAAGTCCTACCTAAGCATTGCCCAGAGGCACGGTCCAGGTCAAACCCATTAGTGCATTGTTGCTAAAATGAGAAAACAAAGGACACTCAGTGACTGTGAAATGAGAGGGTTGCAGAGTCAAATGCTCACGTGGATTATTATGCTTAGTAAAACTGTTCAGCACTACACCAAAATGTTCAGTACACCAAACTAAAGTCCCTTCCCCAAAGGACAGGCAGCAAGGAGTGAACCTGAGACCTCCAGCACATATGACTCAGAAAGTAATTTCCACAGGTGGTGACAGTGTCAGGCTGTTACTCTCTGCTGGGATAACCAACACCTGATGAGCTACATACTCCATACCAGGAGTTAACACAGAAGCTGCATTCTTCTCTTTTGGGATCTTTTTTCTGCCAGAACATGGGGGATCAGTTTAAAGGTATTAGCTAACTTCTCTAACATGTTCTAAAACTCCACATATAGACAATTCAGTACATACTTCCCAACAAGTTAGCCATCTGACCTGAACTGAAGCTATAGTTAAAACACAAGCTTAAAAAAGTAAGGCTTTTAGTTCACACAAAACCTTTATAGATTTTTAGGGGATAAATCTGTACACAACACATGTTCTATGCATGCAAGGTTACTGGAAACCTTGTTCCTTCCTATCCTATGCTGCTGGTCTTTATCAGGGCTGGAACCTGGAGCCTTCAGCACCTAGTCAGTGTCCCTCAGCATTTCTAAAACAGTGACAGCACTGGTGACTTTTGTCAAAATCGATTAAAATGATTCCCTGCTCTCCCTACCTTTGACTGGGCCTCCAGCTATTTAGCAGTGGGCCACACAGTTGACACAAGTGGATCCTTCCAGTAAATAGGTTATGCTAAGGAAGGTGGGCGAGAGACATCCAGAAAACAGGAAGCGCTGAAGTAACCAAAGGGCACAGGGATAGAGTGTATTTAAGATTCCTCATTTTTTGTTGTTGGTGTTAAATGATAAAGACACTTATTTTGGACTTTGTGGAAGAAATCAATGGAAAACTTAAAAGTACTTTGCATATGTTTGGAAAAGTAGTAAATTGTAGGTCAGAGACAAGGTATGAGATGGATAAGTCAATGGAAGTGGGCCATTGCAGGAACTAGGGAGGGGACATGAAATGAAACACATGGCACTATTGGAACTGCACCTGCCATTGGCATGCATGAATACACAAAACCACTGCTAGTAGTGTCAAACAAGCGGGAAGGAATTCTGCCTTCATTTATTTTGGCATTACAAGATATTTTGGTATCATGTTGAGGAAGGCCAAGATATTCTGACGAGTGAATGTATAACCAGCCTCATGTTTTAGAGAATGCACATACCCTAACTTTTCCTCTTTTCTTCTGTGCTGTAGTGCATACACTACACCCAGGTTGGTTGGAAAAGTTAGGCTAGTTTTTAATAAAATTATTTTTTTCCACAGTAAACCATGATTCAGAAACACTGAGACTGCTGTAGAAATGGTTTCAACAACGTTCTCAAACTTTATTCTAGAAAAGTTTCCAATATTGTTGAAATGACCCGTTTCAATATCTTCAGAAATAATTTGTTACTATCATTTTGGTTTCAAGTTGGTTTTCATTTAGACTTCAAAACTGATTTATGGTACAAGATGTTTTTGTTAAAGAAACATTGGAAAAATATTTTTTAAATTATAAAAACAAACCCCTAAATACATCTCAAAAATTCTCGAGGGGCATGAAAAGCATTTCCCATACAGATCCAATTTTCACAAAAATATCAGTAAACAGGTCACATGCAGGAAATTTTCAACCTAACAGAAAAAAAACACAACTACTTTTCAAAGTCTTTTGGCAAAGGTATTTAGAAACACAGCTCTGGACATTGAGCATATCTGGATTATCAACTAGGAATCCATGCCTTCGGGAACTGTTTTTCCTAATTTAAAGTCCACTCGGAGCCCAAGAACATAAAGAACAAATGCTTCTTCTATTTCAAGAACTGGACTGCTCTACTTCTATCCACCCTCAAAAGCCCTGCGTCTTGAACAAAAATGGCTCGGGCACAAAATGAAGTGAAGACCTAGCTAGGATGCAGTCATTCAGGCTCACAGTCCAAAAATAAAGTCTTAAGACAAGATTCTGCCAGACTGCTATGCACAGAACATGCCTGTTTACATGACTAAGTTTTCCAAACATTGGTGTTCCCCACCACAGAACTGAACTGTCCCTGCTCACGTGGGATGACTTTTATTTCCTTTTTCAGAAGTGTTCAGTTCAGAAGCAGGATCAGGTTTTAGTGAGGTCCAGGTTTCTGCAGGGATGTTTTGCTGAGCTGGCAAGGATGAGTCAATAAGCTAAGTCCACGTTCAGCTCCAGAATCCCGTTGGCTCCAGGTCCTCCCCTCTAAACCCTTAGACCACACAGCTTCCTTTTCATGTAAACCCCAGACCACAGAGCTTCCTATTCACCTGCTAGCCAGTTAAGTCTCATGCCATATAGTGCTTCAGTATAAAACAGTACATAGATCTCTCTGTGCACCTCTCACCTGTGCTTTTCCAGGGTTCGAAAGGCAGACGGCCAGTGTGAAAGCAGTCAGTATCCTGTAATGTGCATAGAAAATAGGCTGAAAACCTTCTGATTCCAGGTTCATTATGCAGAATTAAATACATACAGACAAGTTAATCTCTAGTGACACTTCAGTGCATTCCAGAATTTTGTTAACATGAATTTGGCCCTTGGAGAGGGAGTAATATGATTGTGGGCCAGATTCAGAACTCCGAGTCATAAATTTTGCTATGGTTTTATGAAATTGGGACCAGTCTGTACATGTCTATTAACTACTCTTTTTTTTTTTTTAATGACAGCTCATGCAGTACCTGTTTAATGAACAAATGCATAATATTCAATAAAGCATTTTTGCCCCTCTCTGACACCTTTCTTTTGACAATATCAAAGTTCTTCATGCACACTGTGCACATTTTACAGATGGGTAAACCAGCACAGGTCCTGCCTAAGCTCCTAGTGCAACTCATTGGCAGGACTGCAGGCATGTCATGCAGGAGGTCCTGAATCCAAGCCAGTTGCTCTAGCCGCTAAACCGCACTTCATCCCCAGGAGACTGTATCTGAGATTAATCCATTTTCTTAGGGCCAGATTCTGTCCCTTTCCTCAGTCTTCAGTAATACAATGCTCTGCAAGTAGACGCACTGTGCCAGGTCATCAGCTACTAGAAGCTGCTATCTTCAATGGAGACTTCCCCACTTGTATCAACTTAGCATCTAGCGGGACTTGCTAGGTCTCTTCGCTACAACTGAAAGAAGAGGGTCCCTCGCTAACAGAGTTCTATGGCTACATACGGGACTCTTCACCTGGAGCATGTAAATTCTCTGGTCAACTAACTCCCACCCCCAGGTATTTACTAACTGACAGAAAACCAGGAAAGGACAGCAAGAAATGATTTTTTTTTCTATGTATTATGGATTTCAGTGTTTTGCCTTTGCCTTATATAAAATTTCTTCTCAATATTATTAAACCCACATCTTGCTTAGCTTGGAGTCTAGTTCTGAATGGCAACTGTATACGTTTCCCACAAAACCAGCACAGGAAGCACAGGATATTTTAGGTAGTCTTAGTTCTGCTACTCCAGTAAGCTGCCAACTTTCTCTCTTAGAGCTGTCTCTGATTTCCAGTGCAAACTGAGCTGCTGAACAAGACCTACAAATGCATCAGACAAAACCACGCACGAACAGAGACCGACACATTTGAACACATTTGCTTTAAATGTGGAGATAGGCACAAGCTCTGAAAAGTAAACACAAACCCTAAAATGGTTGTTCTTAGCGCTGTGGAGACAGATCGTGCTTGTTGGCAGCTTTTAAGTGACAAGGAAAAGCAAATTCTGCACAGATTTTTCCTTAAGAGTCGGATGCAAAGTACAATGTTATCCATTTAGGTTTGTACTTTATTTATTGATTCTTTAAATCTTTTTGAAGACGTTTTAAAGCATGCACTGGGTATAAAGTCTGCATACTCACTTTGTGTATAGCAAGAACAGCACCAGAAGGAAATACAACAGGTTATAGCTGAATGTTAACATACCTAGCAACAGGGGTACGCTTTACATTATTGCAGAGCAGTACACACTAACAAAATCTACCACAAAATCAGTCAGACAAAACTCATACTTTTCTAGGTGGTCTTTAGTTTCCGTTGTTACTAGATGATATATTCTTCCCTCTTGGGGTGGGGGGTGACCTTATTGCCTCATATGTGTTCTGTCTGCAACCACCATCACAATTTGCCCATTACTTGAGATCTCAAATCTCCTCAAGAATTATTAACAGACACACAGCACACCCTATCAACGCTTTATTCAGCTGGTCACAGTAGCTTGTCCAGCAGGCAAAGTATTTTAAACTAGTAATTAACTTCTGCAATAGTAACTGATTAGCTTCAAATCAATCACTGTAGCCAGGGGGCTTATTTGCTGTTGCAATTCAGCACTCCCATCTATGTCAGGGTTCTTAAAGCATAGAATATAAGCACAGACTAAGAAGAAAATTGCCAGAGACAGCACAGCTTTAATAACAGACAGATTGTCTTTCCCCACCTCTGACCATTGAGATCCCGTCTCTTTGCAAATGGCTTTAGCAAGTGGATTGGCATACAGAATCCTTGCCACAGATATTTTCCACAAGTAGGTTTCCCTTCAGTAAGTAAAGAAGTTTCATGCACAGCACTTACCTTTTTAATCCTTGCATGTCCAAAACCGTTGGGGAATGGTGGAAAAAAAACCAGAGCCTGTGCTGATGAATAACTAGAAAGTGTTTCCAAACATTACCCTCTGCTAGCACTTCAGTTCCTCAGTCATTTATAGTCCAAAGAATGAAATAGCAAGTAATGGAGAAGATCGGGAGCAGTCTGTACCTCCTCAGACACTGGAGAGAATACAGAGAAAGCACCTGGTTTTGCTTAGTTCTCTTCTGTAATTCAGCATTAAACCAATTGGAGGAGGAATGTTAAAAATGAACACTTCATTTTCTAAGTATGTTAAACAATGCAAATGGGGGCCTCAGCCTGGGACAGCTGGTTTAGATTACAAAGCTCACCAACTGGCTAGACTCCTCACAACAATCTCGAGGAGCCTGCCAGGATAAAACACTAACAGCTTGAAGGAAAGCCTCTCCCGCTGCAAACTTCACAGTTAAATGTGCCTCAGAGCAGAGAGCACCGTTATTGGACAGAAACTCTTATCAAGGGACCGGAGAAGGGAAGGGATTGTTTTCCTTGTTCTGAGAACAAAAAAAGTCAGGCTTTTTTGAGGCCCTCTGGCTGGTGTCTCGGACGATGAATATGCAACACTCGCTGCTTCATGCCAATGGCACAGCGATGGAAGTTCTGACCCTCTGGGAGGTGAATAACTTGAATTCATGACAATAACAGCTACAGGAACTATATTGCTTGGGGATTATTTGAAAACAGGAATAAACAAATTAAACATTCAAACGAAAGCAAATGGTTTGTCTACAAACACCGGCCCTTTTTAAGCTGACCCCGTGCTTAAGGGAGCAGCTTGTGAAATGAAATTTCTCAGGAAAGACATATCTTGCAGATCTCCAATTATGACTGAAGAGGAAGGAAATAAAGTACTTTTTCAGGTGTTTTGCAACTTTGCCACAGGCAGAGCTTTAGTAGGTCAAGCAGAACACTTATGAAATGTGTGAAGTAAGCAATCAGATGCTGCAAAGATTATGCTGGATCCAAAGATGAACACTGAAATTAAATGCAGACATAGACATAAAATGAATACTTTATATTTTTGTAGAGGCTTCCATCTGAGGAAATCCTTTATTACCAAGGAACGTAAAAGGTCTGACAAGATAAAGTCTATCACACATCTCCCTGTTACAGACTGAGAAACTAAGAAACAAGAGTTGTTAAAACAGATATTCATAAAATGGCCTCTAAGTGTGTATACCCAGCTTTGGGTACCCAGATACAAAGATTTAGCTGCTTCAGGGCTGCTGAGCACCCACAAGTCATATTAGTATCAATGGAAAGTACAAGAGCTCTGTATCTCACTAACTGGTTGTAATTGTGCAAATGATTTTTCAAAAATTACAGTACCAGAAGTTCAGTGCCATTTTTGACAACTCGTCTCTCAGTGACTTGCTTACATCCCTTGCGTTGCATGGAAAGTTAAAGATTATCCTAGAGCGTCAATACATTTGCAAATAAACAAGAACCAATTAATTTATTTTGAATAGACTTCCCAAAGGCTTAACAAAAACCCACACAAGAGACTTCTGAAGAATCTAGCTGGGCACGTTGAGAGGAAAGTTTGTCATGGACCAGAAAACCAACAAAAGATGGAAAGCAAGAACTGGGCAAGTTTTCATTGTGGTAAAGGTTAACTGTGAATAGTGTCATTGTTCCATCATAGGTCTAGTGTTGCTCAATACACTCTACACTCAATGATCTGAAAAGCCAGCAAGCCTAAAAGTAGCAGTGCTTACTGTATTTTAGGTGTATGAAGATCTACTGAAACTATTCGAAACAGCTCTACAGCAAAGCAGATGCTCTGAGGATCCACATCTGTGGATGAAGAACTTGCTTCATATACCTATTGATACTTCATTTGCTGATCTACTGAACTTTTCTCACCCTACATGGCAAAATTTTTGTATGCATGCCAGAATCACTGTATGGTCTGCTCCCAAAGAATTGCCTCAGACTAAAGAACTCTGGTTCATCAGCCAACTGGAAGAGGTACTCCTGCATGGAGACAGGAGGTGAATCCAGACTTGATCACCTAAGTGGCTCCCTTAAGAATGTTTTCCTTTTTCCTGTCTCCAGCAGACAGCTGGAGTGGATAAAACCCAGAGTATAAAAAGTGTACCAAACCACAACTTTGGCTCGTTTACAATGTGGTAATTTTTATTTTTATTTTTTCCCTAAATAAAAGGATTTGATATTATGGATAAGTGAGATTTCTGCAGTACCTTTCTTTAACTATGATCAGCCACAAAATAATGAGGTGTAGTCACACCCTTCTCACATCTCCCTTTGATATGAAAAGTTGCATAAAGGAAGACATTTGTGGTATTCAAACTCTCTTGTTCACCCTATAAATGCATGGACAATTCAATGTCTCTTTCAACACCACCTACTGACATCTTCACCATTTATGCTTAGGATGGAGGCTAGACTTCAGATGGAACAGCACTCTCACTTCAATGGTCAGCTGTTTCCTGATATTCTAAAATCCACTTGTTTGTCTAGATTACCTCGACTTTTTCTTTGTCTTCGTGAGGAGGTGTTCACAGTACAAAATGGGGTCCTGGTAAGTAGCTGAATATAGTTTTGAAAGCTTGCTTTGTGCATAGCTAAGGTTGAAACTATAGCTCTAATTATGTTTAAGACTCGGATTTTGAAAATTGTGTGGTATATAAACATAAAGGACACACAAACTACATAGCACAGCCTTAACTCTACCCTCCTTGGATGAGGCCATGGAATGTCTGAATTGCATGATGCTCCTGTAGATAATGCAGAGCACTCGGTTAACAGTGACCCTCAGCACCAGAGAATATAATCTAACAGTTTCTGAATGCAAAGACAAAAACTGTATTTAGGTCACGGAACTCAGTGAGAGTTAATTATGCTCAGCATTCCTGGACAAAATGTCTGCTTCACAAATAAAAGTTGTCATCTACCAACTTTTACAACACTTCATCTCCTTTTTAAGTTCTGATATTATATTTACTTCTCCAGAACTATATCTGCCAAACAGCCTTCTTAGATCTTGTAATTTTTTAAAGTTCACCCTCTCTGAACATTCCCAAGGACATTGTCAAACTGTGAGAGCAGAGTCATATTACACAGATGTGTATGGTGATAGGTGTGCAAGCCCAAAGTCATTGAGAGTGACAAGCCATAGACATCTTTTACACAGTCATGCAGATCTGAATTCAGTAAAGGACTTTGCCAATAACTGACACTTTAAGGGCCTATGTCCAAACTTCAGATGCTTAAAACATCCATTTTGCTCTACCAAACCTTATGGGACCAAATTTTCTACAAGAAAAACTGGTAAAACACTTAAAGCACAACTGCTGGGCATTTGCAGAAACAATTGCATTTTGACAGCACCCAAGCACCAATGAGATTCACAGGCTGGACTGAATCTGACTCTGGAGATTGATTGAAGTGTTCCTGGAGACTGTCAAATAAGCAAGCTTTTCATATTGTCATGTGTCGATATAATACACGACAGGCAACAATTTGAAATACACACATCTCACCCTACTGCCACCCGAATAGCACTAAGTGCATGGGAAACTTGGTCTGAAACCTTAACTCTGTCTGAAAGGATTTGGGCTTGCTTCTTCCACCTCCTTGCACAGAATCCCAACCGCAAACTCTTAGTGTTTGGGGAGGGTTCCCTCTCCTTTGTCATAGATGGACTACCTTATGCTATCAGCTGAGGTCTGCTTACTCAGTGCCTGAATTCTAAACGCTATCTCATAACATGAACAATGCAATAACCTGTTCCAGATGGCTCAGGCCAGAAGCTCAAAAGCATAGTTCCCGACATATTTTTCTTTCCTAGCCAAACATAATACAACAGTAATTAACAGTGAAAATTAACATAATACATAACTTTAAAAACCTCACTGGTGCTAACTAAAACCTACTGGGAATGTAGAGTCTCCAAGACGTCCTGTCATATTGTGCTGATCTGTGGGTTACACTACTGTAAGGAAGGAGAAAACGTAATAGTTCCCGTTGTGCTGCTATCTCTCTGGGTACAGCTGTCTCAATATGGTAAAGTTACCACCTGTGTGAGATATCCATAGAAAAACAAGTCAATACAGTATCCCTTCCTTCCCTCCTGCGTGGGCATGTCATTAGTCTGTCTGAAGCATGCATTCTTTTGGGTTGACAACACTGTATGATGCAGTATTGCTGCTGCTATCACTGTTCCCCAGGAACAAAAAGTGGAGTGACATTTTAATGTTTGCAGCAAATGTTCTCTGAGCACCCCATCAGATGGACTACATAATTTAAAGTTTTTGTTTTGCCTTTTCTAAGTCTCTATATATCTACAGGTCTGTGGTCACTCCAGTACTGATTGCTAACATCACGTTTACTTTTAGATAAAAAAGTAATCAATGGAAACCCAAGGCATCACCGGCTCCGTTCTGAAATGCAGCAACACTAAACATGGACCGGTACCTTACTGAACTTTATTACTTTGAAAACATATTAATCATCTCATGAAACGAGGAGTAGTAGGATCTAGCAGGTACATACCAAAACCCCAACAGCTTAAAGCAATGCCCAGTGAACTGCATCGGCTGTAAGACAAGACTATTTCAGGTGTATTACCTTTAGTGAGATCAAGTTTGATGTTCGTGATGACCTGTTTAGCTGTGTTCTTTTCTAGGCAGGCCACCTGAGAAAAATAAGAATAATATTCCTGGAAGAATGCTTAGTTTTCATTCATTTTTTTTTTCCCCCAGCAAAAGCAAAGCACAAAAGCAAACAGAAAGCTTTTGACAACTTTCCCAGGAAAAATACAGGGTCTTTCACAGCAATTTTAGTGCATGCGACAAACCTCAGCAGGTCCCTCAATATTGCTATTCATTTGCAACAGCATACAACATTCATTCTTTTTCTTCTTGATTTTTTTGTATCCTTGAATGACCTGCATTTATGCTTTTAAAACTGTATTTCTGTTAAAAGCATATAGAACATCATTCTGTACCTAAAGACAAAATATCTCCTTGAGAACCATTAGCTTCCCCTTGAGTTGTTGGTATCCAAGAGTTCGATGCCCAGGCCTATGTCCTAGACATCAGGGAATGTCTACCTTTTTTTATTTTGAATCTCATACTTGAGCATAGCTTTGGGAACTGCAGTTCACATTTTGCCTGAAACTAGACAGACATTTCAGTTTGTTATTTATTTTATAAGATTGGCATGTACATAATCTAGGCTGTAGTCTTTTCTCCTCTGCATTTTTGTCAAATGTTCTAGACAGCGTGGTTGAAAACAATGCTCTTTCATCTTGTGACAAGATGTTTACCAGCCCCCTTTGGAAGCAAGCATAAATCCTTTATGACCAGTTTCAGCTGAGAATGACCTCCCATAAATAAAGACATAAAACTGTTACTACCTCTGGACCAAGTCTAAAGTTTATTTCACTATTTGAGCAAGCCAAGGTTCAGTCTTTTCAAGTGTCTGTGATACATAAGCCATGGGTCTCCAATTATGACCAGACGATTAGAAATATGTACTAAAGCCTCCCTTAGAAATATTCAGGACCAATTTGTTTTATATTTTAGTGTCTCAAGACTGCACTGTTTTTTGTGGTTTCTCAAGTTCTTTACTAACTTGTGCACCACACCATAGAAACTGGGCCTGTCTGTTCACAATAGCATCAGGGTGCATGTTAGAGCAGCTGACTTGAGACAGGAATTCACCATTCCAAATCACCCTGGAAGCACTCCTTGCCTGCTGGGGCATGTGTGCTGGTAAAGCACCAGCTTCACCTGTGCTCCCTCCTCTCCCAGGTACATTATTTCCATCACATGAAATTTACACTCCCCCCC
>VXAA01000013.1:209498-253624 GCA_013399115.1 Anseranas semipalmata | reverse complement strand
CCCCAGTTTAGTTGAGCATCCTTTCTCTTTTTTTAATATTTCTTTTGGACTGCGTAAGCAATTCACTTCATTTTTATCCAGAGCAAAATATTACCCTCTGTAGCATCACGTATTCACTGCATTTTCCATTAAAACACTTCAGGTTCAGAGCAAACCCAAACAAGTCCATGGAAATGCCATCTCCCAAAGGGGGTGTTTCAATGTTCACAAGTATGTGCACTATTTTGGTAAGGGCACCTGCCAGAACCCTGCTGATGAATCCAGAGTAGAAAAATATTTGACATCATAGCTCTCTTCCAGAGCTTCTCTCTTTCCAAGCAGTGGAAAACATTCCCGTTTTAAACATGTTTTATTCTTATAGATCAATATAAGCAAAAACTTCTGGTTTCTTTTTCCAAGAAAACAATCAGCAAGGATGCCTGCATTTTTGGATTTTTTCCTTATCTAATGGTTTCATGGGATATATACTTACCCATTACTGTTTTAGACAAATACAGGCCTGGCAGAAAGTTTCTGTATGAGGAGAGGGCTAATTCTGACTGAGTTTTGTACTTACTCAATTGTTTTCCTAATCCCAGAAGACATTCTAAAACTTTCTTCAATAATTTTGGATTTTGTTTTAGAGTATCACAGAATCACAGAATTGTAGGGGTTGGAAGGGACCTCCAGAGATCATCGGGTCCAACCCCTCTGCCACAGCAGGTTCCCTAGAGCAGGTTGCACAGGTAGGCGTCCAGACGGGTCTTGAATATCTCCAGAGAAGGAGACTCCACAACCTCCCTGGGCAGCCTGTTCCAGTGCTCCATCACCCTCACCGTGAAGAAGTTCTTTCGCATATTGGTGCGGAACTTCCTATGCTCCATTTTGTGGCCATTGCCCCTTGTCCTGTCCCCACAGACCATTGAAAAGAGGTTGGCCATAACCCTGTGTCCCCCACACTGCAGGTATTTATAAACATTGATAAGATCCCCTCTCAGTCGTCTTTTCTCAAGGCTGAACAGATCCAGTTCTCTCAGCCTTACCTCATAGGGGAGATGCTCCAGGACCTGTATCATCTTTGTGGCCCTCCGCTGGACTCTCTCCAGAAGATCCCTGTCTCTCTTGTACTGGGGGGCCCAGAACTGGACACAGTACTCCAGGTGAGGCCTGACCAGGGCAGAGTAGAGGGGGAGGATCACCTCCCTTTACCTGTTGGCCACGCTCCTTTTAATGCACCCCAGGATCCCATTGGCCTTCTTGGCCACCAGGGTGCACTGCTGGCTCATGGCCAACCTGTCATCCACCAGGGATGTAATTTACCTGTTACTGTGGGGTTTCATGAGTTAACCATACCATCTGGAAATAAATTGGCTATGAAACTGAGTGATAAAAATGGCAAGTGTCACCTAATTGTTTTCAGGCTCATTACTTGCCACTCTGCAGCAATGAGGACTCCTATACAGAAGCAACGCAGAAAGCTACAGGTGCTATTTCTGTGAGGAATCCTGCTGAGCAGGGGAAGCTCCTACTCTTCGCTAGTTCTGCTGTGCATGCGTTGCAGGGCTTACGAGCTCTTGCAAAGGATGCAGCTTACTGCACAGGCTGTTTCTTTCTTCATCTGCTGTTCTTTGCTTTGACTTGTGCTGGTTGTCACAGCACAAGGAGCTCAGCAGGACTGGCATTTCCCCCTGCAGAAGCAGCCTGGCTGTTCTGAGTAGCCCCACTCCACCCTGGTGCTGCTGGAGCCCAGAACCTCAAGCAGCCATGCAAAAAATTGATGGAAATGGACTCTTCTCCCTACAGAGGTGCCTGCATGGCTAACAGACTCCACTGCTGGAGCCTGATAAAGCAATCAGTCCCCCTTTGTCCACTGTTTCAGAGCAAAATTCAAGAAGCTGAAGTTGTGCCAGATAAGGAAAATAGAAAGGAACAAAAACTCCGACAGGTTAAGTGTAAAAAGCACAGAAAAGCAGGCCAAGAAAGTTTGAGAAACAAATCACAAGAGGCATAAGAGCTAATAATAAATTATTTTTCAGACACACCAAGAGCAGGAAAACTGCCAAGCAGTCTGCAAAGCCAGCAGATGAATGAGGTATAAAAATAGCGCTTAGAAAAGATAAAATCACAGAAGAAAATTAAGTTCTTCTTCTCCATCTGAATTTGCTAGAGAAACCTCAAGAGGTTCCCATCATGGAATTAAAAAAAAAAAAAACATTAAGAGTTTAAAAAAATAGAAAGAGAATGATGATGATACTTGGAGAATCTGCCTAAAATTGAAGTGCCAGCAGAAGAGACTGTAGAACAAATCAACAAAATGAAGAATAACAACTCAGAGCTCACTTGACATTAGAAATTAAGTGTTCTAACTGAATTAAATCTGAACATATATAGCAGCTGAATAACTGTAAGTGTAACGTCTCACAAAATTGTCCTAATACTACAAGAACAAAAGGTGCCAAATAAGATACTGTATTTAATAGGTTTCCATATTGTGCTTAATAAAATACAGAACAGTAAATCCACTACATCAGGCAAATTGGTATTAAATTATAATTTAATAGAATTATTGAACATAAGCCCACTGTAAGCTGAGGAAAAGTCATTGTGACAACCATAATAGGAAGCCACATCTCACAAATCTCGTGGAGCTTTTTGAAGGAGTTGGTAAGCAGACAAGAGAAATTGAGGCAATATAATTTACTAAGATTTCCAAAGGACATTCAAAAATTCCTTGTCAGATGCTGCTGAAGAAACCACACTGCTGTGTAATTAGAAGGAAAGGCATCGCACCATCTCGTGCTGAGTCGATGATGTTCAACATCCTTGAAACTGTTACTACTGATTCCATCAGCACAAAAAGATTTCAGCCCAATAGGCCTGATCTCTAGGCTGCTGCTCATTAACAAGAGCATGCTGATGAAGCCACTCACCAGAGCTATATACTTGATCCTGGATAGCCCATCCAGGGTTTCTGGTGAGCTGATAAAGCCTGGCTCCGTCTGGAAATTATCCTTAACAGCTAGGTCTCTCTCAAAACAAGTTCTGAACCATGATTTATTTTTATATTTACCCTGTTACTCCATGCAACTGAAACTGGCTCCAGCCATCTCCTAACTGGCACCTATAAACAGCAAACAGTAAGTTTTCCCAGCAAAAACTTGGGAATTTGAGTATAACAGTTACTGTTTCCAAGTCTAGAATTTAATCTGCTGCCTCTGCAACCACCCTTGTCAGCCCATAAAAAGGACCACAGAATGAGCACTGACACTGTGTTAGAGGTGGCTAAGACTCCCACGGGTCTTGTCACTGGCAAATGCAATTAGAAGGTCTGCTGAGCTTTCTTCAGAAGACAGAGGTGGGAACAAGAGAAGGACCAAGGCAAGGCAAGTCCAACTGCTTTTTGCAACAGAACTTCAAACCCATCTCCTCTCCTTGGCGTTCTATTTTTAGTAGCAGTCAGATGCATCGGTACAATGGGCAACTGGGGGTCTAAGTGCCAAGCACAAAGTCAAGACCACATCACTGTGACAGTGCCTGTAAGTTACAGTCTTCCTGTGAGTTACAGTCTTGATTCAGTCCAGTTTGGCCTCTCATCAGGGTTTAGTTTACAGCTCCAGAACTGGAAGGTTGGTCCTTCAGGTTTCAATCAGTTGCAATGATTTCTGATGTCTCCCTTTTGCACTTTAGTTTCTAATGGAAATCTTTTCTTTCATGTAACTGGATCTACTAGTCACATTTGGCCAGGGCGGTGCAGACTTCAGGATGCCTGCAAAGCATCTGACTATTAAAAGCACCAAACAAAGAAGTTGGAGCCACTGCTTGAATCCAGGAGAAGAACATCACAGCCAGAGTTCTGGGGGCTCCCTCAGTCCCTAGTCCAGGTAAGCAGGTTCTGGGCAGCATACCATAGTCGTTGCTCTGTTAGAGGCCAGTAAAGACAGAGGAACCATCTACAAGATCTTTGCCTGCAGGTAGCACTCTTGGTCCTGCGTACTCTGCAGACAGTGTACTATTCAGAGTCTAGGTTTGGGTCCAGACAGATCTGGCAAGTCTAGTTATGACTCATTCACTTTATTTAGAATCCTGTACTCCTTTTTTTTTTTTTTTTAAGTTTCAGAATAAGCCTCCTTTAAGTTAACTGAAAACTGTTAAACACATCTGTTCCTGCTCCTATTGTCAAAAATAAGGCAATCTTCTGTTTGCCCACATTTTTATTGGCACTCACTACTTGAGCATACAGAGCAAAGTGCAGTCTAAATATTTTCCAATTGTATTTCCAGAAAAAGGTTCAGTTTTGATGAATATTTTTCAGTGTTGTAATATACCAATTAAGCCACTTTCTTTACTATATTTTTACTCCTGGTACAATTTAGTGTTGGATCCATGGTATGGCACGTAAACTGAAACATACGGATGAATCAGAATCAACTTGGTGATTTGCTTGTAATTCTGAAGACACCCTTTCATTACAAACAGAAGTTTGACTCAAAACAGAGTATCTTAACACCTTATAACATTTAAGAATACTGCCGCAGGAGACAGCCAAACATTTCTACATAAAAGTCAATTTTGTAGCAAACATTTCATGTGGTTGGATCCCCTCATGACCAAGTAAATGTCGAATCCTTCATTTCCCTTCCTATATACAGTATCTCAGACACCTGCACCTGAAAGTATTCACTCTCATGGTCATTACTAATTCTCTTGAGAAAGTGTTTACAACTCTCATCTTTTCTAGATGTTCCCATTTAAGAACTAACATTCTCATCCAACTCACCTTATCTGCTCAAAACCACTACTATCTCTTGCTGTTGTGCTATTTACATCCAGTTGCCACTTTGTTGCTTAAGCTAAAAATATTTTTATTGATAATACTATGTTTACTGTTCAGGAACCACATGGATTCAGAGTACCTAAGTTGTATAAATCAGGTTACTTTTATTTAGCTGTATTAATCCAGTTACCTCTGTCAAACTTAACGCTGGCTTCTGCAGCATTGCTCCCCCAGACCATCTCTCTGGGCAGCATACAAAGGTCAAATTCTCAATACCTTAGGGAGTGGGAGCTAAGTGCATGCTAATCTACAACAGGTTAGATTTGAAGCATTGTAACTCCTGGCTTCCTGTTCTCAGAGGATTATGTTTAGCAGTGCTTCCCATTCTAGGGAGTCATGAGCTACCAATGATCTGCTTTTACTAGGTCAAAATCAATCATCTGACTTTGCTCACTTGGTAGAATAGCCATCACAGAAAGCTGCCAAACAATAAAATACACACCATTTTGAGTGTGTTATGTGCTTCTTTTCCCTGACTCTTTGGACTATTAAATAATCCATCAGCAAACATTAGAAATAAAGTAGTTGTGCTACAGTGATGGCTAATAGTTACTATTTTCATAATGACATAAAAAGAAATACTACCTAGCTGCCTCAAAACTGTAAAAGCTTTTTGGTCTATGCACCAAACCTGGCCATGTTGCAATTCAATCCATCCTACATGACCATCTTGAAATTCAATGGGGTGAAACACAGACAGCATGATTTTGCAAATGAAAAACTTAGGGTTAACCACACAGAAGTACTGCCAAGTTTTCCCTTACCTTGATGATACTGGTTGATATTCAAACTGTATTCGGACAGCTCTCAGAAGATTTAGGTTTCCTTTACACTAAGGATTAATTTACAGATTAACATTCTAGGTTGTTGGTACAGTAAGTTTCAGACTTACTCATTTCATGAACACAAAAAATATGCATAAGTAGTTCATTTCCCAGATACAATTGATTAGCTTATGAATCTGCAGTCTGTCAGTGTTTGTTGAAATGCCACACGTGACCAGGCTTCTAAATTCTGTTCTGTCAGTCATTGACAAAAACTTCTAATGACAGTTAACCATAACTCAAATCTTGTAATCTTTTCCACTCATCAGACTAATGCTTCTTAAATGGTTCTCTCATTAAAATAAATGGTTAATTGCAAGTATTAAAAGCCAGGTTGAGCCACGGGGAAATATAATTTCTGGTCCATTCCCTGTCAAACACTGCTGCAGGTATAGAAATGCATACAACTTCTTTCATTGCAATTCCCACCTTATACATGTGCAAAACTCCCCGCTGCTCACAGGTTTAGCAGCCACCTGAAGCACTGAGATTGAACTGCAATACTGCCTTCTTGGAAAGAATGGTCTTCTTAAAAGCCTGGGGCATGCCGTCGGGCTGTTAAAAAACAAATATTTAGTCTCTAGCTATATTTCTCTGGGGATAAGCAGCAGAGCAGCTTATCTCACACACTTCAGCAGTAGCAGAGGTACTGACAAAATGCATGTAAATACTTCTTTTTGGGTACTACGGTATGCTTAGTGAATGATAGTACAAATATAGATGCACTTTTAAAGAACAAAGGAACACACAGGACACAGAGTCAAGCCCTTCCATGATTTTCCTGATAATCCAGACAAAGGTTTCACCTTCACCATTTTAGAAATAGTCTTCTAGAGTCATCTCAAGGCCTGTCTCAGATGACTTAATTTTTCCACAATGCAAAACAGTTTGTGGCTCTGTGAAGCTGAGGAGGTTTTGATGCAAAACACACACACAAGAAATCCTGGTTTTGAATATTCACTTTTCTTACTAGGAAAACTCTCACATTCCATACACCAATTATTAGGGTTTTTTTTTGCTTTGTCAGGATACTTGCAAATGGCAAGGACCCAGAAAGACATTTTCTAATCTTGGTGGTGAAGAAAACCCTTTTCTTAGGAAACAACTCACCTTCAAATTTTCTGATGAGAGATGCACATTTTAGCTAGACTATGGCTGGGTTTCACTATTGTGCATTAATGCATCTTCAAGGAAGACATCTGTTGTCCTGCTTGCTTGCCAGTTTAACTTGCTTTCACACCTTCACGAAACGTTAACTCCTTGGTTGTCCATGACTCTGCATGTACTTGCCAGCTACCATAAAAATACCTAAGAAAATATTCCCCGTATGTTCCTACAGAGCAGGGGGCTTCAGTCCCAACACTGGCTGCGTCTTGCCAAAGCAAAACTGGACTTCATTAAAATACACCACACTAGAAATATATGATTGAGGACTCCTATGCGCACACAAGGTTCCTTCCTGGGTCTCTTCCAGCTGACTGTGCATTAGAAACAATATCTGAGATTGTACAGGGTTTAGGATTGTAGAAAAAATGTTTACGCTCATTTCTACATAAGTAAATGGTAAAATGTTTATACTCTTAATATTTGACAGGAGATTGATACTTTGAGGAAGACAAACCATGTGCTGTATGATCCAAAGATGCTAGTCACTTAAGAAAATGGCAAGTTGTCTCTCCCAGTGTAAATCAAATCACAAGGATCCAAGAGACCCCTTCTTTATGATCTCAGATCAGGAAACAAAGCTCAGGCCATATTGTTGAATAAGAAGCTACAGCCATCTCCTCCTTTCTTTATCAGTTTAGGGCAAATTCATCCTCCTGAAGCAAAACAGAACACTACTACTGAACCTTGTGCAGCTGCTACCACTGGTGACCAGAAACCAGGTCTAGAAGGCATAACATTAGCTATAGTTTCCACATTTATGTATTGAGCCAAGTTCCTTCAAGATGTTGAGTTCAACTTTTGTTTATAAATGTGGAAAAGCTCCGATCCCTAGCAACAGATACTGTATCTTTAAAATAGGAATTGCTCTTGCATCTAAGTATGAGCATAATGAACAGTTTTGAATTTGCCAAAGTAATTGTTAAATTTGATCAACATGTATTAACTTTATCAGATTAATTTACTTTCACTTCACTCACAAGTCTGAGACCATGCTACTCCCTTCATTATGTTTTTCTTGATCACTGCCATATTTTTCTAGTCCAACTAATAAATGATAAAAATGCGACAAGAGAGTAATCTGACCCCCCCCCCTTTTTTTTTTTACCTTGAACTTTGACTTGGTGTGAATCTGCATCTCTCTAGCTTCTACCAGTTTCAGGTGTCACCATTTTCAGCCCTGAACTGCACATCTACATGCAAACATTTGAAAGACATTTGTTATTTGTTTAATTAGGTGATCAGGAATCATAAATGCTCAGTTTCTGCAACCTCAAGAGTCATGCCAACTGTGGCACTATGACACTTCTAAGAATTTACAGCTGTAGGAGGAACTCTAAGTAGTGTAAATCCTCATCAAAAGAAAATATTACTGTGGCAAAAGGAATGAAACAGAATTTGCAGAAACAGAATTACAAAAGGGGCACTTCCTTTTTGAGTGTAATCCACATACCTGGGAGCTATGAGTAGCAAGGGAGCTATGTCATGTTTCCTCAAAGGAGGAAACACTTGTATATGGTTCCCAATGAGAATAATAATAATAAAAAACTATATAGTGTAAAAGAACTCAAATCAAAATGGCTACAAATAGATAAAAAGGGTGTTTTCAGTCTGAATATTTTAGGAGGCCTGGGAAATGTTTTTGGTGTTACGTTGAATATTCACAGTAACAACTATTAGCCAGCCATCACAGACCCAGAGAGGGTAACCTTTTCAAAGGCAGTTCGGCACAGGCTGCCAGAAACTTGAGTGCAAATGATATTAATTTTAAAATTTGACCTGTGAGAAGTTGTCTAATGGGAACCTTAACACAAGGGTGGAGAAAAGATTAATTTACTGTCAGTGCTCACGGATGATGTACAACATCTGTGAATGCTTAAAAAAAAGAAATTAATTTAACCAGCAATGCCACAAGCTCAGTAAGAAGGGACAGAATGACCCCAAGTTACTTAATATGAGCACTCAGTGAATGATAAATGCCCTTTTTAATGTATTAAGCAATTAACTTATCTTCTAATTATTATTTCCTACAAGGAAAATAAGCCTTGAATCATTTGATACAATTTTCTTCTGTTTGACAAAATGTTTGAGAGATATAGCAGCATAGCTGAAGTCCTGATTTGGAATAAATTCATCTAAATTAGCCTTGCAACAGATCTAATACAAGCAGCAAACAACACACACAATTCTGGCACCCGTAACACTGACAATGCCCTTTAACTACTTCTTGCTGCAAAATGTATTTCAGAGTTAGATACACGATGCTTTCAGATACTGAAATTTAGAACGCCATACTGTTCTATAAGATTGAGACAAATACAACAGACCAAGGTTCAGTGTTGCTACTGCTGTAAACAACATGCCACGTACAAATTATTTTTCCCCTTTAAATAAGAAGCCAGCAGCTGTCTGTTCCTGTATTTTTTTTTTTTATTGCAGATTGGATTCCAATATTTAAGCTTTGCAGGGCTGCAAATAAATTCAGCAGTATATAATGGCACAAACCAACAGAACAAAAATGGTAGGCTGTTTGCTTATCCTTATATATTATTTCTAAGAATGTTAATTAGAAGCTTTTCATCTGAAAGATAACTACCTAAGGAAACAAACTATAAATTTCCTGGAAGGGGGACAAAAGCAAAAAAAAACAAATGCATACAATATTTTTAATTCCTCAAGCCTTACTGCTAGCACTGCCATATTTGTGGCACACATACAAGCATGTATTTTAGATATTTATCTTTTTAAACACAGACAAAAGTGTATTGACACAAAGACTACTTTGGTTTGAATGTATAATAAATCAAAGACTTCTGTTTGAAAGAATGCATGAAGCCATTATCCCTGCTATTTCCGCAGTACACTAATGTCTCTCCATATTAAAACAAATGTTTGTCTTTTTTCATCAAGTAGATGACAAAATAAGAATTTAATTTTATTCCAGTTAAATCTGCTCCCAAACTGGGATTGTTTGGGAGGAAGCAACAACAAATTTACAAGTATGTCTGATTAAGCTAGTTGAGAAAATTACTCTTGTACTTCTACAAGATAATGTTGCAATAAAGTCATGAAAACTGGCAGTAACGAGACATCATGGCTTAAAATTGTAAAGCTTTCATGAGGTATATGATAATGAAATACTTACAAGGCAATCATCTTCCATTCTGTCTCTTCAGCTTTATCACTCAGTCATTGCTCTATACTTTCCAGGTAGCTTGCCTTAACTATTAACGCAAAATGTGTAAGAACATGAATAAGAAGGATAATAAAATGCAGGTTGGGAACCAACACTTGGTTAAAAAAGTTCTTTCTTCACTGGTCATTATATATTATACAGCTGTGACTAACTGGAATAATGGAGATTTTAATTTTAAAAAAAGTGCATTATTCTACAGTAACAATTATGATGATCAACCAGTTATTTCCTTCTCTTTGTGTAGGATGCATGAATGCAGGATGATGTGCATTCATGATGAAAAATGGAATGATGAAAGAATCTAGAGTAGAACAGAAAATCCTAATCCCTATTTTTCCCCTTATACCAAGTTTGCAATATCCATTCCTTACTAGCATTTTGCTACCTTACCACTACAGATAACCAACAGCCTCTGTTAGACCAATAATAGGAGGACCACACCCTCTCTCCTATCAAAAGCAAGATGAAAGCAATTGAGTTAAGGAAAATTTTCCAGCAACCGCACCTGCTCAAATTCTACAGAGATTTTTTCTTTCCCTTGCTCCGCGTGAAAGACCCACACAATTAACAGCATAGACTACATGAGTCACATACTTACATGTGGGAAACTGGTAAAGTAAATATATACAAAACAGTTGTCAAGCACAAAGTAAACACAGAAGAAAAATCAGAGGAAAGAAAATATTTCCACTAAATCTTTCAGTAAAAACAAATCTTGAAGGTTTAATATAATACTCTGTGAGACAGTTTAAGAAAGAGAATCAAGGCTATGTAGTTCTACACTTTTCAGTGTGAAAGCACTGGCTGGTACAGAGAGCACATTTGATCTCTAACAAAGCAACAAAACTCACTAACGCAATTGTAGAATAAACCCTAGAACAGAAACCTCTAAGCCACGGGGATTTTATCTGCAGTTCAACATAACTCCTAGGACTTAAGGACTGAAGCCTCTTATATCCCTCCTATAGAGGATTTTCTCCTCTCCAGAGTAGCCTAATGAGAAACTCTGAAGTTCTTCAATACTTTTGCTTGGTTTTAGATTGCCCTCCTCAAACTGTTATAACTTACTGTATAAATGGAACTGATTTACAGCATCCTGAAACAGACAGACTCACCATGTTTTATTTATTGGCACTTATAAAGCTTCCTGGAAGAGAAACAGGCACATATTAAGTTCTCTGCAATTAAATTAAAAAAAATTACACTAAAGTTATTAAGATCTGCTTAGTTGGTATATTCAGGGGATAGTTATCAGCATGAGTCCATTTCCAATTTATGATATGTAATCCACATGATTTTTAAATGTGAAACATTTCTTTGTGCTTTGGCTTACCAAAAGGCAATTTTATTTTGAAGCAGCTGCATATCCTCAAATAAACATGACTACAAGAACAAGACTGCATAAAGCCATCAGATTTCAGTTTTCTTTATATTTGTTATAGAAAAAAGTTTACCCATTCCAGTCCAGTAGTTTAAATGAAGATGTACACTTGAAGTACCAAACTGAAATGTTCCCAGCAGAGGTAATTTTAAGTTCTCATTACATTTATTACATAATGCAGAATATACTTTGGTACACTAGTGTGGCTGCTATTCTATCGGAATTCAAACTGCCAAATTTATTACCTTGTCTATAAGGGAGGAAAAAGAATTTTAAATAAAAATTCAATATGGTCAATCTACTTCCAAATTTGCATAAATCTTCCATGAAACATTAACATACTGGAGAAAAGGAACTCAAGCAGTTCTCAAGATAAATACAGTAATTAAAACAAACTTTACTAGATTTCAAGGAAACAAAAGAAATTCACTATTTGACCCCTACATAAATAAATGCAAAGTTTTCTTGCTTTATTTTGGTTGATTCTGTACAAGTTTCAGTGATTAAGTTATATTTAAATATAACTCTTACAACAATTTAATCCAGGATCTTAATGAAAATGAGACGTAAAGGTTGATAGTTCTAATATAGAACTTGCACAATAGTTATCTTTTAACACTGACTAAACAAGTAATGGCATATAAAAAGGTTTAGAAATTACACGTTTTAAAATGAATATGTTTTATCTCAGATTCATTATTTTTGCAAGATGAATTTTATCCTTTAGTATGCAACTTCATTCTTTACCTGTTGACAATGGGTACAAGTTACCACAGCAAAATTTACAGAATAATTACCTTTGGCCTTGGTCTTACAAAGACCTATTTACACATTTAGGATAAGTAAGCATGTTCTTCCCTTTAAATTCTATACATATGTTCAAGCTTTAAGCCTATATTTGAATCTACAAAATCCAGCAAGATAAAAAGTCTGTCAAATATACATCTTAGACCATTACAATACAGTGTCTTTATATATATGAACCTATCTTTTGCTGAATTATCCACTCTTCATTACATGTGCACCTCTAGAAAATGAAGTACTCACTTCCACAGTTAACTCCTTGGTGCTGATGAGTTTGACTGCTGAAAGCAGTTATTAGGCTAGGGAAAAAGAAAAATCAAATCCTTGTGCAAAAAAGATTAATATGCCTCAAATTGCCCCCAAACATGATCAATCCTGTAAATAAGAGATACATGTCTTAATGTAACTAAATGTAAGAAATTGTGTGTGGGGAAAACTGCAGCTACTCAATAATCACACTCCCATACTCACTGTCTCATTGTTTGGAGTTTGTATCATTAATATCAATAACACCTCAAATAAGATCAATTTTGACTAGGTGTTTTTATTTATTCACTTTTTAATTCTGGTTCTTGAAGGTCCACTGCCAATGGCAGATCGTTTTAATGGAAAAATGGACCTCAACACCAAAAAGGTAATGCTGTATATGTATAACTGAAACGACTCAGAGTATAACTAAGGTTTAAAAATCCTTCAACTTGTCTGACAGTCTAGCAAGAAAATCTAACCCATGCCCAAAATGAATACCTGCTATAGAGAAGGCAGTTCTGCATGCGATCATTCAAATTTCAAAAGAACTGTTTAGTTTGTAATTGAAAGAAAAACAAGATACAATTGCAAACAAGTATACAACTTTTTACAGAAGGCCTCACTGTGGTAAATTATGTACAGCATAGTGTTCTCATTTTCCTTAAAGTGCTATCATCATCATATTGATTCAAGGTCATCTATTGTTTTAGGAGGTCTTTTAGTACAGCACCAGCACTGGCATCAGGGGACACTGGCAGTGGTGTAAAAGTAGGCAAGGCATCAGAGATAGGTTTCATAAGCAGATGTCCAGAACTAGTAGCAGGAGTTATGAGAGGCACGGCTGCAGATCGAGGTGCTAAAAATGGATTTGTATCTGGTCTTCTGCTGATTCCTGAGACTCCAGAATCTGAAATGTAAAACAAACAAAAAAAACCCCTCCAGTTTGTTAGAAAGTTTTCACAGGTCTACCCAATTTCATTGCATTTGTCATGAAACAAATTTTACAATTGCATATTACTTTTGGAACATGAAAATTCTATCTTCTTGCTGTGGACTGCAGACGCTCTCATTTACTTCTTTCTCTCTATCTTCTCTCATCTTGGATCTCATCTGCCATTGCTCTTCTTGCTCACCATTTCCTACATCTACACTTCAGGTCACCAGTTATACCAGGGCACTTCCAAGACCTGCCAACCATATTGTGCTTGTTGGCAGCTAAAATTGAACATCACCTCATACTATCCAAAAAAAAAAAACCAAACCAAAAAAAACAAAACAACAACAACAACAACCAACAACAACAACCTTCTCTGTAAAATGGAACACAAACATCCTATACAGAGGTTCTCTTCACCCATGCAATATCAGATACAAAGTATCTGTCACTTGGACTCCAGCACTATGCAAAGACACAAGAGCCCTTGTGCATGCCCTAACACTTGGCACGCAGGTAGGTTTTCCACCCCATGGTGTACTGGGGCAGCTGCCCCAGGGTCAGGTCCAAGTAAACCCATGGAAATAAAGATCAAGGACAGTAAGCCACAATTCAGTCTTGAGACAAATCTTTATGTTAGCTCATTTGTCAAATTATAATAAAATTTCACTTGTAATAAACCTGTTCCTAAACAATTTTAATCTAACAATCAACTTGCCCCTTCTCACCTTCCCCCATCAAATCCCTAACTTCTAGATGTAACCCGTTCTCAAGGTTTTACGTCAGACATACTGCAGAAATTAAACTGATATTCCCTTGACATAGTGAACAGCTGGATGTGTGACTTTATTCAGATTTTTTGTTTTAAGAGATCTACCATCACGTAAACACCTTAACCTCTCATAAACATGTTTCTGTGTAGATACTTAAAACCACTACCATATGGTTTATTTCCAGGAACCAAAAACTTAAAACACATGAACAATCAGAGGAATATATATAATGGGTGTCCAGTTTTACAAGCCAGCAGGCTTGGCTTGTATAGGTAAAATACAAGTACTTGTATAGGTTAAAAAGGTACTTTACCTATATTAGTATTATACTGTGAGGAAGAAAAGTAAAAAGAAAATTAAATTTAATTTAGGTTTATTAGAAGAAGAAACACTACCGTCAGAGATAAGGTGGTATTTCACAGTAGATGTTTATACTTTGTAACATCCAACTACTCTACGTTGAAATAAAATGTATTTTTTTAAGCACATATATATATATATATATATATATATATTACATAAAGGTTTGGGGATGCGTGTCATTTTAGGAAATGGGGTATGGTGGGAAGAGAAAGGGGGGCAGGGAAAGAAATAGAGAAAGAAGAGAAAGCGGAAAATTGCGGGGGCAGACACAATGGAAAAAAAAAACAAATTCATAGTTCACACATGAGGAATCACAGAATTATTTAAATCCTCTTGAAAATTCTACCTTTAGTTATTTATGTTCTGTATAAAGTTTCAAATTTTCTTTAAATGTTACCTTGTATCTGACTGCCGGATGGAATACTGCTAGTTTTACCAGTTCCTGTTGCTCCTAACGGTTTCATATCATGAACAGAGAGCTTGGGTGGAGGAAGGCTTGGGCAAGATTCCGTTTCAAGGAATTTCACAAACAACTCTGAAAAAGACTACAAGAGGCTACTAGTTATTAAATTTTACATGCTTTTCAACAGAGCATAAGTTAAAAATAAATACATTAAAAAAAAAAAAAAAGCTGTCAGCAGGCTCCAAAGAAGTACTGCTTAGCGAGTGACAATGTAATTTCTTTTCAAAATAGAAAGTTTTTGTGGTGTCAGTGAATGGCATTTACGTGAAATTGGTACACTCTAAAGATAACACATGCACTTCCACCATGGTTCCATTATTGATTTAAGTCAATCGTTTCAAGAAACCTATGCTGCTACTGACATCACAGGTATTTCCTCAGTCCGTGCTCAAGCGAATCACTCCTCCAACAACAATGCTTTTATTTGACAAAATGTCTTTAATAAATGAAGCACGGACTGGTTAAGGTGTAATTGCATCACAAGATAAAGTTTTGCTAAGTAGAGCTTACTCTATACATACAAAAGCATTATTTTTCCTCTTTTCTATCCATAGTTAATAAGACCACAATACTGTGGTGGCCTAAATGCCTGCAGTATTTTAGCGGGCAAAAAAAAAAAAACATCCCTACCGTTCAAGATAATTTACAGGAGTCAATTAAAGGACAAGTGGGAACATGATCATCAAAATATGATATTATGGTATAAAATCCATATTGGAAGAAGTCTTGAGTTCTTCCACTCAAACACAGAGAATACATGATTAATTCTTACACTATTAAAACCAGTATGATGAGTTGGCCTTAAAGGTGTATTAGGCACACTCTTTGACCCAGCTCCTCCACCAAGCCAGCCAGTCACCCATCTTGTAACTCCTCTTTGGTCTTCAGATAGTAACTAGAAGGTTTAGAAAAAAGTTAGGAAATGAAAAATAAAGCAGCAGACAAAAAATAATAACATTGTGCTCATTTTATGTTTATCCACTATAAATCATGTGGCAATCCCACAGAATCCTACAGATAAATAAAAACTTCAATTATTATGAAAACCTCATTCTCTCCCTCCTGAAAACTGGCAGTCTAAAACCATAGCTCTTTGTTTACAAATATAAAAGCCACATTCTTCACAATACCTAGTGGTACATATAAAACTGGCTTATTTTTCTTTAACCAACATATTACAGCTATTAAATGCAACAATACAGAGTTAAATCCTTTCCTTTCTGCATTAGCATTCCTCAGCAAGATGAAATCCATTCTATTAAATAAAGTTATCATAAGATTCCATTAAGAACAGCATGTCCCCCCCACAAAAAAAAAAAAAACATACTTTCCCCCCAGCAAGAAGTGCCAGGACAGCCACATTTTAGTGTAGTAGCAAGTCATTCATCAGGTAAGCATACTGCGAATGAAGAAGGAAGCCTAGTTTTCAGTAAAGTATTACCTGATCAAGTTCTTCCTTTTTTATTCCCAAGATACTTCCCATTAACCTTAACACTTCAGGACGTTTATTTTTTGGAGTATGAAAATGTCCAACAAAGAGATTTCTCATTAGGAGCCTGCAGAACAAAGGAAGCTTGTTACACTGTCTGTTCTTAGGTAACAGTTGATAAGGAAATGCTGATGCATTTATTCCTCATACTTTTGCCTAATTTTCAACCACCCAAATAAACAATCCAGTACAAGGAACTAAAAGGGAACCTCATGAATTTCCTTCCCCTGCAAGTTAAAACACTTAGTAAAACAAAGAGCTGCAATTTGGACAACATTAGAAATATTGTAGGCAGCAAGGTGAAATTGACTTGTACATTACCAAGTTTTCATGCAAGTGACACGATGCAAGAAAATATTTGTTCTCAGATCTTGGCTCAGGAGAACCTTTAAACAGGTACTTACATACAGTACCAAACCAAGACCTAAGGAAGGGGGCAGGGGAACCCATTTGCCTATCCTAGTTTCAGTTCTAACATAGGGAGAGAGAACAAAAAGACCAAAGAAGAGAGATCAAATTGCACAGCTTGTGGGTGATGCCGTTCACACCTTAGATGCATTACAAGAGATGTTCACCAAGAACTCTCCATTTTCAGCGAGTTTTCATTTCTCATGCTATTGAAGTGTAATCCCACTTAAACATATCAATAATCCAAGTTTTTATACACATCAGTTTTAATCAAGATTAATGTTTACAGTCACAAAGCAACTGAAAAATGTCAAGATAATCAAAGTATATTACAAGCTTATCTACAGAAGCTCAGTTCTGCACTACTCTTATAACTGTTAGTTACATTATCTGTACATTGTGAACAATAACAGAAATGTACACCAACATAATGACTTACTTGTCCACTTTTCCCTCTGTGCTGTTGATGAGATTCATTAGTTTATTTTGTACATCTTCTAACATTTCTCTTCTGATCTCACCTATAAAATGTTATGTCAAAGTAAATAAAATTACAGATTGTTTCAAAATGTTAACAATACACACTTATCTTTTAAAATAAAGATATTAACAAGATTTCTTACAAAAAGTGTCAACTTAGTAAGCGATTATTACTTGAATTCATAAGCTAGAATTTCCAGAACGATACTCAAAGCTAAAGTACAGAAAAACACAGAATATAAATCAACCATAGAAGGTCTGATGAACTGCCCTGTTCCACCTAGATCATATAGAACTGGAAAACTGTTCTTGATAAAGGTGTATATTCTGTGGTGGCAATCCTTTTCATAACCTGACAAAACCGCATGTTGTCATCAGGTCCTTGGATCTCTGTACTTAACCTCAAATATATTCACTCTTGTCCAATAATTTCATAGCACAAATTTCTCCACAATTCTAAAATTTCACTAACACAAATTATTTTTTAACTTACATACAGAATACACCTGATTACCCCAATCTTTCTCTGTCAGTAACTCAGGCTTCCTCTGACCTCCTATAAAACTCAAAAAGTAAAGCTCATAATAATTAAAGATTCTCCTAAAGGTTTTACTTGCTAAAAATATTTTACAACATTCCAACTCTGAGGATACAAGACCCAAAGTTTTCTGTTTATAAAATTTGGATATGTTAGAAACCGGATAAAAGTATCTGACATTCAGGTCTACACAAGTTTATGCAAAAACCACAGAGTAAAAACTGATCGAAAAAAGAGTTATCTCACTTAAATCCCTGAACACAGGATTTAAGAACACTAACAACAAGATGTCCTCAGACAAAAAACCAAATAGTTACAAGGTACAAAGAATTCTTTGAAGATAAGCTTCAAAACAGCAAAAATAGAATTTTTCACCAAACTCTGGTTCTGCAAGATACTAACTTTGAAGTGACTTTTTTCCTAATAAAAGCACAAGTCTTAATAACATACACAAGCTGAACAATATAATATGGACCTTCAATGGGAAGACTAACTCTATGCTGCAGTTATATAAGCAGAGATGAGCTTTTTCTCCCCTCCCTTTGTAATGCTGAATCCTTCAAATGTTTTCAAACCCTATGGAAAAATTGCCAAGTGACTTCATTTTCCTACTATTTTAATACCTCTTGGACGCATGTTGATTAAAAGTGCTTCATAAAAAAAAGTATGCTTTTATTGTACCTGTCTTGTAGTTAATTTCTAAAAAGCCTCAACATCTTTGTAGAAATGACTGGATATCTTATAATTATTTTAAATAATCATATTTTTCTTGAGAGAATATGGAGACAAGGGAAGAAGAAAAGTGAGTTTTAGGAATTTTTATAACTTTCAGATCACCTGGGACGCATGAAAAACATTCCACTCTAGTTTCTACATGACTTTCAATCTTTAATAAATGCATGCCACAACTATACTGACACAACATGGTTCTGAAGTAACACTAGTAACTCCATGAGAACCTGTGCGGAGTTTTGGTATATATACAAAGAGCTAGGTTGTGAAATGGATACAAACTAACTTGCCTTGTTCAAATACTCCAGAACTTTAAACAAATACTTTATTTCACAAATATGAATTTTGGAAAGTAAAGAGTAGAACAAACTAACAATGCCATGATAGGAAGGTTATTTAAAATTATGCTACTTTGTAATTGTGGTTAAACAGAACCCCCAAAATTGAATGAAAAAATTTGCAATATATTTACGGAATAACAACAGTTGCAGGAGCATACATGGAGTTTGAGTTATTTGGGTCTCCACACAATTAAAAGGAATAAAAGTTAAACTACTAATACCATTAAAAAAACAAACAAACAAAAACACCTCAAAAAAACAAAACAGAGAAACGGCATCTGAAAATAAGGTTTAAGTAAATCATGATGTTGCTATTGCTTTACAGAGTAAGACAATAGCAAGTTTCTTTTTCAACTTTTATCTACACAAAGAATTTTAAAACAAATCAATTAATAATTTTTGAAGTGAAACTTCTAAGTGTTTTCTATTTTTTCCTGAGAAAATGTTTTTATATCAAAGAGGACCATCTTCACATTCATCCACAGCAATTACACAGCTCTATCTGTAAACATTTTTAAAATGGAATATTTCCTTCTAAAATAGAAACTTACATTGAAAATGACTTAAACGTGTACTTTGTGTGTATGAAAAGACTGAATAACAAAAAAGACCTGAGCCAAAATTCAGCACGGACTGCTGTAAACCAGACATTTACAGCAGTCTCCAATAATTTGTTAACCATTTATGGCAATCCAGAAAACTGCATCTGGTACATCTTATATTTTTCCATTAAAATCACTTCTCCTGCCAAAAAAATCCATAAAGAAATCCTTCAAAAGATCTGGCCAACAAAACTGCGTCTGGGAATGCATTTGGCCAATTTTCAATACGACATTATATGTTTTCTTGTATAAACAGAAAAAATGGAGTGGTTTCTTTTTCAAGAAAAATTATGATTTATTCTACAACAACATTAAAGTGCTGTTGCCTTTATACAACAACACCTTTTCAAATTTTTTAATAAGTAAATTGCTTGCCAATACAGCATAGTTTGATAAAATACTGAGACCCAGTTTTCTTTCAAAGTTCAAATCCATTAACACATTATACTGCATGCTTTCATGCAGTTTAGCTACCAAAATTAACAAGTAGGGTAGAGCTCCCCATCTAATAGTGCCATATTTGCCTATGTCAAAATTATTTCCAATGCAGGGTGTTTGAAAACTTTCACTGTAATGTCTGTAGTGAGACAGAGATAAAAAGATCCCTCAATTCAAAAATAAATCTACTGATTTAGTAGATGATTCATATAGTAGCTTGAAATTTAATTCAGGTTGTAAAATTCACATGTGAACTCGGAGAACATTGCTGGGATGCCCGCTGGGATGCCAAACTGCACTTGTACACAACTACATTTAAATAAACGCACATTCAATTGTGTAGTATAAAAGTGGTAACTTTCTTGTAGAGTTCTTGCTGAAATTGCAACGGCTTTCAAATGACTCTTCACACTAGTTACAAGATCACAAGCAAGTCTGCTTTAAGAAAGTATTACATATTTCAAGAGAAAGACAAATCACAATTTGAAAATGAATACCAATAATTAGTTGAATATGGTCAGAGCACAGAGTTACCACTGCATCCAGCAGAGATGACTTGACATGCACCTTCCCCAGCAAGCCTTAATTAAAGGACTTCACCCCCAAATTTCCCGCAGACATGGGGGGGGAAAAAAAAAAAAAAAAATCAGAAAGTAACAGCTGTTAAGTGACCATAGAGAGCGAGCAAGCCTCTGCCCTTCAAACTCCCTTTTGAGAGCCCCTTTCAGGGAGGAATCAGAAATTTTCCTCTGGCTTCAGATTTATCCCACGTGTACAAGTGACAGCCAGACGGTAACAGAGGTGCTGCAGTAATAGCAAAATGTGGTGACCCACAAAAAAAAAAAAAGAGGGAAAGAGAAAGTAGGATTCAGCTGGGAAAACAGAAGAGGAAAAGACAAACAAAAAAACAAGGAGGAAAACAATACAAAAAGAAAAAGGCCTAATATACCCTTGACAGTTGGTACTGTTGCAACAGGGGAGGTTTAGGTTAGATATTAGGAAAAATTTCTTTACTGAAAGGGTTGTGAGCCATTGGAACAGGCTGCCCAGGGAAGTGGTCGAGTCACCATCCCTGGATGTATTTAAAAGACGTTTGGATGCAGAGTTTGGAGACATGGTCTAGTGGAGGGATTGTTAGTGTTAGGTCTTAGGTTGGACTAGGTGATCTTGAAGGTCTCTTCCAACCAAAAAGATTCTGTGATTCTGTGTTAATAAGTTCATCCATATCAGAACTATCATGGAACTAGACAGAGAAGTAACTTTCCCTCTTGGTTCAAGGAAACATTCCAAACAAAATTACAGAACAGAGCTGAGATTAAGTACAGAAATCCAGCAAAATTATTATTAGTTCTAAGTCCTGCTTTACCTAATGCTGCAACTCCTTTCTTTTATTATTCATATAGCTCATCTCCAATCGAGTCTGAGCTTATAAATCTTACTGATGTTTGATAGTCAAACATATTGTACAGAAATTACCCTTAACTTTTTCATTTTGATTAGAATAAAGTTTAAGGCCATAAAATGGAAATACATTGAAACGACATCAGTTTTTAGTAAAAGGTTATTCTGCCTTTTTAGGCTTTCCTATACAGCTTTAACACTAGAAGTGTCTACAAAGGAGAAGGCTTTGTATCTATCACGGACTTTATGTTTCAATGATGTCATTGGTTTTGGGTGTTTTTTTCCCCTCTCATTCACAGAATCACAAAACCACAGAATCATTTACATTGGAAGGGACTTCTTTAGGTTATCCAGTCCAACCCCTCTGCTTAAGCAGAGTCAGCGAGAGCAGGTTGTCCTGGATTGTGTGCAAGTGGGTTTTGAATACCTCCATGGATGGACACACCTCTCTGAGCAACCTATTCTTTTGTTTGACCACCCTCGCTGTATTCTTCCTTTTCAAAACTGTTTCTCCTGGCAAAGTCCTTTACCATCTGGCCAAGTTTTGTGCTCAAATCCAAGGTAATGAAGTTCATCAAATGTTAGAGTACTTAATCTGAGAACACTATGAAAGGCATTTTTCTAAATATGAGCACATAGGAAGCTTATTTGAAATGAGATCTAAAAATACAAATCTAAAGATGCATCCAAGGCCTTCCATGTAATCTCTTCAGTCAGTCTCATACCTGTGCAAGAGCTGCTCTCTCTGCATCTCAACAGCATATGCTTTATCTCTATCTCACAGTGTGTGTATGTGAAACATAGTAGTTATTTTGGAAAATGTGACAGCTTTTGATATTTCACAAACTTTTTAAAGAGACACATAACTAAATCAAAGGCTTTGGTATCTAAAGCGAAGAAAAAAGAATAACTAGAAGACCTTCTCTTGAGAGAGAACCCTAACAGAAGGTACACATACTTTTTAAACTTTGCTTTATAAACTGATAAATCCTCAAAAGGTGGCACAGAATTACTCTTTTCCTCGTAAAGGACATTTTGGTAAGTTTCTAAGAACACTACATTGTCTCCTCAGCTGCTTGGAATGCTTTAAGTGGAGGGGAAAAAAAAAAGTTACCTTCTTTCTTAAGCTCTTCAATCTGCTCCTCTTTAACGTCAAGTTGCTCAGTAAGCCTTGATGCTGCATCCAGTGCAGCATTTGCCTCTCCTAAACTTTCCTGAAGAGGGCAGGAAAAGAACAGAGAGAAAAACATGAGTGTTCACTATCACAAATACGCTAATACGACATAGATCAAACACAACAGACACAGAGACTTCAATTGCTTATACGTTACAATAATTGGATTGTAAACATCCTCAGAAAAGGGATGGTCAGAATTATGCTGCTTTGCTGGCCTTCTTTAAGTCTCATCCTGTCCCCAGCCCCTCATCCAAAGAAGACAGAATAATTATATAATTTGGTATACTCTTAGACAGTAACACTTAACAGTTCAAAAACATTCATTCAAGAATTAGCATTAAATTTCTGTGTGTTCAACTTTATTATTCAACACACCTGCAGTGATACAACTTTTTCTTCTAAGCCTTGGGCTTTTTTTTTCCATTCTGCAGTCTGTTTTTGGTGTTTTTCTAACTCTGCTGAATACATGGCTTTTTCTTCTAAAGAGTTAAAATACAAAAAGAAAAAAGATATCAATTCATAATAAGTAACTCTCTCTTTTGAGATACACAGTTGCAAAACCTCAGCATTATCACATCTGGTCTTCATGAGGTAGAGGTGGGATTCTAGTTTCATAAATAGGATATTGACTATTGGTTTTCAAAGGGCCAGAATTTTACTGAAGTTTTTTAAAAGATGAAAGATTCTGAAATTCAAGCTACCAAAACGAAGACCAAGAAACTATATATTTCAAAAACACCAAAATATGGTAACTATCCCATCTGAAAAATGCTTGTTGTAGTTTTTGATATTTCTTGACAAAACTTACCCTGTTGGAATTGCTCTAGTACCATCTGCAGGTTGGCCAGTGACAACGCATACTGTTTCACTTGGTCCTGTGAGATGGTGAGCTGTAGCACAGTTTCATCTCTCTGCTTGGAAACCAGGTTTAATTGCTCTTGCAAAGATTCGACCTGCAGACTAGCTTGATGACTTAATGAAAATATATTTATTAAGATAACGAAGGAAGTCATCACAGAGAAAATTAAACCACAGCAAAAATTAATCTACCTTTAAATTTTTTCACTTAGATTTATAAAAATGAAGGCAATTTTTCCCCGATTCCTCTTAAAACCAAACGCCACCACATTTTAAATAAGCCTGGTAATAAACTTTTTGCAATCCAAAAATAAGAACAAACTTCTGTATGAAGTGCATTAGGAAAAGACAAAACTAATCTTTTTGTCAATTATTGTAAAAGTATGTTTAACAAAAACAAACACACACCAAAAAAACACGCACACATCTTGCCTGGTTCAATTACTACATGACTTAACAAGTCCTTCTACCAACTTTTACTTTCAAAGCCAGCCTCCATGATCTCAATATAGCTTGCTCCATACTAACCACTGAATATCTATTTAACTTCCTATTATGCAAAAATATTATAAACCTGATTTATTCCCATGTCAGTCTTTCTTTAACAGTGCATACCAGGTAGGAAATAGGCTGTATTTCTTGAAAGATATTTTATGAATTTTGATGAAGAATTAAGAAACATTCTGCCAGTTTTTACACAGCCTTCTCCCAACTCTTCAACTTTCTCCACAATTTTCTGCAACAAAGTCTGCTCAGCTCAGAAATCTCTTTGCTGAGAATGTTAAGAGCAGAGTTCATTTTTGGCACTTAAGGAAGTAGGAAAGAATACGGACTGCAGCTACATATATATTTTTGATTAAAATACTTGCTTATTTGGTCAACTGTAATAGAATAAAAAAGTAATCTAGCCTCTAGCCTCTCCAATTCTGCTACCTATGAGAACATCTATGCATCTTGCTTTATATATATGTTAAAAAAGGTTTACAGCAGTGTACACCTTTCTATGCTATAATGTATGACATAAGGATGTGTACTCATCTCAAAAGCAATACACAAAGTATCACAAGCACATCTGTGCATCCAAGTGTATAAAATAAGACTCTTTCAAAGTGAATGAAGCCTTGATGTTAAAGGCAATTAAGTTCATCTTCTATGCTTTGAGAGGCAATTAAATTGATGGATTGTGGGTTTTTTCTAAGCACTATCAAAGATCTGAAGTTTCTATAGCTGCTACAAAAATGACAAATAACTTCTTAGCTCATGACAGTCACCAAGGATATTTCAAAATTACCTTCCTGATTTAGAATAACAGTAATTCATAAATTTTTGTTTTCTCAATTGCCTAGCATGTTCTAGAATGCCAACTGAATAAAATAAAGCCATCAGTATCACTCCAGATAACTGTAATATTCACAGACAATGCCACTGCTGGATAAATGAAAAGATTACCTGGCATTCTCCACTGCAGTAGATGAAGAAACGAGTTTTTCTTCCAAAATTGCAACTTTTTTTCTTAGCTTGGCCTCTCTGTCTTCTGCAGCTAATGCTTCTCGTGTGTAGGAGTCCTCCATTTCCAAAAGGTGATTACGTAACCTCTCCAGTTCCTGATTTAGGCGCTGCTCCTTCTCACGCAAATGCTGCATCTGTGTAGAACACACCTTAAGTTGCTTGTATTATTAGCTTTCAAAAAATAATGTAAACAAACATAACATGTTTTGAAGCATATTGCCTGTCTATTGATTTCAAATGCTCTTCACAAGTTATTGCTAACAAAAATAATGCGGAAAATATTATAGATGCAGTTTCTTATAATTTTTTATTTCTTGTAACTGTAAATTATTTGGTGGTATACCTCACTCTGCAGGGCACTGCTCTCCATTTGCTTCTGTTTGAGTGCTACCATGACTTGGTCTCTCTCTTGCTGAAAAGTAACAGCCTTTTCCTGCATTGATTTAACTTCATTTAGCAGTTGATTCAATTCCCCTGTCTTGCCCTGTTGAAGACATAAAAAAGAATTTCAAACACAGCAGTTTTACTGAAGGAGATATACTCTTCGCCCAAAAGAACGGAAAGAAAATACTAATGTAACAAGCAAAAAGGGCAAGACACCCATGGCCCTACAGCACAGAAAAACTTCAAAATATTATTTTTCCTGAAGGTGATTTCACTCGCATGTTAAGAGACAAACTAAAAGACACTACAGACACTTGTATACTTTAAAATTTCAGGTTTTCTGCCATGTTTGGAATGTTTTCTCTGTGGTATCTGTTTATTAGGACATGCATGTATGAAGCATCCGGGTAGGCATGTCAACTTGCCTGAAGTTAAGATGACTAAACACATGAAGAAAACCTTAAAAACAAACTTCAGTCCTAAAGATTAGCCTTCAAAGAATCACAGCAACATTCATCCCATTTTTAACTGTCAAATTTCAATGAATAATATTCCCATTTATAACCAATTTGCTATAACTTTACATAAAGGAGAAGCAAATGAAGAAGTTTGTCTGTTACCTACAATTGACATGTAACACAGCCTGAAAAAATGGATGCATTTGCAGTTATTTGAAACTTTCCAGTATGCTCTTTACCATTTGTCTCATATGTTGTTTTGAAAGCAGATATTTTCACTGAATGTTGGTAAAAAGTAAACCATTCTTTGCTTTCACCATTAATACTTATAAGCTTCAATTACTTATTAATGAAATTGAATACAGTAAATTTTTTTTGCTGTAGAACTGAAAAGCTGCATGCAAATCTGCTCTGTTTATGCTGTGTTATCTTCTAACACCCACGCAAAATACAAAGCTCTGTTTGAACACTATTTTTCATAGTTCTCCATGGTGAACACAAAGTCTGTAACAGGAAGTTCTCTGATTTGTGGAAAAGAAAAAAAAAAAGTCCAGACAACTGTTCCATGTTTGTGAAACTGAAAGCCCAAGCCATCAGTGAGTGAAAAGGTCTGCAGGCCAAAGACACGAAACACACAGAAAACCTAACCAGACAGTGCAGTCTTCCAGGAGCTGGAGCTACTGGAGTTAGAATAAAAAAAATAAAATTAGAAAAAAGAAAGAGGGTGTATACTTCATATCAGCACGACTGATGAACATAAGAAGTCCCAATGACAATTCAAAGCCTTTTTTTTTTTTTTTAAACAATGTAACTGTACTTTGAGACAATAAAGCTATTTTTAATTCCACAGTATTTATTCAGAACAGGATAGGGAAACCACCACTAGGAATAAGCAGAACTAAACATCTGTCTTAAGTCTAACTTATCCCAAAAAATTTCCTAATTTTTCACATATAATATATGAAAGTTGGGACTTCCAAATGACAAATTTCTGGATATATTACATTGCAGATTTGGTAGTTTGAAAATGCTTCATAGAGATGTGAAATTTTCTATTATTATTATAGGAGGGAAAAAATGAATGTCACATTAATTTGTAATGGTTTGCATAAATATCATTCTGATAACTGACAACGCTTGTAATTTTGGAAAATAAAAAAGTATATTAAATGCAGCAAGGAGAAGAAAAACAGCATGCATGGCAGGGGGACATTTGTGAGAAAAGACTGAAGAATGGAAACCAGAGCCACCAGGATGAAGAGAATGGGGATCTGAAGAGAAAACAGTTGAGCACAGCAGAAAGAAAGATGACATATTTGGAAGCAATTACCAGAAAAGACTGCCCACTAAGACACATTCAGTTTCAGAGACTACAGAGCAAACAAAGATATCTATATCCTGGAGTTCTGCTGTTTTCCTGTAGTTTTGATAAACACTTGACTTTTGCACTGTACTTAACTCCTACACCTCAAAGAGAATGGGATTCACATATTAGTTCATTAATGCCAGCAGCAGTTCACACAACGTGCTGTTGACCTGACTATCAACAATGCCACATAATTCTTTGCTCCTTTAAAAAAGATTCTTACTCAAATTACTTACACAGCAATTAATAAGCCATTGCAACTTTTCTCTGAACATACACTTTGAAAAAAAAGCATCTACTTTTCCATACATCAAATTGTGAGGAGAAACCATTAGTTTGTCCACTCTTATCTTTTCTTTTTTTTTTTCAGTGAATCTTCTCCAGCTATAAAAGATGTGTGAACCCATTCATCTCATAGCGATGTTGTGAAGCAACCAAATCAGAATGACAGACACTTGAAGAAAGCACATTGAGAAATTAGTCCGCCTTGCCATCTCTGCAAGTTTGAGCAACATATAGTAAAAACAATGCGGGGCACTTAACGAACAACAGACGAAAGCCAAATATTAAGCAGCTGTTCAGTAAAGGAACATTTTTCAAATTCATTTTCAAATTCATTTTTCAAATTTCATTCAAATGAATGAAAAATGAATGAAAAATGTGGGTTACGGACACAAAATTAACAGATACAATTGCAAGCCACTCACCTGCTGATTTTTCATTTCTTAATTTTGTGGGTGGAGGATTTTTGTTGCAACGTAACGCAGTAAGGAGTCACAAATGAATTTCAGGCAAACAGTTGAGATGTCTACATATACATGAAAATGCATTACCAGGTGACTAATTTGAAAAGATAATAAATGTGAACACACATACCTGTTCTTTTTCTTTCAATAGCTTCTCAAAAGTGAGAGCTTTTTCCTTCATTGAGTGGGACTCAAACTCTTTCTCTTTCAGCATCATTGAAAATTGCATATTAGTCTCCTGAAGTGCTCGGAATTCTGTTTCTTTTTCCCTGCACCTTGCAACTATTTTTTCATTTTCTTCTTTCAGTTTTCGAATATCCATTTCTAAAATTAGATTTCTTTCTTTGAGGTTAGTCACAGCTTGCTTTAAAAGCTCATTTTCATTTTCTTTGTTACTAAGATTTTCACTCACAGAAAGTAACTGATCACTTTTAGATTTAATCAGTATGTCTTTTTCTCTAAGTGATTTCTGTAAGACATCATGTTTTTCTTTGATCTGCCTCATCTCTGAATCAGTCCCTTCTTGACTCTTTCTTTCTAACTCTGATGCTGTAGCCACAGAATCAGATAATCGTTGATTGTTTTCCTGAAGAGTCCTAATAGTTGAATCTTTTTCTTGCAACTTTTTTTTCAGTTGTTCCAATTCCTTTTGAAGGAGTTTAGATTCATCACTGAATACTTCAGGAGCACTGTTTTGAATGACTGAAGGCTGTGAAATGATGGAAGCCATTGCCACAGATGGTGTTACCAAATCAAGTTTACCCAGGAGAAGATCTTTGGTGTTATGGAGCTGTCCTATGGTGTGTTGAACTTGCGCCAATTCCTGACTAAAACTTTTCAGTTTTTTCTCATTCTGTTCATAACTCTGAATCAAGCCATTATAATCTACCTGCAATTTTGAATTACTATCGCTTTCAACTGAAATCTGTGCTTGAAGCTTGTGTAGCTCTTCCTGGAGGTGAGCTGACTCATGCTGCATGTTCTGAACTGTGGTTATTACCTGTTGCTTCCACTCTTCCATCTTCTTTACTTGCTGTTTTAGTTTATCACGTTCTTGTAGAAGTTCCTCAAACTGGTTACTGTTAACACCTCCTGACCCGTTGTCAGTACCCGTATTGGATGTCTGCAAGACAGTCAATAAGGTTTGGCATTTTTGACTTAGAGCATCTATTTCAATATCTTTTTCTCGAATGATACGGGATAAATTCTGAATAGTTTCTCTAAACATGTCTTGACTGCTATTTTCAAACCTATTAGATAACTTTTGATTCTCTTCTTGCAACCTTGCCAAAGCTGCTTCTTTAGCAGCCACCATATCCATGATCTTATAATACTCTGTTTTTAACTGACTGTTCTCTCTTGTCTTTTCGCTTAGAACTGCTAGTACTTGTTCTCTTTCCATGACATAAGCTTGCAGCTGCTGCTGAAGACAAAGAACATCCTGCCGATAGGAAGCTGAAGAAACTCTAGCATTGAGAGCTTGTATTTCTAAGTCTTTCTCTTGAATGATCCGAGTAAGTTTGCCGACTTCATCTTTAGACAACTGATCAATTTGTTGACTTAGAGAAACATTCTTTTCATTTAAAAGCTTAATTTCCATCTCCCTTTCTTTGATACCTTTTACTAGTCTTTCGATTTCAGCCTTAGATAAGTCATGTTTTTCATTTCCATTTTCTCCACTAAGCGTCTGAACTTTTGTTACCTGAAAAAGATCAGAGGAATCAGTCTGAATAACCTGTCTCTCTTTGTGCAGCTGAGTTTTAATTTGCTCAATTGTTTTCTGTAAATTTTTAATTTCCTCATCTTTCTCTAAAGAGAGTCTTTCATGTGTGACATTCATTTGTTCACACTGAACTTTAGACTCATCTATTTGCCTTCTTTGCTCCTGCAAAGACTGCTGAAGTTGCACTATTTTTTGATTCTGATCTTCTATTGTTTTTTTGTGAACTTCTATTTCTTCTTCAAGATTATTCTTTATCACTTTTAACTGTGTTACCTCACTTTCAAGTTCAATAAGAATATCTAGAGTTTTAGGCTCAACCATAGGTGTAGATCTACTTTGCTGATCCTTAAGACGTTCAATTTCTTCTTTCAAATGATTATTTTCTTCCTTCATGATGGCAAGACTTCTGTCTTTTTCCTCTAGATTTTGTTTTAAGACATCCTGCTTCTTTGAAACTTTCATATATTCCTCAAGTTCCTGCTTCACCTGTAAGGCTTGATTTTTAAATTTTTCAATAAATTCCTCTTTTTCTTTTATGAGTTCTGTCAATTGCTTTTGTCCTCCTAAGCTAGTAGTCAACATCTCTTTCGTTTCTTGATGGTCAACTTCCATCTGCTCCATGTTCCTTTTGAATTCTGCAATCTTAAAGTCTTTCTCTTGATTGAGTTTAACTAGGCGTTCATGTTCAAGCTGCAATGCAGTGGTATCCATACTACGTGCATTTGATAATTCCTCAATAGTTTGCTCATATTTCTGTGCTTGTTCAAAAAGCCGTTTTTCAGTCTGGTTTAATTCAGTTTCCAAATGTCTTTTTTCCATTTTCAAAGCCTCCACAACCGTGTCTTTTTCTAAGTAAACTTTATTCTTCTCAGAAATGGCATCACTTAACTTCTGTTTTAGTTCTTCAGAGGCTGTTATTAACTTTCCATTTTCTGTTCTGAGATCAGACAGAGACTTCTCCAAGTCTTTATTTAGTTGTTTATTTTCCAAAATGTTATTCTGTAGTTTTGCAATTTCTACTTCTCTTTCTTTCAGAATCAGATCTTGACAACTGTAGTTAGATTCCTGATCACTTTTTTCTTTTAACTTGCTCAAGGATACAGAAAGTTCCTCCTCTCTTTCTTTTAGTCTCTGCTGCAATTCTTTAATTTCTTTTTTATTATGCAAGTTACAGTCCTGGGCCTTCGTTAATTGTTCCTGAAGATCTTTAACAGTATCTTGAAGCTGCTGCTTACTTATATGCAAATCATTAAGTGCATATGAACATTGGCTTAGTTTTTCTTTCTGACTATCTAACTCCTTAATAGCTTCCAGCTTCTCCATTTCCAGTTTTGCTACTTTCTTTCTTTCAAAATCTATGTCAAATTTCAGCTGTTTGGTGATACTATCAGTTTCTGTGTGTTGTTTTGACAGCTGCTCTTTCAGTGTAATCATATGCTGAAATGAACACAAACAAGAATTCATTAGGAAAGGAGAACCAGCAGACTTACAGGTTTTGTTTTTATCGTCTGAACAATAAAAATTTGCCTGGAAACAATGTTTCCTACTTAAAAAACTAAGTTGGCAAGTAATATCAAGTAGTCATTGCTAAATGAATTTAAAACAGATAGAAAGAGATTGCCTTTCACTAAAAACAAAAATACCATCTACCCTCAAAAGAACCCTAACTATTTAAACCAAGGAACTCAAAGACAACTACCTACAGAAAAGAACTAAGAGCCAGAATTTGTCAGAGCAGTTGAAACTGTTATGTAGTAAACACCCATTACTTAAAAACAGGTAGCCTCTAAAACAAAACAAAAAATAAAAATAAAAAATAAAAAAATACACGACTGAATATTTATCTGTATAGCCTATTTTCAATTTCTTGCTGGAGCTTATTTTTAACACACTTGCTGGGATTTATCTCATAGAAGAATATTTTACATGTTCAATTCCATAAAGTAAACCAATATTGGAAAACATGGCTTGCTACTACATATTTAAAGGTCAAATATATCAGGACAGTGACAAAAAGGTATCATTTCATTTTGATTAGATATAATCTGTGACCGTCTTTGCTCCACAAACGTTCATATTATGAAGAACTTGTAATAATGTAGCTCAACTATTCAAGAAAATAAAAATAATGAAAAGAGAAAAAAATAAAATCATTAATCTTATGCATACTGTCATAAGAAAGAGTTAAAGTATTAGCAGGATAAATACTGTCAAAAGACATGCAAAGAAAAATTAAGTGGTATTTAAACGGACTTTGGAAAGTAAGCATTCTGGACAGCTAACATGCCATATTTGTTTGTCCATAACAAATGGGTTTCTTGCACTTCAGAATTTCACATCAGTATGGTAGATATGGTGAAACACTGATCCTAACATCTTTTTTTGCCTTTTTTTGTCAGAGGTTAATCTATATGTGAAGATCAACTTAAAAAATAAACACACACACAAATCCAAGTATCTATGTTTCAACTTCAATAAGTAATTGCAACGTTTATTACCTGAGTTGCTTCTTGATTCTGCTTGTCTAGTTCTTCCAATTCTGCTATCAATGTTTCTCTTTCAGCAATACTTTCATTTAATTCATGTTCTTTCCTTTCCAAATCTTGCCTTAACTGACTTAGTTCCAAGTTCTGATCCTCAGTAGTATACGCAGAAAGAATATTCTCATTTTCATGTTTTGCATTTAGCAGTTCCTTCTCAAGTCCCTCCTTAAGTCAAACAAAAAATGTTAAGTATTAGCCTTTGTCTTGACAAAATTTATAACTGTTTAGATTCAAAATGGTTTCTTTTTTTCCTTGACAGTAAAAGCAAAGCATGCATTTTTATGTTAGAATCCCTAGGTCTACACAAATATTATCCCAGGTAAAAATTCTTCATTGTGAAGTATTTGTCTTTAACATTCATATATACACAATTATTTTCATGATTATTTCTTCCATGAAGTTTACTAGTGCAGTTTACAAACTTCTGAACAAAAAGCCATGGCCTGACAAGCAGTTTTATCTGCCTCTGAGGTATGGATCCACAGCTGAGATAAACTATTACATCTCCTAGAGACACCTTAAACATATGGTATGCTGCACGGTGACAGAGGAATCAATGACGCCTGAAAAACATCCGTATGAAAACTGTCATAGGAACTCTTGAACTGTTGTAGAACACAGAAGACCCCAGCTGAAAAATACTATTGGATGCAAAATAAAGTAAGCCAAGTTTGTAAACTCAAGCCTGAATTTATAAAGCACTTGCCAAAACCTTGGAAAAAAATAAAGATACGTTCCAGGCAGACTCCATGTTCCATTGCTTCACTTCATCAGTAAGATAAAATGTAATATTAGGGTACCACATGGAAGAATAAACTATTGTAGTACTGACAACATTGCCAGAATTGAAATGCACCAAATTAGAATAGGTGAAAAATAATGACTAATTTTACAGAATGTTATTCATTGCCGGTGGTTCTGGAGTCCTTAATTATAATACAAAGGACTAATTCAGGATATATAGCAGAATAAGAATAAATTCTATAAAACAGTGAGCTAAAGGAATCTACTTTCTGTAAAGTAGAGCTTCTGAAAGGCAATATTTTATCAAATGAAGTTCAAACATTCAACAATATCACATCATATTAATAAATGCTGAATCTTCCCCTTCAACAGGTCAAGAGGTCACTTCCACTTCAGCAGGTCACTTTCAAGTAAATCAAAACGAAAATGAAACCATTAACTGAAAGTTAGGCAATATTAAAAATCAAAAAAGAAATTTAAAAGAGTGTAAGCCAAGATATTATACTTGACTAGCGTGTTCATCCAACTACAATCAATTTAATATTAACAACATTTAAAGGAAAAATAAAACGGTATTATATGCCGAAAAGGTGTTTGAATATTTTAGTATTTTTTCTATACAGCATGAAATATGTAAACAACACAGTCCAAAAAATCTAACATACATACCTTTTCTTTTTTAAGTTTCACATTTTCTTCTTCAAGAACCTGTAGATCTAGTGTAAATGTCTGAATATCTTTCCCCGTATGAATGAAACTGTCAGCCTATAAATATACAAAGAGTATTTAAATAGTGAAATACTTCAGGAAAGGATCCAGAGCATTTAAAAAGCACTACCTGTAATTAGTCATACTAATAAATATTTATCAGCGGAGGAACATGGAAGAATAAATACCTCCACGATATGAACACAGTCTTACATTGTCTAAATTATTATCCATCTAGTAATCTAAAGGGAAGTTAATGTACAATTAATACTTTAAAAATATGTTACAGCAGCCTAAGTAACAATGGTAGTTTTCTTCAACAGAGTACGCTGTGGAGTTTCACAAATCAATATGTATTGATTCTGACTTTCACATGTAATTATGAAATTAATCTAGAAGTATTGCCTTGACTACAAGATTATTTTTAAGTGTGAATGCTCCAGAAACGTATACTGTCAAGAACATGTGTTTTCTGTCAGTTACTATTGTTATGAACCTTTTTGGTGGCTTAATTAGAAATTGCTTTACCTGATTTAAACTTGAAAGTCTTGCTATTTCCTTTTCTGCTTCTAATAAAGGAAAACAAAAATAATACAGATTTACTACTTTCAAAACAACAACAAAACAACCCAAATCATCCTCCCACCTTGCCCCAGCAGAACTCTGCTGCTCAAAAGAGAATAGTTTCACAGCATTTTGTGACGAGACTATTTTTTTTCGGAATCAGTGCTGTAAAAGATTCAAATGCACTATCAATCAACACCACAAAGTAGGGCATTACTTTTACAACTGAATCCACTCAGGACAACTTGGGTACCACAGTGTACCACTTACGCAATACTGAAAGATTTTCTACATACAGATATGATTCTAAAACAGATAACCTATGCTGTTTCTTTACAGGAGAAGACATTAACATCAGACTATGCAGAAAAAGTGTACTTTTACAATTTAAACAAAACTTCTATTCGGGCTTACTTTAAAAGAAAAAAAAAATCTATGAAACAGTTTTGTTTGATTTTTTTTTTTTTTTTTTTAACATGATTATTACAGGAATCAGGAACCCCTATGTTAATCATGCTAGTCCTAATTACATCCTCTTTTCTGCTTGCCCTTATCTCAGTGGACAACCCTTACTTAAAGCAGCAGCTTTTAAAGGTACATATTCGCACATTCAGTTCCAAATTCTTAAAACAAATTCTGAGCATTAAAATTGGAAATATCTGAAGACATTAAAAACACAAACAATAAAATAAACCCACATAATTTTTGTACCTAACAGTGCTTGTTGCAGTCTGACGACATCTTCTGGTAGCAGTGTCATTGATTGGAACTTCTCCTGTTCTTTCAAGAGAGCATCTTGCTCTGCAACAGAACTTTGAAGTATACTAAAGTCAGATTTTAGACTTTCATATTCCTTGGTTATTTGCATTTTTTCTACCTTTAACAATTCTTGCTCTTTCAGAAGAATTTTGTTTTCTTCTTTGGCAGAAGATAATTTCTGATTTAATTTCCTTATTTCATCCTCTAGGTCCTTTATAATTTGCAAGTCTTCTGCTTTTGCTCCTTCTAGACTCTGAGCATTCTTTTTCTGTTCACTAATTTTAGAGTCATCCAAAGCATCAGTGCTTACACCATCTAAAAAGTAAAAGAGATCGAGTTTGCAATACTAACCAACTACTAACTTTGCTTAAAAGTTCCTTTCACCCCTTCTCCTGAAAAATGGAGATAGTCTCAAACAAAGACATGATCACCATCAACAGAACCTAACTTAAATAGAATTAGATTTGAAGCAGTACCATGCATGTGACTGATCTGATAAACAGCCTTTCAAATACTAACATATCCCGGGCTCTAAATAATTTTAAAAGGTGTTGGAAGACACATTGTTCAAGATTTAATTAACATATACTTGACCAGGAAGGGTGGGGAAGATTAAAGAAGCTAATTTATCAGGACATGGAATCCATCAGTTTTCTAAGATTAAATTATCAAAATCCATCTAATTCAGCCTGTTGCAAATCACTGTTTATAATTTAATTTCAAAAGGTTGCCAAATGGCTGTCAGAGTACAATACTTTGTATATGCAATACATTCTTGCTAGTAGATCTTAACGACAGAATTGCATGTTCTATCAGTTTCAAGTGGCTGCAAAGACTGAAGATTACTTGATAATCTCACTTGCTAAATGATGCAGCAAGTTTTTCACCTAAAGATCTTGTTTTGCAGATATGACGTTTTTAAAGATCCACCATATTATAATAACATTCATAGTTCTGTACAATCCTCATAATGCAATTTCCAGGTAAGTTGCAGAGTATAAAAAGGCAGAATAAGAAAAAACGTACGGAAAAAGTTAAAAACACACCGATTGTGAATTCATTTGAATGTAAGCTCAAACAATTTTCCCCTCCCTCCAATCAGTATTACATTCTCAAACATAACCAACAAAATAAAAATATAAGATAATCAAATTCTTCTAAAGCTGCAAGCAGTATTTATTTCACAGATAACTTGCAATGCAAAAGATATAATTCCTGACTTTGACTTTATTAAATGAGCCCTGCAGGTATATGTATGTGCAGTATACATAACAGACATTACATTTTAACAGGCACCTGATTTTAAGAAATAAATTCCCTATCAATACTACCTTAAGAGTCTGCAAAAATATTTCCTTTCTTTCTTCGGCTTTATTGGTCTCTCGTTCCAAACACAGAACATACACCCTTCAGAAGCCAGAGTTTTAACAGGTCATAAAAGAGAGGCTTACAGGCAGATCTTAAATATTTGTGCAAGGAAGCCCATAAAGGAGACCCTAACTGACATAACTTTCTATGGAATATGAAGTATCTTCAAAATATAACAAAGGCTCCTCATTAGAGCTCCTAAGCTTTTTCTACAATCTAATCATGCCACAGACGCATGTGTGGTCCTTATGGCAACATTCAAGCTTTTAATCTAGTAACCCAACTGGCACATAGTACTTCTCACCAAAACTATTTTTGTGCTGAGATTTTCTAATCTTCAGCTGTGTACCTCTCTTCCACACCTATATTCAGTGCAAGTTAAAAAACAAGAAGTGCAGAATTTACAGCCTAATATTTGATATGTAGAAAATGACCTTCTAGACTAATATACGTCAGAAGCTGAAAAATTCAGGTGTTCAACACAACCACGTTGAATTTAAGATATTAGGACACGTGCTGTCTTAAATATGAGACTGAACTAAAGTTGAAATTCAAATTGCTAAACATGATCTACTTCATTACTCTTTTTTTTTTTTGGTATTTATTACACTGTTACGTATGTATTTGATACTTTAACCAAAATTCACTGCACATTAAATCAGAAAGTAACCTCAAAAAGTAAGCATGTGGTAGTAAAGACCTTGCTGTAATTGATTCTCAAGTTCTTCAATTCGTTCTTCGTATTCACTCAGCTCTTCTCGATGTCGACGACTTATCTCTACTAGCTTTTGTCTGTGTGCATCCTGCAATACTGAAAGTTCATGTTGATGTTCATCTATTTCTTGACTTAAATTCTGTTTAAGCTCCTAAAAATAAAGTTAGAGAAACAGAATGGTAAAATACAGTACAGAAGGTTAAGAAAGAAACAATACAAAAGAAACAAGAAAGTCTTCCCTAGTAAAATCAAATGATTTATTAAAGTATTTCTCATAGAAAAGGTCGTTTTTTTTTTAAACGTTAAAAATACATTCCTTAAAAAATATATTTATGCAAACAATATGCTCTACACAATAGCAAATACTAAAAAAAGTATAAAGATTACAACATAGGAATTGGATACTCAGGACATTTCTAATAACTTTCAGGAATGACATGCAAATTTGTATTTTGCATCATCAATGAAAAAATGGTGAGATGTTTATGAGAAGGGAGGAAAAGTTATTTGGTGCATCTAAAATTCAGTCTCAAGTCATCAACAGCTCGTGAAAGTGATTTTCCCTCATAAATGCTAATGGCATTCTTTTAAGCTAAGGTACTATATTCATCAAGTTATATAAACACCCTCACTTTCTCAGAATACTTGGCTATGTTTTGAAATTTAGCACAGCAACATTTCAGTCCATAGTACAACTACATGTCCACATGCATTTTTAAACAGAGAAAATGTAAATGCTAGCATTATAAATATTTTTAACTTTATTCACATCATGTGAGCACACACAAAACCATCAACAATACAGCATAAGCTAGGACTAGTTTGTCAAAGTTGTCATCTTACCTTAATGATATTTTGCAGTTTGCATATTTCACTTTGTTCAGCATCATTTGTCCCTTGCACTTTGGAAGACTGAGGAAAGAAAAATCACACCTCTTTTGGTAATCAAAGGTAGAAAACAAAGGTAATGTGAAGCAAACATGAACCTTCTAACATGAAGCAAAATTCAAATCTAGAGTAATTTTGCTCAGAAAAGTAGCATTTTAATAAAAAACATTTTAATTTTCCATGGACTTTTTTTATTAGATGCAAATGCATAATGGCTGGGGAGGGAGAGGTGTGCATGACATTATTGCACTAGTTGCACAAGGCAACAGGGTTGCTTAATTTTACTTCAGTTTTTCCATGTGGAGAAAGTAGTATCTCCGAAATCAAACTATAGTTGAGAAATGATGACTTACATCAACAACGACCTGAAAGATTATATTCTTTCTTGTTTCTGGAGACCAGAAATTACAACTGACATATCAATCACTGAGAGAAGAGTAAATAAAAACAGGATGCAAGTATCCAACTATCACTTTTGACAGTATCATGTTGTCAATAAGTAGTCAATATCACAGCTAGATAAAAGAAAAGTGCTTTTTGAAAGGCTGCATAAAAATGAAACCTCAAAGTGGTATTAATATTCTAGGTGAATGTTTATGACACCCTTTTCCTAACTTGACAAATCACACATAAAAGCAACATGAAAAGGCACTGGGAAAATAATTACTGAATGTGTCCCTAGTCATGTAATGGCCAAAAGATGACTGAAGGATCATTAAGTTTCAGCTCTTCCATAAAATCATGTTGCTTCTATACATTTTACAGCACGAATGTTATGAAGACCCACTCCAAAAACACCAAATGTGGTGAAAATACTAATTTGGAGGAGAAGGGAAGACAGATGGGAAATCACTCACCTGTGCAATCTGCTTCCAGTGGTCAACCTCTGATTCAAGCCTAGAAACTTCATTGGACAATCTGTTTATTTCTTGTTGAGACCAGATTATATCTCCAAAATCCATGTCATCTCGTTCAAAACCTGAGGAGTGCCTAACCACTGGAACGAAGGAAGCTGATGTAGTGGCTGGTTGCAAAACACCAGCTGATTGCGATGACTGAGCAGCCGTCTGCACTTTCTGCAATTGCTCCTGTAATGCATTCTGTCTAGCTTTTAGATGGCTGATTTCCACCTGAACATACAGAATACAATGCATTGTTTCAGTAAGAATATCAAGATATACTCTATTTGTACCCTTATGAAATGTTAACCAACCAAACTACCCCTCCCGGCATAAATTACTGGTCACTTCCACTAAAAAGTAAAGGATAAAAAACCTAAACGCTCTCTTAAAGGAGAAAAGCAGACTCAGCTGATGTGTGACAAAGTATTTCACACAAGGTACATATTAAGTGTTAATACTTTTTAGTTAAGTATTTCTACACCTACTTCCATAAAGGTTTTTGCTGATTGTCTCAGCAGCTGAGATACCGATATACTATATGAAGATTCAAGTTAATAGGTTGTACAAAAAAATAAAAATAAAAAGAGTTCATTCAAATATGAAAATTAAACAATGTGCCATTTTATATATGACGTTATTTACATCACATTTGATTTATTTTATGCTCAACATTTCAATACTCATGACGTTCCCAGAGTTTTCTCTTTTCTCACCTCTTGGCAGCTCTGCCTATATTATATATTCAATGGAATTCATGTCTTAGTCTCTCAGTGTCTATATACATAAACAACCACACCATAACAGTATATTTAGAACTGTGACCGATACTTCAACTGAAAGGGCACAGACGCTGTAACTAAGCAAAAAAATTAAGCAACATAATACATATTGGAAATACTTACATATTTTACTCTGTATCATACCTCTTTCTGTTGCAGCTGATTTCTGTACTCTATAGATAACTGTTTTATTTGAAGCTCTGCTGCTTCATGCTTTTCTTCTAAATCACTATAGATTTTTTTCAGTCTCTCGTTCTAGCAAAAATGAGAAATGGAAGTTAGTAAATTCTGAACTGTCCTTATAGAACTAGAAAAGCATAAGCCTGCTGAACAGTTAAAAAAAGTCATTTAAATAGTATAGATTTCTTGCATTATTTGATTCAAAACACACAGTAACTGTAACTTCCAAGCGTGGTCCCAAAAATTAAGGTCACACCCATAGCTTTTCCAAAGCTAGAAAAAGAAGCAGGAACTGTTACTTCCCCAAAATACCATCTAGCTTTTCAATGCTCTTGAAGGCAGATGACATACATGAAGGTGGTTGGTTTACAGACAAATACAGTCACAAGACCAACAAGTTCTTTGTAAGCAGCCTTGGAAGAGCACAGGCATCTGTAGTGATGTCAAAAGGACCATACAGTGGGACAATGGAAAGAGAACTGCATTGGGGGTGGGGGACAGACACATACACTCGACTGCGATGCCTGTAGCAAAAGACATGCTATCAAGCATGACTGGGCATTGCGTAGATCTGCGGTCATGTATGTGTGTACTGGGTCTGGCTGGGATGGAGGTAACTTTCCCTGCAGCAGGCCATACAGTGCTGTGCTCTGCACTTGTAGCTAGAACAGCCCTGATATTGCACCAATGTTGTGTCTGTTGCTGAGCAGTGCTGGCACAGCACCAAGACTCTCTCCAGACCCCTAAATGCCATTATGCTGGGGTGGGCAAGAAGAGGGGAGGCGACATGGCCAGGGCAGCTGACCTAAAGCAACCAAAGGGATATTCCATACCATATGATGTCACACTCAGCAATAAAAGCTGGGAAAGGGGAAGGAGAAGGAGGGCTCTCAGTATGAAGACGCCTGTCCTCCCAAACAACCACTACGCATATCGAGGCCCTGCTTCCCAGGACGTGGCCGAACACTGCTCATTGATGGGAAGTAGGGAAGAAGTAGAGAATGATTGTGTTTTTTTTTTTTACCCCCTCTTTGCTTCTGCGCAGCCTTTGCTTGTTTTTTCTTGTTTTTCTTTTCCCTTTAATTAAATTATCCTCATCTCACCCCGTGAGCCTTTTTCTTTCCATGATACTTTCTTCTCTCCCTCTTCTTTTGAGGAGGGGGAGTGAGAGAGTGGCTGTGGTGGAGTTCAGTTGCCCAGCAGGGTAAAACCACCACAATATGAAACACTATAAACCAATTAACCCTTTACCAGCTAAAATTTACCAAAACTTAGAAGAATTTTGCATTCACAAGCTTTTCACAACCAAAGTCTACTGCTACAGTCCAAGACCCCGTGATGAGTAGGAACAGTTGCAGGATACACCAGTTTGCGCAAGACGAAAACTTGCACCACGGGCATATTCCTATAAATAAATTTGCCCCCCTAACTGCGATGGCAGTTAGTCACCAAAGAAACAAGACGCATCCTAACACCACTGTTACCCTTATTTCTAGATTTTCCCAGGGCCGAGCAACTCTGGTGCAGTATTTCATCTTTACCAGAAATTATTTTTATTTACTGTTTTTAATTACAGTAACATTCCAAAATTTCTTACTTCAGACTTTTGTGCTGCATTAATACTTTCTATTTCTCTGAGTCTAGAATTGGACACATGGAGCTCTGTTGCTGCATCTGAAAGAAAAGTGAAAATTTTCATTTTTATTAACCAACTCAACACATTGAGTAGACATTAGTTAAGACCACAGCTATTAATAAATACCTTTTCTTTAGACTGCATTAATGTTCATTCCTATGTAAATATCAAAAGCTGCTTTTATGAGGTCAGAATTATTTTTCAGACCAGAGACTTTCTGAACCTAATTTAGTTCTCTCTTATCTAGTCTTTAAGTTGGATCACAAAACTAATGGGAAAGTATGAAATTAAGCTTCAAAATAAGTGAAATGGAAAGTTTTTACTTGATTATTACGTGTCATGGAATCAGTTTTTCTTTTAGGACTTTGCCCCTGACATGACTGTTGTGTGTGACTATTTCTCAATAATTTCATGTGAAGGTTCAAAAAAAGAATTAGCTCCATAAAATACACACAACAGTGACTGACTAAATTTAGTCAGGAAAACAAACAAACAAAAAACCCAACAACAACACAAAAACCATATAACATAACACCAATCCTGGCCCCATATAGAGGGGAAAAGAAAACAAACGTAAAACTCACTTTCATTTACAACGGCAACACAATCTGACCATACCAATTTATTTAACACAAAAAGAGCCCATTATTCTCCCCCAGATCCTTGTCCTTTAATGATCAACTTTCCTCAAATACTCATTGTTTACTTCTCCCATGTCCCACTTTTAATGGGTAGAAATAGAACATTTCCTTTTATTAATGAGGAATCGCAACTTTTGGCTATAATGCAACCTTGACATTTTTTCAAAACTTGAAATAAATATAAATGTGCAACTAAATACTGTGTTTTTGTAATTTCCTACATGTTGCTTAAAACTGACGCTGCTCAAGTGCTGCAGAGGTTGCAATATGCCCATAAAAACTGTTAAATTGAAGACGTTAGTGTCTGTAATCCACAAACAACATCATTAGTTTGCCTAGCAGTCAAAGCAGTGAATGTAAGAGATAGCATTAAAAATTAGGGTAAAAAGGAAGGAAAGGAACTGCTTGAAAAGTGTTGTTTAGGCTAGGTTTTACGGGGTATGAAGGTCTTCAGGGAGCTGAAGAGCACTTAGATGCCATTGGATTTTTACACCCCCAAATCAGTAAGCCTAGTACCTCATAAAAACATACTCTACTCTAAAAGTTTTAGGAAATGGAAATTGTTCACAGCAGTATCTAGCAGTCAAGTACATCTGGAAGCAACTACTGAACATCAGCTGTCTCTTGCATAAACTGAAGCACAAATTTGTGTATCACAATTTATATTTTAAAAACTGAAAACAAACACAGTAGATAACAAAATAAGTTTAGCAGCATAAAGTAAATTTCCAAACTAAACTAATACGGATTTTGGAATTTAAAATCATTCAAAGCATATCCTTCAGAATTGTGAGAAAAAAGATAACTTCTCAGAATAAATCTCTCTCTTCTGAGCATTTTGCCCATATACCAAAAGTACACCCACATCAGATCACTACTGTCCAATTGCTAACAAGGTTTATACAATACTTTCACGATGTTTCACAATTGTGGAGTTGCAAACAAGGTACAGTTGTTTAAATCCACGTTCTAAGCTGAGCATTCACAAGCTTTAGCTTTCTTTGTGGTTGCTATTCTTAACACTTATTTTAGAATACTCATTTTTCCAAGAAGTTTTAGTTTCAGGATGGTAAACAATATTTATGATTTTAACCTACTGACATTTATCACCATTTTATACAGTTGCTTTACTATAAAAAACAAAAGTTTTACTCAAAAACTCCAACTAGAAAGGTATTACTAAAAACAGAAAGAAAACGCTATAGTGTAGAATAAATTTATTACGACTACTGAAAATCTTACTCTTTTTTGTTTCCACTTTTTAAATATCAATCATTCTAGCTTCTAACCTCTATACAACAAGAACCATGTTCTCCTACTTGGCTGTAGGAAACGGTAGAACTTGATTGCATTGTCTTGGCCCTACTGGAATATAAATAACAAAAACCTCAGAAACACTGGACCTTTGCCTGTGTGACACGTCAGGCTTCAGATAACCCCAGTGACAAAAACGTCTGTACTACTACTGCTCTGCAGTTTTATGGAGCCACTCTAAAAGCAGCTAATCAAACCGAGACTTAGATAACCTGGGCAAACATGAAGAAGAACGTCGTGTGTTTTCGTTACTGATCAACACAACGCTTCACGCAATTCGGAAACTTCAGAATAATAAACCTAGAACAGGTTTGCCTCTCTTATTACAGCCTGGGAATACGTTTGTTTACCCTCCAGATCCCGAGGTCCCCGAGGCAGAATAAAAACGCAAACAAAGCGAGCAAAGACAGCAGCTCTCCGGAAAGGCACGGGGCCGTGCTTTCACAGGTCCGGCCGGCAGGTGCAGCCGGCACAGCCCCCGCGGGTCCCTGAGGAACCCAGCGGCCGGAGGAAGGGCTCCCCAGCTCCCCGTGCCGGCGGGCAGGCGCCGAGCGGAGCCCGCCCCGGCAAGCATCGCCCCCCGCCCGCCGCCTCGGCCGCTCTTACCGCCCACTTCCTCCGCGCCCTCCAGCAGGATGTCCTTGGTGAAGCTGGAGATCTGGCCGGTGAGCGAGGACAGGCTGCCCCCCACCTGCCCCAGGGACTGGCCCAGCCCCGAGCCCAGCCCGCCCAGCCACGACGCCATGGCTCGGCGGGCTCCGCGCCTCCTCG
>VXAA01000013.1:189880-209426 GCA_013399115.1 Anseranas semipalmata | reverse complement strand
GCCCCCCCCGGCCCCCCCGGCCGCTCCCCCCTCGACGGCCGCCATGACACCCCCTCCCCCAGCACCATCGACGGCGGCCGCAGCCGGCTAGAGCGCCCCCGCAGCGCCTAGGACGCGTGCGAGGCCGCGGAGGATGCCGGGATAGTGGCGGAGCCGCGGCGGGGGCGGCCCGGGGGAGGGGCGGGCAGCGCCGGGGCGGTTCGCCGAGGCCCCTGTGAGGGGGCTCGGGGGCGGGGGACCCGCGGCCTGCCCTCGAAGCCCCAGCTGGGCACTGCAGACAGGACGGGTGCTTGGCTGGAGTTCTAACCGCAACCCTGCCATTGGTTTATACGTTGCAAATTTTTCAATTTAATGTAACCCATCTAGTTATGTGCCGTATCCTTTACAATTATCCCTAATAAAAACAATCTAGTAATCATACACTTTAGATCCATTTCTATCTCCAACAAATAAAAAAATATTCACCAGAATTGTAGAAAGTATTAGTGCTGGGATATAGTATGAAATGTAAACATATAACTTAATTGGTTTTGTTAATTTAAAGGTTTAATGGAGAATTAATTTTGCCTTATTAGGAGAAATAGCAAAAGTAAGGAGAGACCCAGACGTGCTATTCAGCATTTCCTGCAGTTTACAATGCTCAAAACATCCTTTAACATAGTTCGTCTTAAAATAAAATGGGTCTGCATGAAATAAAAGACATGTCTTTTCCAAAACACTGTGGTTAATTCATTTTTTATAGGAAACTCTTTTAATATGTTTTAAATAAGAGCAGGGATGCCATCCAAACTTTTAAAAATATTTCGAATGATAAAAATGTCTCCTTTTGTCATTCATTTTGTAACGCCAAGAAGTCAACAAAGTAGCACCGAGTTTTTTCCCCCACTTAAAATTATTACTTTTGAAAAATTAGAAACTGACTATCCAGCATTGCAGCTGATTTTTTAGCTGACTGGCTTCATCTGCTGTTGATAGCGGTACTAGGTGGAAATCATCCAGTATCTTTTGTGGATTGACTAACCTACAGAAACAATGCACTGTGCCATGAAAATAATGCATGTTCTTGTAGCAAAACAGCAAACATTCACTTATTTTAAAATTAGAAAGCATACAATTTTTAAAAGATATAACTGTAATCAACACCAACTTCTTGCTAACAGAGGTGTTCTTTGCATAATTTTTGAAATATCAACGGATGAGGAGTCAGTGATGAGTTATTAGCAACAGTTGTTAGCATGAGAAAACTAGCCAACTGCTAATGCGTGTATATGACATCTGATCCAAAGCCCACTGATATCACAGATGAGATTTTAATGTTTAACGTTTCTGCGCCCAATCCATGTGTAAGGGAAAGCCCATATGCAAATACTCAGGTCAAGAGAGAAACATTAGACACAGTAATCGTATTTATTTTTAAAAAGTGGTATCAAATACAACCATATATTTTTGCCTACTTAGACAGCATTTTCAAAATATCAAACAGCACTGCCATTTTCCATTCAAAACAATGACAAAGCATTTCAGCTTTCCTTTTAAAAATCTTTTCAGTATCGTATGCTTTACATACACAAAATAGAGACAAAAATTGTATAGGAATCTAATGCCAAAGATGTGCTACTAAAAGTAGAGTCTCAAGATGAAAAATCTATTACTGAAAATGATTTCTAAAATATATGACTATTAGGCAGGAGAGGAAAAAAATATTCCCTTGGGAAATCCTAATTCCACACTGTTTTGTGCACAAGGGGATTTCATCTCTTTACTTTTCTTAAAGTAAATAATGTAAAAGCATTTTGATTTCATGAAAGCAGGTGAAAAGCCACATGCACTTTAATGTATTCTGAAGAACTAGAATTGGGGAAGGAGAAGCAGGTTAAATACTGAAGTATCCCCTGAAGTATCCCCAAAATGCAAATAAGGCAAAAAGTGTGTATGCAGATAAAAAAAAAGTTTATTGCAAAACAGCTCATGCTTTCAAGATGAGAACCTGGATACAATACAAGCTACTCATTTGAATGTAAAGAATTAAATATTCGGGCCATTTATACTGTTTAAATGTATTAATATGAAGTATTGGTCTTAACTGATTATGTGCATGTGGTGAGTACATATTACCTTTTTGACTTTTTTTTTTATTAAATGATTTGTAACTATGAAGATTTCCCAGAAGTTAAGCTTGTTTAATGTAAGACAGTACTGACTTGTAAAATGAACAACAATTTTACATCTATGCCCTTAAAAAAGTTTCCACTTAAATTTTTCTTTTCTTGGATTATTTTTTGGATTCCTTTAAAACCAACTTTAAAGCATGTGGTGGTAACAAGAATTATGCAGTAATAATACTTGTAAATAGGAGTTCTGGTGCTCCCTAACCACATTGCCCATAATATTCTCACTAGAAGACCCCTGTTTATACCTTTTCATCAGCATGTTTGAAACTGTTACTGAATTCTAGAAGAGCCTCAGATTTTTTCAAGTAACTGCAACTTTTTTCTTTTTAAAGCCTGTCATTTTTGTAATAAAACAAATAAGCTTGCAAACAACACTATTTGTCTGAGATAGGGAAATAGTACTGATTGCTTGTGCAGAAGCTATTCTAAGCACATCTATCTCTACCGCCTGCCATTTTATACATTGATAATAGATGAAATAACCCAATATTAAAACACATTGGAGATTTAACTGTATTAGTATTTAGTACTCTAGTTGAGAAATCGATATACACCTTGCAGTATGAAGTCTGCAAAGTAATCAAGTACGAAAAATAATAGAAGTACATGCTAGCTGAAAATTACATTTAAACTCACTGCTTGTTTTGTTGAAGATGTTCGAATGGCACATGGAGCCCAAATGTAGGAGAGTATGCTATCAGATTAGTTCCAAGCCCAGAGAAATTTGACAATTTAAATAGTTCATATCTATAATACCATGCCTAACAAGAATTGCATTCAGGCATGACTGCATTACAACACTTTTTCCTCCTGCCCTCATTACAAAACAAAGCAGTTTACAGAATTATATTTACAGAACTAATTGTGGAAGATATCTAACATAAATATCACTCATTCCCCCCTACCCCTTTGATTTCTACAGGCAGAAAAACACAAATTATGTCAGCTGGACTGAGGAAAACTGTAAACATCTGTTGGATGAATGAAGTCTGAAGTTCCCTTAAGTATCATATTGCAATTAAAAAAATACAATAAAACAATTTATGCCCTTTACAATAGACTTTGGCCTAAAGCTACAACATGGGGAGAAAAAAAAACAACCTTTCAGCTTCACTAGGAATAGGCTCTAAATTAGTAAATACTATACTTATGAGCATAGTTCAGCCACGTTGAAAAGTGGTTATCACTAAAAGAATGCAAACCAAGAAAATGAGATCAGATTTTTATTGACAGCTTCTTGGCAGGTCCACACATTTTGAACTTTAGATCTGGGTCATAAAATACTTTCTGTCAAGAATTAGTATTAGTCTTTTGCTTTGGTGCAATTAACACATACAGCTTAAATTGTTACCTCTGAATTGCTTGACTAGGCAGTTACACCTACTTTACCAAACTTGACATTCCTCTGAATGTCAAACTGGTATTTGTACAGTGATGCTGTTTCTTCACAGAAAGGAATATTGTTAGCCCTGTAATCTGACTCACACATTTGTGCTTTTCAGGCACTGTTACTTTATATTCCTTACATATTAAAACACTTGGGTGAAGTAACTTACAAAGCAACATGAAAGTTCAAAGGCAAACCTCCATGCTTTAGTGATTACAAAAACATGTAATTGTCCCAGGTTACAGTTAATGCAATTCATGGGCCCTAGATTTTTTTTTTTTTTTTTTAACTTTTTAAATATAGGACTGCTATACTATATAGCTACAGAAATTATATTTTTATGATATTCTTATAACAGAGGATAAAAGGCCCAAGTTCCAAGAACTGGTATCAATTAAGTCTTAACAAGCTTTGCCAGCCTACACCTATTTATTAAAAGGAGAGTCTTATTTCAGAATCAGTTTATGGCACAACAAAGGAAGGGAAGGTAAAGCTGTGGATAATTTGCAAACAAGCAAAGAAATAATTCAGTGCTTTACAGACTCCTTTTCTGTTTTCAGTTTCATATAAATTTCAATCAGAAATCTACATCCTGAAAAATATAGCATTTCAAAATGGCATTTGCATACATGTAACTTTTTAAAGCCATTGTTCGGCTGTATTACTTCAATACATTACAAAGATTAACTACATGCACAACAGGATTATTTAAAAAACAATTTTAAATCAACTTTTAAAAAGTAGTGCCATCTCATGTCAAAATCCACAAGATCTTATACATACAGTGGTTATGGTGACATTGTTGGAAACTTAGCACACAGATAAGGAAAACAGAATTCAGCCAATTTATGTTTAATATAATATTCTAACCTATCAAGAAACCATTGCTGTAAACAAATCTTTACTGAGAGGTAAGAGCCCTTTCATGTACAGTACTACTTGATGCTGAATGTGTATTTCCATCTAAGTACCATTCAGTTCATACTAACTTTAATTAAATGTTACTATTGTGCAATGATATAACATCAGAATATTTTGATAAAGAAATTTGGGTTTATCTTCAAAAGATAATTCTTAGAATGCCTGTGCTAACTGTTAATGCATTAAGTGGAGTACAGCTTACATACTGTATCTACAATATTTCCATATAATTATATGTAAACAGAATTGGTATTTCAAGCACCATTTAGGAAAATGAAACTTATCAATTGCTGCACTAAGTTGAAAGTCAAGTTTGGTCACCCTATTACACACTCATCCTGGGTATCAAAGCAAATCTGTTACAACCAATAGAATAAGCTATCTCCCATCCTTTGCTCCCCTGTTTTTCTCAGCATCAGAAACAGCATGATAAAAAATTTTAAGGTGCATGAATAAAGGCCATTCCTGAAAAAGCTGCAACATTCTGACAGACACTCATAAAAAGCATTTCAGAAAGAACACCCACACAGACATAAATATTCATTCTTAAAAGAGCTACTTGCACAGGGGTCATTTCAAGGCTGCAGGAATGCACCTTACGTGCGTGGCATTGGTTTATGGCACCCAAATCTTCCCCATCTCCTTTCTCCTAGACTCGATTACAGCTCTTCGATACTGAAAGGCCAGAAAGAAGGGTTGAGCTTGAAGAGAAGTAGAAAAGAAAACCTGTTTAACTCATTATGATACTTCTACGGTAAAAACAGTGGCATAACCAGAAAGAGCATATGAAAAACAAACCAAATTAAAAAAATTAAAAAAAAAAAAATCAAGATATCTGCCAAAAGACAAAATGGCAAAGCAAAAACCCTACTTTAAACACAGAACTGGAAACTACAGTTGGAATTGAAAGGAAAACCAGAAAGTGTTAGAAGGTCACAAGTCACTGAAAAATTCAGCAGTAACGTCATAATCTACAATACACTGGAGATTTTCTGTTGAATTGCCAAGCATGAAATTTCTGTATTCAGGTTTCTACTGCAGAACGGGTCATTTCAAAAGTGGACAGCAGGACCAAAAAGTTGACATTGGTTTTATGTATGATTCATTATTCTGTATGACAAGTTATCTAAGAAACAGAATTTCATTCCTTTTCCCATCTCAAATGTTTTCTTATAACTAGTAATTTACAAACACAACTTATTACTTTTATCTGTTTTTTTATTAGTACTGAAGGAAATCAGCTGACAACATTTTTAAGCACCTTTTGTGTTCTCTAGAGAATTCTTCAAAACAATTTAAATTTGCTTTTTAAATGCAAGTTACAGCTGATGCACATCTATCTTCGGTCACATGAATAGTTTAAGTAATTTTAATGCAGCAACATCTTGTTACAGATGTTCTGTAGCAGGAGTGCTACAGTTTTCTAAATTAGTGCAAACTTTTTGGTATTTGCAGATTACTTGTGAGCAGATTTCATTCTGAGCTCCCGTCCTCCTTTCATTCCTGCTTCCAAAACTCTGAAATGAACCCTGCTTGTGTAACATCCACACAGTAAAATTATAATGGAGACTTAGTGTTTTGACAATGGGGGGAGGGGATTGTGATGTCACTTCTTCTCTTCTGTATTCAAGTGGTTTCTAACAGATTCCAGAGACATATTCATGGCTGCTTGAAGCATGTCCTCTTCACTCATATCACCTCCTTAAAGAAAACAAATCCATATAAATCGTAAGAAATGCACACAGCCAGTTCTCAACTGCAGTTAAATGATTTCTTTGTTCCTTTTGTCCATACCTACCCCGTTTCCCCCCGCCCCAGAAATTGCGTTTTTTTTCCTTTTTTTTAATATATTTTTATTAAAACAATAATTGAACATTTTACACCTACCTTTCCATGCACAATGGTTAGTTTGAATCAAGTAATACACACAGGTTTTGGATCACCAGTACTTAATAGTGACAAAGCTTACATACAGATCCCATCATAGATTACAGTTTATTGAATTATGCCCCAGACAAACTAAACAACGAAAAGCAAAGCCAGAACTCAAATGGCCTAATAATTCGCTCTGAAACAGGATATTGACATTCACAGCAGAACAGGCTTTTCAAAGAAAGTGATCCTTTCCTTCATTACCAAAAAGAGTAACAGCTGTGATGCATAGTCAGAACAGCTGCTAGGGTGAGAAAGTAAGCAGGCCAGGAAAGTTAAGAAGCAGGGCACAATATGAAGGTGAAAAAAAAAAAAAAAAAAAACTTAGAAATATTTCAGTGTTGGAAATAAGTTTAAAAAACAATACCTGGGTCAGCTTCCAGAGTGCTTGAGCTTATGGTTGGTTTATCATGTAGGTTCAGGGTCTGATCTTGCTGCTGTAGCTGTTGTTGCTGCCTGAAATATTTATAAATTTATAAGAGATAAAGTTAACAACAGACTTGATACAGGACTCATACCATCTCATTGTAATGAAGGCCAAGAGTGAGAAGTATAAACTGCTGTTTGGTAGAATAACATACCCATACCTAAAATCTCTTCAACTATTTCCCTCTGCTAACCTTCAGATATCTGTTCTCCCAACATTATATTCCAGATTACACACTCCTATTTTCCCAGAGTTCAGATGTTCTGCATTATTATCCTCTCATGCAAAATTTAACTTCTCCAATCCATAGCACTTCTCCCTGGTCTTAATTTCCTCCATCAATAGGAAATAGAGATGAGAAAAAGCTATAACAATACCACAAGTATGTATTAAGAAGGTACTCCAGAACACAAAAATGAAGAATCATCCAGACAACTTCCATGTGATGTTCACTATAGACGTCATTACCAGAAGCAAAGTCTTAGAGTAAGAATATTTTTTCTTCAGGAAAATAATTATGTAAATTATTTACAGGATTTCATGTGGAAATACTGTAACACATTTATTCGCTTCCCTTCTCAAGATTGATGTTGCACTACTAACAAATCCCCTCTTATTTACAGGTTTCATTTCTTCACAGGAACCATCTTGGAATAGCAAAATTCTGGTATGCTATGAGAGCAGGTTAAGAGACAAAAGTTAAGCTGGACCTCAGTCAGAAACCCACCCACAGCCCAAAAGCACTGAACAATTAAGACATTTACTTCCAAATGCAGTTTTAGTTTTCTATCAGCTACTTTACTTTTCAAAATATGCTTGTCTTCTCCTTCGCAGTTCTTCTGAAGAAAGGGAGTCTGTCTGACTGGTGTGTGGCAACTGAGAAACATTCAGTGGTAATGAGTTTGAGAACTCACTTTGACGACTACCTAAAATCAGAACAAGCCATATTCTACTAATTACAGTAAAATGAAGTTAGGAAACAAAGTATAGCTTAAACAACAAAATGAAACAAGCAACAAAAAAAACCCACTTCAAACTTCACAAAAGAAAGTGACTTCTTAGTGAAATAAGCACTTAAGCTAACATTACTGCCACTCTCTCTCCTTAGGACCATTTCCCTTTCCTCCTACCACCCTTTGCCAATTTGTTCTTGCCTCCTAATGATCAATGCTAACATGAAAGTTGCAACTTTTCAGAAAGCAGGAAGGAGATAGCTACAAGAAAGTCTGAATTAGTCTTTTCAGAGAGCGTGAAGCATGCTGAAAAGTGGCGGACTGAAGCTGGTTTCAGTAGCTGCTAAAGCATAAGCAACATGAACACAAGTGAAATTTAAATGAGCACTGCACCTTGCATGCTGAGTTGAATGGCTCTACGAAGATCAGCTTCTTCATCTTCCATATCAATTTCCTGCCTGCTTAGAGCCAGGGCTCTTTGAAAATTCTCCTCATCTTGATCTAACATGCTTGTTCCATCAAAAGGATGGTTAACTACTATTGCTTGGTCCACATCACTTCTGGGTAGCCTGTGAAGTCAATACATTTATGGCATTCAGACAGTAATCATACTTCTACTGTGGGATTTAAAGTAAGTATTTTGTGCTGAATTAACTCTACTTATTTTTAAGCTAAGGCAAAAAAAATGTGATATTGTGATAATCTGTTACATAAATATTTTCTCATTTCTACACAAAAAGCATGAAAGAACTGCAATCATAGCTTTCAGCTGTAAAAATGAAAATACTGAAACCCTGAACCTATGCGTGTATGTTGACAAGAATCTGCTTAATATGAAAAACTTCAAAAGCAATAGTGCCATAAAAAAAACAGTCATATTTTTATTTGAACCTATTGCTAGCAAGACTGTTACACCAGCAGATAGTAGTGCACGTGGTCTCTTCCTTAGGAATCTTTAATGACTACACTAGAGCAAAAGATCCTCTGTAAACTCTATATACTTTTCACATCACCGCCAAGTAGTTTACTGTTTTTATTCCATCAATTCACAACACCACAGTTTACCTCTATGAAGTGGAAAAAATAATAATAATGGCTTCGCTCCTCTGAAAAACAGCCTTATGCTTTTTTATCAGTATGTAATTTATTCACAATGAAAATGCGGTAAAATTGTAAGTAGTACATTATGTGCTCTCAAAGATGTTTTACATTAGCAGTACGTATCACAACAGAGCAGTATACCACAACATTTACAGAGAAATTATTCCAGAAAGGAATGCTGTATGATTTATATAATGTGGAATATTGTTCTTTTCTACTTATGATAGAATGCAGCCTTAACTGTAGATCAATCACTTTTAACCACAGTTTGGCAAGGTTGGCTAACCCATTCTACTATAGTGGGAAAAATATCCTAATAAAGAATCTCACAGAATCTCACAGAATCTCACAGAATCTCACAGAATCTCACAGAATCTCACAGAATCTCACAGAATCTCACAGAATCTCACAGAATCTCACAGAATCTCACAGAATCTCACAGAATCTCACAGAATCTCACAGAATCTCACAGAATCATTTGGGTTGGAAGGAACCTCAAAGATCACCTAGTTCCAACCCTCCTGCCATGGGCAGGGACACCTTCCACTAGATCAGGTTGCTCAAAGCCCCATCCCACTTGGCTTTGAACATCCAAGGACTGAGCATCCGCAACTTTTCTGGACAACCTGCTCCAATGCCTGTTATATCTATTCATATTGTCTGCAGAAGCATTTTGGTTTTAGCCTCTTTGCTTACTCTTAAGTCTGCAACTGTAAAACACGCTCAGGTAAAGCAATGACTATTCATTAAGACCTATGTGAATATAGCTACAGGAAGAAACCCAGTAAGTTTTCTGTAGTTTCTATTAAAAACTTCACATTAATACTTGATGACAGACAATTTCATCATCAGATACTATCATACAACTTATACTGCTACCAGTCAACTAAGACCACAAAATTTGCAAATTCAATTCAGTATTCAATCACAGTACTTTCAGGTAAAAATGGAGTGGCTAATTGCTAAATTCCCAACCCTGGCTGAGGCCTCGATATGCTACTGCACTGCAAGTGGATTAAATCATCTGTCATTGGTTAATACAATGATGTTCAGAAAAGCCATTTTTATTTTTCAATATATTTGTATTTTCCTCACTTTATTTTGTGATTTAAGCCCAATCTGAACAGCAGCCCAAACATACTAAGAACACTTCAGAATTGTTGAAGTTGTACTTGTGCTGCTTTCAACAATGATTTGCAATTCTTCTACTTTGCTACATGTACTTTTAACACTTATATGCACTCTGCTAAATTAAGGGAGTTCCTTGTGTTACACGAAGGAGCTGATTCAATCACTGCTAACTTTGGGAGACTTTTAGACTGTGCAATGAAGGCAAAAAATGCAACTTCAATTATTATTAAAAAAGCACAGATAAGATTTAGCTAGTTACTATGACTTTCAAGCATTGTTCTTCTACAGTACCAACACTTCCTCCCTAGACCTCCAAGTGCTTATCACTTCTTTTTTTCTTTAAACTCGCACATACACAAATAGAATGTTTTAATTCTTATTATGGTATTTTTTGTCCACTGTTTATACTCTAATTTGGTTTTATGGTGTGCAATAGCAGGAAACACATTGCACTAAAGGTACTTCTAATTACATATTAAGGGTGTTGTCTCCACGTAGACATTAATCATGGCAACAAATCATACTGAACATTATTAAAATGAAATCTGTTTACCTCTGGTCTCTTGACTGTGCTGTCTCTTCTCCAATCAGTTTTGGTCGCTGTACCTGCTGAACTCGAATCATCTGCAATAGCTGATCAGCCTCACAGTCTGGCAGGTCACCTTTTACTACAAATATGGAATAACCTGAGAAAAATAAATTGTAAGTCTACAGCATTAAAATGCATACATAAACACTCTAAAGTGCACACATATGGAACACAATGATGTGGAAGTTATTAAAATGTAAGGCTCTACCTTTCATTATAAGGACTTGGGTTATTTCACTACTTCAATAACAAAACTGAGGGTAGTTAACTGAATTCGTGAGTTCTAATAAATAATGATTATTACCTACTTTTAATTAATGAAATTTAACATCTGCAAGTTACTATTACCTTCCTGTTGTAATTGAGCCAAGAAAAGTGCAAGATATGTATCTGATATTAGCTCTGGACCCATCAAGAGAGAGTTCAAGTTAAACCACTGTAATTAAGAAAAAAAGGTTTGAGAACACAAATTAGCATAAAGATTACTGTGTAATCCATTTCTGTACAATGTGGTCATTTTCTATGATGGAACATCCAACTCAGTCTAGTAAAATAAATCATCAAAAGCCTTTTGAAGCACAATACCTATACTGCTAAAAGTCTCCCTTCAAATACTCTTCAACTAACAGGAGATCTGAAGCATGGAAATTATTGCATGCTCTCTCACATTACTGAGCACTGGTACCAGGCAAACAGATTAAAACACAGATCTAAATATAATGGTACAAGAATTATTTCAGACAATTCCAAAATACTGCTTAATCCTAGTTTTAAATCTGTTCAGAGATTGATGAAGAAATCTTTCATAAGTTAATATATATCTTAATATATTAGTAGATATAGGAAACAGAAGTTGAATTCTTTCCATTACATTAAACATGCTGCCTTCAATAGTTGATGATACTGAAAACTATTGTTTACATCTCTGAGATAATTTTTAAGTTTAAAAAACTAAGAAAAATGAACTCAAATGTAATATGCCAGTAACACAGCATAATATTACAACAGAGGACACTCAAGATATATACAGATTATTTCCAGTTCTCTGAAGACAATTAGTCATTTATAATAAGTCCACTAGGGAGAAAATATACTCATTAGGTATGGCAAAATATTCTACGTTTAAAATTGGCTATATTTTGCAAGTAATTTAAAGAACATTTTTTTTATAACATATCCATCCAACATTATCCAATTTGAACCAGAGAGCACCATTTCAGACAGTAGAATTCTATCTCCATTCTCGCAAAAATGCATTTGTCTATCCAAACTTCCATATATGTAGTCATACACTCACAGGCCCATACTATAATTCACCTGGAACAGAGGTGACTATCTACCCTTCTGTCAGAGAATCACTTAAATTCTCAGTCAAAAAGCCCCTTTTCCACTGGGATAAGGTAACACCACCACCAGTGTAGGTGTGGGGAAAGAATTAAAAGGTTATGTAAACATGTATGACAGACAGATTACTGACAAACTTTTAACAGAGTATGGAAGAGAAAGGTTTAGTGGACTAATTTTGCTTTAACTGTAACAGAAAAGCAGCAGGTCAAAGCCCTAAGTCAATTTATTTTCTCTCCCCCTTCTCATTACTCTCTAGATAACAGAACCTAGTATTGCTTTGCGTGGCTACAAGCCACAAATACATCTCCCCTCTAACTAACAAAGTTTTAGGCTAGAATGGTATCAAAAAAGTTCTGGCTGGCACGGTTGTATTTACAACGGGAACATTCCCATACCTTTAAACAACCATTCAGCCTTTTCAATTTCAAATACACAAAAAAATGTCTAAACAATTATCAGCTATACTTTTAAACTAAACAAGAACAGTAAAGTTTAATTTGTTTACTCACAGGCAAAATTATATTTCTTTTACACTGGATGACAACATAGGTAGCCACCACTTGGAAAACCAAATCGGCAAAACAACTCCTGTCCACTATTTCAGAATTTAAAAGCTTGCTTCATGAACACTTTATGACAGAAAAAAAAGAAAAGAAAAAATACCAAAACAACAAAAACAAACAAAAACAACTAATTTCTGTTGTATAGAAGCTTATGCAGTATGATCCAGAACAATGATTGGCTACTGAAAGAAAGACTGTGCAGGCACTACAAGAGACCTGCATGTGACTTGAGGTATTATATATGCACCATGTATTTGTATGACCACCCCTTACCTTTAATAGTTATTTCCTGCTTACAATACAACTGCTTCAGATAGTTTTCTAAAATAGTGAAAAGTTATGATTCTTCTTTCCTCAACCTTATCCTTTGGATACCCTTAAATACTAGGGATTATAAATATTCATTAATACAGTGGAACTTTGAACTTTTTCTTATATCTACTGTCCATTTAAATGAGCAAAAGGCTATTGGCAACTTATTTTTACAATGTCAACAAATGCATTAATATAAACTTGCATTTTACAGGAATCCTAATCTTTGTTTTAGACTTCCCCCTCCTCCATACACACGTTTTTCTGCTATTTTTCATGCAGAAAAGCAAGAAAAGAACTTAAGAGGTCACAGACTACCTCAGCTGCAACTTCCTATAGGACAGGTTCACTGGGGAATAGATCATAGGATCTTTCCCCAAGCTAACATTCATGAAAAGCTGCCTGGCATTTTTGTGATATAACCAACATTTACTCAAACCTTTATTATTACTATTATAGCAAATAGCAGCAAAAGCCTGCAAAAGGCCAACACATGGTCTACTTGCAACCACTTTTTCCACCCCCACTCTGAAGTCAATTTTTAAATAAAAAAAGACAGTGTCACCTGTTTTCCTAACTTTCGAACTGTAAACCAGTGTTCCTTATAATTACAAATAAATGATTTTTCATTTCTGTAAAAAGAAAAACAAAAGGTATAGATAAAATTAAATAATATTGGAGTGCATATTAATGTTTAAGTTCTTTGCTACCACTAATTTAAACTTACACAACAAAATTTCAGTAATACAACTGTTGATGTTACAGAGTACTCATACTGCTTTTATAACTAATATTTAGGAAGTTGTCCTTTTTATCACATCAACATTATTGAAATTCCATATACCTGTGATACCACAGATACTGAGACGTCATGAAGGCATAGAGGAGAGGTGCTCATATACACCACCAAAAGAAAAAAAAAATCAAATGCAGAGGGTATAAAAAAATAAACATCAGAATGCAACAGAGCTTGAAATAGTAATTTTAAAGAAACAGGACTAAATTGTTGATTTTCAGTATTTTCCCATAAAATGAAAGCAGGGTGCTAAAAAATAATAAGAAAGTCTTACATAGGGTCGATTCCAAGCCTCTGATACTCTGGGCTGTTGAAGAGGATTAGTTCTAAACCCCAAACTTTCAAGGCATTGCTTATAACCTGTCAAAAAACAGCACTTTTTATGAGTCAAACCAGTCAAACCTAATTTGTGCAACTGCAACCATTTTAGCCACTGGAAACACTTGTATTTTTCTCAAGGCTTTGATTTCAAAACATTGCTAGGAAAACTAGTAATCACATTATTCAAAACGCAACTGTCATGAATTTACATGCAAATATAACATGCCTACAATATCTAAGGGGGAGTAACAAAGCTATGATTTAACTAAGACATGTTGATAAACTTACTCCCTCAAAGCTGTAATTTCACCTCCCACAAATACTTCATACACTGTCATCTCTCTGCTCTCAGTGTACTGCCCTGCCCTCCCTTTCCCCCCAGTGCAATGTCACCTTTCTCCACAGTAATAATTTGAAATTCGCACCACTGGAATGTCACAGCATCAAGTCAGGTTCATTAGTACAGGTTTACTGCTAGCATTTTTAGGTTGACTATCCCAATTAATTTTAAAGAGCTGTCCATCAAAGCTTTCTGATCAATTACTATACTGCAAATGAACAGGTAGATATCAAAATCCTGGACACCAGGATAGCTTTTAAGCTTTTCAAATCTTAAGACTTCAAAATCAGCATTTCCTTAATGTTTTAGAATATTTCAAAGTCATCTTGAAAGCTAATCAGCAGATTTGAAAATAGAAGTTAACCAAACTCTTTTAGAAGACCTCTTTAAAGCTATCTGTAATAATGCTGTAAGAGATTTTAAATCAGCAATTCATCTTCCTTTCAGCCAGCCAATTATGTAGTAAGTGAGCAAAGCAATGACAGGACAAAAAGTAGTAGAATACAAGGAAGCATTTTTTTTCAGCTTCAATATTGCAGCACAATCAAGAATACAAGAAAAGCTAACTGTTAATCGTTTTTCAGAGTAGAAATACAGCCCTGCCCTACCTCAAACAATAAGGAAGACAGAGGCTCTCAAGGGATTCTGGAACATTGACAAGCACCTCTGAAAGCTAGAGAGACAGCCAAAGGTACAAAGCTTTGCTAACATCTCTAGTCTAGACACAAGCCCCCGTTCAGTGTTCAACACCTTTTTGTTGTTGTTGTTCTGGTTTAACTATTTCCTATTACTTTCCCATTACACTCTTAAAAAAAACAAAGGAAAAGAAAAGTAAAACCCAATTCTACTGTGTCTGTGTAGCATTGTAAAAACTGGAAGGGAGATACTGCAGCTTCTTCCATTCTGCAGGTCACTGTGATAATCCTGTAACCACTGCCAAAGGCTTTACAGTCTATAATTTGAGAAGACAATCTCAAAGATTTTTTCACCTATAGCCCATAAAAAGCAATTTAGAAAGCAAGCTTATTGCCAGCAGGTGTGACTTCACAATTCAGGAGTTCATGCTTCTATTACATGTTTAAAGGCCCATAAGCTGAAGAACTACAAGTCACCACTACTCTTAATGTAATACACTCTTAAGATTTGTAAGTCCAGCACTTAATGCCATTAAGCCAATAAAATGGTAACTAGATGAAAAAACTCACTGCCATTTAAATTATACGAGAGCACACATATTGCATAAAGAGGAAAAATCTATCAGTATAGAACAATGCTTACTTGAATTGAGAAGAATCCACTATCATCCATATTTACAGAAGGCTGCTGCTCAGCGTGAGAGTGGGAGGGAGAAAAGAGAAAAGTTGTGTAAGCACAAAAGGTCAGAAAGAATTCAACTTTAAAAATAAATATAACTGCACATAGTTAAAGAAAGACCTAATTATGTCCTAGTCTGTAAGGCTGATTACAATGCCCCAATATGCTAATTAAAAATGCAAACATTTAAATTAGAAATGCTTAGTACTTAAAGGACAGACAGACATGGGAAATTGTTTCTGTCTCTGCTGCTAGCTTACAAAAACAAAAGGCAAATCTCTCATCTTCCTCCTCATCCTTGCCATGCCTGACCTTCCTACTTGTAAGATACTAATGTAGTTTTTTTTAGAATTGCTGCTAGTAACAAGAAAATGCCAAATCTGAAATGCTTGCATAGAAAGATCTATAAACTTAAGAAATGTTAACACTAGGAAATTAACCTTTTATAACTAGACAAGAATAGCAGGCATGTGCCACACACCATTAGATTTCAGGCAAATGTCAAACAACCTCAAATTAAGAAGATTTTACCTGTAGAAATGTTCTATATTCTTCACTAGACACTCCTCCCTCTGCCATTCTCATTCTTTCTTCCTCATCCAACTGCTGCGCAATAGAGGATAACTCAACAGGACTAAAATACTCCCCTTGTAGCAAATTATTCAGACAGTGCTGAGCACACAATGAGCCTTCTTGCTAACGTTGGAAAAGAAAAAAAAACACACCAAAAGCAATGACAAAAACATGTTAATGTTTTGCTCTCCAAAAACATTCAACAATTTAATTCTTGCAAATTTTCCCTCCACCTCCCACCCCAATACCACATTTTCTTCAGATGCATTACAGTGCAAGCTGTAGAATACATCTCCCTACCCCCCATGAATCTGATGGGGAAAAAAACACTACTATATTTTCTGGAAGAAAAATTCCAAGTAAAAGAGTTTTGGAAAACACTGTAAAAATTGCCTACAGCCTGACCAAGTCATGCAAGTACTTTACAACCAGTAGGTTAATGGATTCTGCCATCTTCTAAACCACCAGGGTATGAAAAAGGAAACAGTTTTCATCTTTAACTCCTAGTAACAAATATTCTCTGCAACAGATAGTCTCGTCCTTTGTTACAACACTTCTCATGACTACCAGGTGTGGCTATCAGCAATCTGCTTTCCACACGTGGTTAAAGAAAAGCAGACCATTAAGACTTTGAAGAGATTTGAAAGTATATATCCACAGAATTTGTTTCCTTCATTTCAGGTTACTCACCCAGTTCAGGTTGTAACCAATTCATTTACTGCTGACAAAGTTATTAGGAGCTGGAAGAGTAGTAAATCTTGTTTTCCTCACGAAATTTATGAACAGGAACTAGGTAAAAGAAACTAGTACGTGCTGGTTGTAAAATCTTGATGACAATGATGAGATGACAAGAAAAAATAAATAAATTCAGCACTTTCAACACTAAAAATATTTTTTGGATAAGAAATTTAAATGACAAACACTTTAGACACTTTGTTCACATCCATGATATCGGAGATAACAACTGTAGTACAGAACTTTTAGACTATCAACCCTAATTAAAAATGAGTAAATTATAAATCAGTCATCATTTTGTAGCACAGATTAAAAACTAACTAATCTGAATGAATGCATGTTAGCTTCTACAATTTCATATGTGCAAATAAAATACTGTCTTGTTAAAAAATGAAATTATAGTTTCCACAAAAAGCAATCTTTCTCTAAGAAAACAAAGAATCTCAAAGAATGAAAAACAGCCCCCCCCACCTCTGCCAAACACAAGAAACTAAGAATACAAGAGGGATATCCCTGGAGGGGATATTCTTTATCCCTGGAGGGATATTCTTTAAACATCCATGAAAGCAACAGACAAGTCATATACACAAACCTCTCATGGTCTCCCTTACAGCAGGAACCTTGAAAGTTCCCTTCACCCCAGATTATGAAATCATCCAAGGGCATCATCACTCAAAGGAGCAGCGACTGAGTTAAAGCTGGACCAGCTGTACAGTCAGAGTACAACGGAATTTAGAAACCTCATCCGCCATAGCTCCTCCAGCTCATCTTCTCCCCACAAGAAGAAACTCAAGAAACAGCAGCTCCTGTCCTGTTGGGACCACATCCCTGCTGCTGGTGATATGATACAACTAAAATAGGGGAACCTGCTCAAGAATCATGGGTTTCTTCAATAGAACTGTATGAAACCATTAGAAACAAATCGATATTAGGATACCTTTGAAAATTAATGTTATTACAGGCTTAAACCGTAATTTCACTGAAATGGCCTTTCTGTACTTGTGCAGAAAAAGTTATCTTGAAACTAGAACAATTTCCGTACGCACAATCTGTATGAACTGCAAGTGCAGAAGAGAAAACTGATCTTACAGTTTGTAAACAGATGTTACTTTCATCATTTTTGTGCAGAGAATACTGCATCTTTCCCTAATCTGAAACTCCCTTGTTGAAACCCATCCTGATATAAACTGCTGCCCTGCTTTCAGTCTTTTCAACCACTTGTATCTTATCAAGGAAAGGGCCAACTTTTACAATAGGGGCTCCTTAAATCTGGAGTAGTCCTACTTTTGTGCAACTGTCATTCCCCCGTCACAAATGCTACATTGCTTAGGTCTTTTAGTTGAATATGTATCAATTTCCTTTATAAATGTCATGTTTTCTCATGTCTTTTTTTTTTTAAATTGAAACATCTCAGGTGTGCAAATTCAAGTGGTGTGTATATATTCAGCAATTTAAGTATTTTGACAGAACACAAAATAGTGTGCTTGATGGAAAAAAAAAAATACCCCCTAAGAAAAAAAAAAAGGTAAAGGTTCAGTTAAGTTTTCCCTATAACAATAACAAAAAGTATTTTTGGTATTCCAATCTAAAACAGGCATACAGGCACTTTACTAACCTCATAACTAACTTACTAATAAGCATGTTTCACATTCACGTGACACAAAAACACCCAAAAGATCCACAACCAAAATCTGTAGCAACTACAAATGACAATCAGCTTACAACTTTGAATCTAGTATGCTCCATCATTTTGATTTTTTTTTTAATTCCAAAACTACAAAGCAATTTTACTCACAAAAGCTAAGTTTCAGTTACCATTACGTTATGCAACAGGCTAGGCAAGACAAAAGAAAGGTACACTTGTTCTGAACTCATTTTCAAATCTAGACTGGAACTCAAGGTCACAGTAGCACTGAAATCCAACACGTTCTCTGAATAGCAGCTGTTTAACGTGACAGTGCTCTCTAAGTTTTGTTACCCAAACCTAGCCTGGAAGAACACTCTTCAAGTTCTATTGATTTCAGAAAATTAAAAAACAGCTGTATACCTAGCTTACTTCATTTGCTAAGTAAACCAACAATTATGTATAAAAACAGCACACAGAAACTAGAATTACCCTTAACACAATAAAGATACAGATACATTGGCAAATTACCTCAAAAACAACTACATTTTAACAACACTGAAGCATAAACTGCTCATATTTGGGTGCTCTGATAAATCGCATCAGTTTCTATAAGCATTTATCCTCCAAAACAGGAAGCACTGTCTACCGCACAGAAGCACAGTACATGAAGTGGGATTTCCTTAACAGCACTCCCTTTCCCTGCTCATTACACAAGCTAAACCAAGCCAGGTCCAGTGAAACGAAGCGTGCAAGAACACAGAAACCGTTCTGCTTGCTACTGCTCAGCTTCACGCTCGGCCACAGAAATTCTCTTCGAGAAACGACAGCAGCCTCAGCCCGCGCCTTACGCCTCGGCGAGCCCTGTTCCCGAAGGCTCAGGAAGCGGAGTCAACGCGGCGAGGAAACGCCGAGGCCCAGCCCTGCCCCCCTGCGGTCCCCAGGAACGACTCCCGTCCTCACGGGGCCGAGCCAGGCCACGGGCACCGCACCGCCGCGGGCCCAGCTC
>VXAA01000013.1:101896-186007 GCA_013399115.1 Anseranas semipalmata | reverse complement strand
CGGGCAGGGCGGCGGGGCCTGGCCGGGCCCTGGAGCCGCGCTGCGGGGCTCCCGGCCCGCCTCGTCCTGGGCTCCCCCGCGGGCGGTCGCCGCGCTTGGGGGCCGCAGCCCCAAGTGCAGTGCCCGGCCGGGGCGGGAGCTGCTGTTACCCGCGCCGCTTCTAGTAATCGCTTTTTTTAAAAAAAAAAATAATAATAATAATGTATTTTTAATAAACTTTGGGTCTTTTTCTAACAACAAAAATCTTACAAGGACCAGAAGTTAATAACTGAAAGTTAATTATTGGTATGTAGCAGCTGTATTGAACAGTGTTCGCCACCATTATTGTGTGTGTTCCCAGAAATGTAAGAAGTTAAGAGATAGAAATCTAAGAAGTTAGAGGTAGATCTAAATAAATAGACTTTGTCTCTGGATTACTCAAGGAAACATTTTCTTCCCCTGTTCGCATTAGTTCTTTCAGAGGCCAAACACTTGGACGGAAAAATGACATCAATTATCAAGCTGACTACGCTTTCAGGGGTGCAGGAGGAATCTGCCCTATGCTATCTATTGCAAGTAGATGAATTTCGTTTTCTTTTGGACTGTGGCTGGGATGAAAACTTTTCTATGGATATTATCGATTCCCTAAGGAAGTAAGTGGTTCATACACTTTGAACAGGTCTCTTTCCTGAAAGTTTTCAAAATACTATTCAGTGGTATATATATGGTGATATTACATACAAAGTTGCTCTTTTTTGTTTGAAATATGTTTTATGTGAAGGGGATGATACTGCTAAAACATCTCTAGTAATGTTTTTTTTTTTTTTTTGAGCCTAATGAGTTACATCTATTAACTGTAGTTCTCAAACTGTTCAGAGTTTGTTTTGGTTTGGATGTTTTGTGTTTTTACGTACACTGTGCTTTCTATCAGGTTTACGGGAGGCTGACCTTGGCTCTAAAATAATGTAGAATGCTTAACTAAGTTTTAAATGAAAGTGGCTTATTGTATGTAGGCTGAAGGCAAAGTGGTTCAACTCTTGCCTCATATTTCAAGTTTAATAGACTGTCAGTCTGGAAAACAGCTTCTGCTAGTATCCCAGTCTTGTCAAGAAATAAACGTGTCTAGACTTCAGTCCTGAACTCTTGCATGTTTACAGTGAGGAGCTTTCCTGATGCAGAACTTGATTGCAGGTAAAAGACTGAAACGTAAAAATTCTGGAAAGAAGCTAAGCCTTGTGATGTTATTTTTATAGCTTTAATTTTTATAGCATTAACACACCCGTAGTTTTTGAAGTCTTATAACTGAGGATTGTTGTGTACTAGGGATAGCTTCTAAATTTTTTTTTCAAGTGTCTTACCCAAGAAGCAATTAAATAAAATCCCGTTTTTAATAATAACTATCAAAGAGAACGTGTGTGCCACAGTTACTATGTAAGGGATCAAAAAGCTAGGTTTCTTGAGTCTTTCAGCCCAACTTGTGTTTTCACTTGTTGGATTTATTTTAGGCCCTCAAGTTTTTCAGTCATGATAGGTAGTAAGTTTTTAGTCTGAGTTCTTATTTTGTGCAACAATGTACAAGAAAAAAAAACTTTTTGCATTTTTAGATATATAATGTTTTTAAAATAAAACAAAAATTCATGTACCACTTTTCTTGAATAATAATTTGACTGTTTGTTTGAAAAAATACATTTTGATTTGATTCTTACCAATTTAAGGATTATAAACTCTTGGATCCTGATATTTGGTCTTTCTCATCTGAAGAAAAGTTGTAGTCCGTTCTAGGTTTTTAGATATATAAACAATTTATAATGTGCCTGCACTGAAAATACTTTCGGCTCTTCAGTTTATGAACTTTCTGGTGTCTGAGTATACAGTAAGGTCTTTCTAATCAAGAATTTAATGTAAAACTATCAAAAGTTCACACATGACCCAGGCCTTGAAGTTACATTTTCAGAACTCACTTGCATATTTAAGTTCTTACGTTACTTGAGAATGTTTGGAAATATCTGCAACTTTTAATTATGTTTTAAACCTGGAAGGATTTGAATTTTCTTGTTGGGCATTCAGATTGTGTAGTTGTTCTCTGACTAGTCATAGTAGGAAGTGTAGAGTACCATACAGAACTCTTTTCACCAGCTTCTGTTGTCCTTCTCTTGTAGACATGTACACCAGGTTGATGCTGTTCTCCTTTCTCATCCTGACCCTCTACACCTTGGTGCTCTTCCATATGCAGTTGGAAAAATGGGGTTGAATTGTGCCATTTATGCAACTATTCCTGTATATAAAATGGGACAGATGTTTATGTATGATCTCTATCAGGTATAATTAAGTTCATACTTTAATACACAACATTGTTGGTAAGGTAGATGGCTAAAGTTTTTGAACATTCTGTACTTCTTATTTGTTTTAGTCCCGCCATAATACTGAAGATTTCACACTCTTTACATTGGATGATGTAGATGCAGCCTTTGATAAGATACAACAGCTGAAGTTTTCTCAGATTGTGAACCTGAAAGGTAAACTTGTTCTGTAAGCAAAAGTTTTGATAAATTACTTCTATGAGTCTGTTACCTTTCATTAACAGTTAAGGTAACTTTTTAAAAGGAGTATGTCTGTGAAAGTTGTGCATTTTGCAGGTCTGAATTCAGTAGCACTGTGTCAGTCTATATCAGCTGAACACTTGCATCAGTAATTGTATGTGGAAATGGATAGAATTTCCATTTAATGAGGAGGAGGCCATGCAAAAGCACTGGTTTCTCTTTTTTGTGTTTTTTTTTTTTTTTTGTAACTTTTCTTGTTCACATCTCTAAAAAGTATTTATGCCTCAGAACTCCTCAGTAACCAGTAATACAAAGGAAGGTTTTCCAGAGAACAAATAACATGCAGATACTCAGTTTTAGCATGTGGATGATTTAATGAGGTCTTTGCAGACTCTGAATGATACTCAGTGTAGTTTATTGCTAGGAACTGTGGCCTACAGATAATCAACATCTTTTCACTCTTGCTGAATTCAAAGATCAGAATGAAATGGAAGTGCTGTTCTTGCACAGACACACACACACACACAAGCTGATCACCAGCAGCTTGTCTCTGAGATGCAGTATCTCCCAGTTCCTGGATGCTGCTTGCTGAAATTCTTGCCCTGTAATTTTGAAAAGAAAAATAGAAATGGGATGCCATTCTTGAAAGGCTGCTGACCCTTTTTCAAGGTATTTGTAGCAAGGATATGTCTGTGCTGCCAACTTTTACATCCAAAAAGTGTTTTAGTGAACAGCTATTTTAAAACACCTTACTTCCATTAAATTTGAAAAAAGTGACTTCAGTTTCAATGGACGCATCTAAGAAGATGATGTAATCATTATTAAAGCCGTGCAGTTCTGTTCAAGGTGGTGTAATGCAGCAAAGACAGTGAGTAATGGTCATGGGTGCTCTGGTTTTACTATGGCAAAGATCTAGGCTAGCACCAGTGCCAAGGAGCAGCCATGCGTTTAAAAAAGTAAGAAAAATGGCATCAAGTGCTGAAAAGATCTATCATCCTTGACTGTAGCATGTAGATAACTTTCCTTGGAATTCTTTGACTTGCATATTTGTCGTTCTGGCAAACTTCTGTTTTTGTAACCTGTATGTTTTTTTTGTAAGTACTTAGACAGTGAATGGTACAGTAAACATTTTGTGTTGCACCAGAGAAGGGTCTGCCTTTCACTGGCTTACTTGCTTTCATGTGGTATATTTGTTATATAACTCGCTGCTGTTTAGGTCTGTAGTTACAGCAGGTTGGCAATGCCGCTGAGTACTGGTGGGAGGCGGCGGGAAGAAGTGCTCTTCACTTTAGTTTCTTTTTCTGGAGACAGAGTAGAAGTGAATTGCAAAAAGTGTAACATTATGAAGTTATTGATTAGATGGCAAGGAGAGAGATGCTACTGATTTTCATGCTTCATATGATTTTTTTTCCAAACAATAGTTTTGGAGTTTAGTTTTTTATTTACTTTTTATTTAGAGTAATGGATTTTAATACATGTGATGTACGTAAAATACTGAGAGGTTCTTAAAAGACTGTTCTTTTTTTGTAGGCAAAGGACATGGTCTGTCAATCACACCATTGCCAGCTGGGCACATGATAGGAGGCACGATTTGGAAGATTGTCAAAGATGGAGAGGAAGAAATTGTTTATGCAGTTGATTTCAACCACAAGAGGGAGATGTAAGTTCAACGTAGCTATCTGTATTTTGTAGATGTGTTAGGTGTGCATAACTTTGCATGATAAATAGGTATGGAAATAGCAGTACATTTCCAGATATAATAAGATCACTAATTTCACATGCATTCAGATTAATAAATTTGAAACAAGCATTAGCTCTGGGTTTCTTCATTCCACTCAGATTTATTTATTTGTAAATTTGAAGCAAGAAGGATTCAGGAAACGTCTGTATCATGCAGTTTGGAAAAGCTTTTCTTGCAATTTTAAGAGGGAAAATGACAACACAAAGCTTCTAATTGTTGCATAGAAAACAGTTACTACTAACCCTGTTTTCCGCCTTAGAAGGAAGAGGAACTTTTAAAACAGTGTACTCAAATTCAGCCTGTCAGGGTGGAATTTGGAGTGCAGCCATAATTGTTAAAAGTGATACACACATTTAATTTTTGAAAAAAATCCTGGGGAATGTAGAGCATGTAGATGAATGTTGACTAGTAAAAATTACTGCATGGCTACTCGATAGTTAAGATTTCAGAAAGTTTATGGCTTTTAAAGTCCTGCGAAACATTGAAGAAATATCTGCATTTTCTTCTACCTTAGACAGAAGTTGACAGGATACTTCTCATGTCCTGTCTTCCTCCTTTAAAATGCCTATTTAAGAGAAGAAAAAAGGCAAGAAAATAAATACTGAAATAAGAAATTTTGCACATTATTATTCATTAATATATTTTGTATTATGCATCAAGCCAAATTTAATCATAGAAACATAGAATCATAGAATATCTTGAGTTGGAAGGGACCTACAAGGGTCATTGAGTCCAACTCCTGGCTCCTCCACTTCCAAAAATCAAACCATGTGTCTGAGAGCGTCGGCCAAATGCTTCTTTAACCCTGGCAGGCTTGGTGCCGTGACCACTTCCCTGGCTCTAATTTAGACCTGTTCCAGGTCTAATTGAAGTTATACTAAAGAGGCTTTTGGGGAATGAGAAGAGAGGAATGTAGAAAAACAAACTTAATTGAAACTGCTTCTGTTCTTACTAATCAACTGTAGATATTAACAAACATATTTATGCTATGTGTTAAGCTCCTTACAATTACTTATTTAATGGCACTTTGGCTCTTCTTAAACGTCCTGTTATTCTTGGTCTAAAGTCTTTTCTTTAAGTAGCTCTTTGATTTGTTTGTATGTGATATCATATTTTTCTACTGTTGAGGAGTTTGACTTCTGTCCATGCAAAAATCTGGAAGCTAGCTGTCTTATTTTTTCTTGTAAAATGGAAATGCAGAAAGTGAGTTTTGGCTTTTTTTCCACAGCCATCTGAATGGATGTTCCTTGGAAATGTTGAGCAGGCCTTCATTGCTTATTACAGATTCATTTAATGCTACTTATGTACAACCCAGGAGGAAGCAAAGGGATGAGCAGCTACTGAGTATGTATCCTGTTTGGGGTTTGAGATAACAGTAATGTGATTTATTAGCCACTGTAAATTGTTTTTCTGTAAGAAGCTGACTAGCATCTAAATTAGGAATCTTTATTAAAATTTAACAAATTTTGAATTAATCTTTCTTGATGGTACAGATCCTGTGGGTAGAACGTTTTCCTAAAAACAAAGAATTGTGCCCTATATAAAACTATATTTGAAAATGGTGTATTTTACCCAGGATCATTTGATTTCTTAAGGAATTTTTAAATGACCTTCCTTAGTGCATTCTTTTTTTTCAGCTCCATTCTTTGGATTTTTTTATTTATTTAAAAAAGTAATATCAAGGCGGTGGGATCTTCAGAGCTACCAAGAAAACTCCAACTCCTTTTAATTTTATTGGAAACATGCTTTTGGTTCTGTCTTGAAGTTTAATTTATTTCTGAGTTCAATTTGCTTTTGATTAATGACTGTTAGTGTGATTACTGGGGGGAAAAAACAAAATGCCACCCCACAGACATCCTAGTTGTAGTTCAAAGTGTAAGTAGTTTTTTTTGTTTTAATTCTTCTTAGCTAATGTTTTGGAGACGTTACGAGGTGATGGAAATGTGTTAATAGCTGTGGATACAGCAGGCAGAGTTCTGGAACTTGCTCAACTTCTTGATCAGATCTGGAGAACAAAAGATGCAGGATTAGGAGTCTACTCTCTAGCACTTCTGAATAATGTCAGCTACAATGTAGTGGAGTTCTCTAAATCACAGGTTTGGTTTGTTTTCCTCTTCACAACTGTGTTTTAAAATGGTAACAGCATGTGTATTCAAGACCTTTTTTCTTTTCAACAGTAAAAAAAAAAAATGGCTAAAGACTGGGTGTTTTCCTTATTCTAGAGTGGGTATTTGTCTCTCTAATGTTTTGAACAAGTAATACAGAGTCCTGTCATGGCTGCTGCCATGCTTCTTGATATCACTTCTATTTTCTTTTTAATCACAGGACTTCTTAGCATAGTGTATAGCTATTAAAAAGGAGGATTTAAAGTACTTGTTTCTGTTGTTTATGCTTAGCGTTATTTCTACACACACTGAGAAACCTCAATGTCATCATGCGTATTTCACCCCTGTACTTAATGTCAGGTTTGTACATTTTTATAGAGCTTGTATTCCTATAGATAATTTTTTCTTAATATATTTTAGGTTGAATGGATGAGTGATAAGTTGATGAGGTGCTTTGAAGACAAGAGAAACAATCCTTTTCAATTCCGTCATCTCTCCTTATGTCATAGTCTTTCTGATCTGGCTCGAGTACCTAGTCCAAAAGTTGTTCTTGCCAGTCAACCTGATTTAGAGTGTGGCTTTTCAAGAGATCTCTTCATTCAGTGGTGCCAGGATTCCAAAAACTCTATAATTTTAACTTACCGCACTACACCTGGAACATTAGCACGATTCCTGATTGATAATCCTTCTGAAAAAGTTATAGATATAGAGGTAAGACTTGTATATCTAAAAGCTTTGTTGTGGGCCATCTAGGGGAATATAAGCAAACCTGAATTTAGTTTTCTTTTTGACCTGCTGAAAATGCTTCTAGTGGCAGAAGGAAATCTGAAGTGAGTATGTTGCATATATAACAAGTTAGCGATAAATTTACATAAAAGTAGATCTTATATTAGGAATTGCAGATTGTTTTTTCGGTGGTGTGGTAGAATTAATACTTCATAGGGATGAGCATGAAGTTACTTTTAAATATTTATCTTTCAACAATGCTTTTTATGTCTTTTTTGTTATGATAGGGGAAAAATCTGCTTACAGTTTAGATGCAGATCACAACATGCTGTGTATTATTCTTGCTGGAAATTAGCTTGGTTTGGGATGAGGGGAGAATCGAGTCAAATGAGTGTAGTATATCCCACCAGAATTGGAAAGATAAGTGAGATTTAGGAATGAAAAGAACACAATTAATTGTTAGTCATGTTTTAAAATTATTTTCAAGTTGTATACCTGTGTCTACTCTGATAAATGCTGGTAATTTACAGGAGTCTCCGGTGATCCCAGTGATGATTTCATTCCTGATGATGCAGCCTGCTTTTAGTTTTAGATTGGATTGGAAGTGTTCAATTACAGTATTAGACTATTGCTAGAATTCAGCATTATCCAATGTGACCTATATTCTAATTTGTTCTGTGGAAAACAAGAAACAAAACTTGACATTGCTTTGCCTGCTAGTATGTAATTTTGCTAGGTTCTTCTGTTTTTGTTCGTGACACAAAGGTCAAAAAAGTAACTGCTCATTTTAGAGTATTTGCATGCAGTTATTGAAGAGAGATGTTTCCTGAAGATGTTTTGTTTAAGGAATTTTTGTAAAACTAATTGGTGTTAATATCTTAGAGATGTTTTTCTGTTAAAGCTGTCTCTACTAATTGATAATATTTTCATGATGTTGCCATGCTAAGGTGCCATGGTTTTACATAACCTTGTCCTGTATGTGATGAACAAGTTGTATTTGCCCTTGGTACTTAAATATAAATATTATCTTACCAGCAGTGTGTAGGAGAAGTATTAAAATCATGTCGGCTACTCACAGTAATGTCAATTTTTACTCTCTCTGTAAGTTGAGAAGACGTGTCAAGTTGGAAGGAAAAGAACTTGAAGAATACCTAGAAAAGGAGAAACTAAAGAAAGAAGCAGCTAAGAAGTTAGAACAGTCTAAAGAGTAAGTATATTGGCTGTTGTTGCATTCTGCTGTCACTCTCAGAGTTGAGTTTTCTGTGTGATCAGTTTGCTTCAACTGTTTACAGCGCTAAATGAAAATCATGGTTTTGATAGGCTTGTCTGAGGGCATTGAGGAGTCAGGAATGGTTGTGTTTAATCTGTTGTTATGATAGACCTGGTTCATCTGCCGTTTGACTGTGAAGAATTTCTCAGATACATAAACTGTCCTTGTCCTTCATCAGTATCAACTGTTACTTTCCAGTCAGCGTGTTTATGTAATACTAAACCTGAAGAAAAAAGAAAATACTGTTCTTGGAATGCCATTTCAGGGCAGATATCGATTCCAGTGATGAGAGTGATGCCGAAGAAGATATTGATCAGCCAACTGTACATAAGACCAAACATGATTTGATGATGAAGGGTGAAGGTAGCCGGAAAGGAAGCTTCTTCAAACAGGCAAAGAAATCTTATCCAATGTTTCCAGCCCCTGAAGAAAGAATTAAATGGGATGAATATGGCGAGATTATCAAGTATGTGGAGAAAGTAGTGATAATGCTTAGTAAATGTAACAGCTAGGAAATAGTTCAAAAATAGAAGTAATAAAAATCATCCTTTTCTCTTTTACTACACTGTTACATGCTCTTCCAAGCACAGTAACTTTTGAATGGCTTCTGGAAGACAGTTTGTGCTGAGTTTCACAGGAACCTTATGATAGGATTAAAGCTGCAGAGCTGATCCTTGGCCCGTGTTTACATCTCTTAGGTTGTTTCCACCCCAGTTTTTCTTGGTTTTATTTTTATGAGAGAGAAGATTAAAAAAAATTTTTTTGAACCTGACTTTTTTTCTGCTTTAAATTACACAAATTTTGATAAATGTATGATAACAGGAAGGAGCATCATTCAGCCTAGAAAAATCTAGCGATATTTGTCCTATTTGTGTGAGGAATACATGCTAGAAACCCTCAACTTGCTAGTGTTCTTCAAGTTATCAAAGTTCTTTTTTTTAAGATACAAAGGTGACATTTTCCACATGAGCTCTGTTCACATGTGGAAATATTGAAGGCAAGTGTAATAAAATTGTCAGCACTAAAAATTCTAAAACACCTTAGTAGTTATAGTCAGCACTACTTGTGCTTCCATACTGTGTAGTGCTTTGGTTTTAGTATAAGACTATTATAAACAAAATGCCTTTCATCCTTTAGACCCGAAGATTTTCTAGTTCCAGAACTTCAAGCAACAGAAGAAGAAAAAAGCAAATTAGAATCTGGTTTGACAAATGGAGAGGAGCCTATGGACCAGGATTTATCAGATGTTCCTACCAAGTGTATTTCAGCAACAGAATCCATGGAAATTAAGTGAGTGGCTTTGTTCTGGCTTTTCGTAGTTAGGACGGTGCTGTTGAGAAGGCCAAAGCATTGCAACCAGCATTCAGCTGTTTTCGCATTCTTTCCAGAAATATTTGTTCAAGCTGAAACTTTTTTTTTCCCAACTGAGAAGAGAAAAACAAAATAGTTCAAATGCTTGTTTTTTTTTACATTGTGACAGTAGGTAGTGGCTCCATATATTTCTCATGCAACAAGAGGGTCATTTTTAGAAGTGCTAATAGGAAATCTATGCCAATGTAGTATCAAGCTGTTAATAGTGCATATATTTCACATTCTGTTTTTCTCTGGTTTCTGTTTGTTACCTGTGTGATATAAAGGTATAATGAGAGAATTCCAGTACTACACGTGTCTCCTGAATCTGTCCTACAAAGTCTCTGATTATTTGGAGCTACTTAGTGTGTGCTGATATCGTTTCTTGTAGGGAAAGATAGTGTGTTGTGGGGAGCTCTGCAAAATTTGTTATGTAAAAATGTTGTGTACTGTACTGAATTGTATGCAGCCGTGCATACGCATAAGGCACATAAGCACATAAGGCTTTATGAGCCTTAGTCCATTCTGTTAGAATAGTGGCGTGGTTACTGTCAAATTGGGTAAAAGGCTAGCTTGGAATTAAGAAAGTGGCCTAGGGCTCTCTCTTCTTCTCCAGGTTAATCACAGTTAGTTTTCTGCTAGTCTTTCTGGGAGCATGGTACAGAATCGTATGGCTCCTACTCTTAAGAAATATGTGGTTTGGTCCCTGTGTGAGGAGAAATGGAAAAGGAAGAGCAAATGATACAATAGTATGTCAGCACAGATAATCAAATGTGTATATGAATTCTGCTAGAAAAGTTTGAACTTATTCACATACTCTTATGTCATGTTTTGATAACTGTGTAAGTGAATTTTGGGAGTTTATAGTGTTAAATACATGTACATGCTGATATTTGACAATTCTGTATTTTACTGATCCACAATATACCTTGTGCTGACAGCTTTTTCTGATGTGGAATAATTTTAAAATATCTTCTGTTTTTAAATTAAACCTCTGAGTGCTCCGAAATATTTTATATTTAAACTAAAAGATTTATTCTTTTTTTTTTTTTTTTTTTTTTTAATTCAAACTAGAGCCAGGGTTACATACATTGACTACGAAGGGCGCTCAGATGGGGACTCAATTAAAAAAATTATTAACCAAATGAAACCAAGACAACTGATCATTGTCCATGGACCACCTGAAGCTAGTCAGGACCTTGCAGAATGTTGCAGAGCTTTTGGTGGAAAAGATATTAAAGTTTACATGCCGAAACTACATGAAACTGTAGATGCAACCAGCGAAACTCATATTTACCAGGTAAGCTATGTGTTTTTTGTTATCTGAGTAAGTACTGTGAACTGTAGTAGAGCTGTACTGGCAGACTTTCTTATTTGGCCCTCTATTTTTTGAAGAGGAGGTACAAAATGCTACATATGTGTATACTTGATTTTGACATTAGCAGCTTTTTTCTGTTTTATGGGTAGGCATTCTTCTTATGGTCAAATGAATATTACTCATAAGTGTTTAAAATAAAACTTGAATTGATTAGTGCACTTTTACCTGTAGTGCAGAAGGCAAAGTTTATGTCCATGGGAACATCAGTTTGCTTTACTCAATTCTTAATAGATTTATTATGTCTATATTTAAAGTACCACTGTATGCTACTTGCAATACAGGAGTCTTTTTGTAATTTCAAAAGGAGCCTTAGAAAGCAAAGAAAAAAGGCATGAGAGACCCTTTGTACCCAAATAGTGCCTAGGAATGAACACATAAAGTTAGGAGCAAGTTTATGTTTAAAAAATAATTTAAGACATCTCTGCCTACCACCACGCCTTGTCACCTCACCAAAAAAAGTGAGGTAATGATAAAGTGTTGCACTTTCTTTAATACGTCGCATTTAGTTTTCATTGTTAAGCTCAAAATGAGAACTTGGATAATGTGTGTAGCATGTGAAAATTTCATATGCTCTTGATGCAACTTTTGAAGTTGTTTAGAGGAAAGCATCTCACATGCAGTTTAGGCATTAGTTCTTTATTCCTTCTAACCTTTTAAAGTTAATAGAAAAACATCAGAATTGTTGAAAGAGCTACTTTTACTACATTACAGAGAAAAATCTGTTACCAGTGGAAGTACAAAGTTCCAGTTATTCAAAATTAACTTGTTCTGACATTCTTAAAATAGCAGTGTTTTCTATGCTTTTTTTAAAGCTCTGAGGATTACTAATGTGTAAGAAATGAGATTTCTGATTTTTCACAAAATATTTATCTGAATAAAACTTTAGTAGCTGCGTATTTCATTTCAGTTTTATTTTTAATAAAAGGGACATTGTCTTCACAGATTTTTTTTTTTCTATTGGAAGCTGTCTGAACAGATGAAGTACACTGGAGACGTTGAATTAAGATAACAAATTGGAGCAGGATGTTGGAATCCTAATGTCTTTTGGGTGAATTGTGCTGCAGATAGTTGTAATTTCATTGGTACAGTTGCAGCATGCACAATCTAACGTTTTGGTCACTTAGTCTGATATTTACAACATCCCTTCTTGCAATAAAATATTAATTATATATTTTTTAAGAAGTTTTAAGTTTGGAGCTGCTGTTTGGTAACCTGAATGTAGCTGTGTAAACTTTCCTTAAATTTACTAAGCCCAATTGAAGAACCCCTTGGCCACAAAAAAATTCTGATGTTTTAAAAGGCAATGATTGTTCCTGCTGTAAGTTTAACTTGTTTGCAGCCATATAGGTTCTTATTTTGATTAAGAAAAGGTGTTGTTTTCTGCTTCTTTTTAAGTTGACTATTGATAGGAAGTTTATACAAATTACGTTTAAGTATAGAACACATTGCCTCAGAGATACCAATTTCTTTCTTTCCCTCCCCAAAAGACTATGAATCAAACCTATGCAGAAAGATGGCGAGAGGAAAATTAATTCTGAAAGCTCGGAGTAAGAACTTGGTGTGTTTTCCATCAAACTAACAGTACTTTTATTTTTGTGAAACCCAGGTCAGGTTAAAAGATTCTCTTGTCAGCTCCCTTCAGTTCTGTAAAGCCAAGGATGCTGAGTTGGCTTGGATAGATGGTGTCCTAGACATGCGAGTTTCAAAAGTGGATACTGGAGTTATTTTGGAAGAGGGAGAGCTGAGGGAAGATGAAGACTTACAGATGCAAGTGGATATGCCTTCTTCAGATTCAAATGTCATTGCACAACAAAAGGCCATGAAGAGCCTCTTTGGTGACGATGATAAGGAGATGTGCGAGGAGAGTGAGATCATTCCTACTTTGGAACCTCTGCCACCTCATGAGGTATAGAAACTTTCCTGGTTTAGACTTTTTTTTTTTTTCTTGAAGAGTTCTGTATTCATTTGTCTTTCTAGTACACAGAGGCTGATAATTGTGATCTTACTCAAATAAAAGTCTGACTGATAGTGGATTTTCATATTTGGTTTTCTCTTAGTTAAACCTGATACTGTTCTTTCAGATTTCAAGCTTTTCAGCAAGGATGATCTGTTGCATCCACTAGCAGTGCCTAGCATACAGTTACCATGCATTTGTGAATATGAGATCTTAATGTTTCATATATGTAATTAGTACTTGTGGATTTATAAATCAGTTTTTGTTCAGTCACTCTTGGATTTTATTACGTTTTGATGCTGTGGGAAATACTTCATATACTTAAGTAGATATATACGTCTTTGAAATTCATACATCTCTGCCTCTAGTAGTGATCTCAGTTGATTAATCTTTTGTTTACATTATTCTTTACTCTTAAGTGAAAATACTTGCATGTGTGAATAGATACTATTTCATTTTTTTCAGTGAATGATTAAAGTACCTCCTAATCCTAGAATTAATTCTTAAGATACTGTTTCACAGTCCTAAATGTAGTCTGTACTAGGAGCTAGATAAATGTGGAGACAACTCTAAAGTCTCTTTATACTTCTGTGACAGTTGTCACAGATCTGTGCTGATCAGCAGTGGAGCTTACTGCAGCTGTGTCCTTGGCATAACATGGCTTGGAAGAGAGATCTTCAAGGGCAGTTTTTCTTCAATATGTGAGCGCAGAAAGAAGTCTTTTTTTTTTTTTTTACTTGACAGATGACTTCTGAGCCTTCCTGTCCTGGAAATGTCTTGCTGCAAGTAGACAGAAATAGAACCAATTTTCTCTTTTACAGTCCCCCAGCCTATTCATAGGCCATGCTGTTGCCAGCATAACGATGAGGTCGTCTTTGGAAAAATGGAAGGCAACAAGTAGCAGAAGTATTAAAATTGTGTGTGTTGTTTAAAGGTTCTTGGACACCAGTCTGTGTTTATGAATGAGCCAAGACTATCTGACTTCAAGCAAGTTCTCTTGCGAGAAGGTATACAAGCTGAATTTGTAGGAGGAGTGCTTGTCTGCAACAATCTGGTGGCTGTTCGCAGGGTAGGTGTTCTGTGTCTTAAATTCTTTAGTAAATAATATTCTAAATGAAAATTAAATTTCTTCTTAGTGTAAAGATAATAATTTGAAATGTCTTTTGTTTCAGACTGAAACAGGGCGCATTGGATTGGAAGGCTGTCTCTGTCAAGACTTCTATAGAATAAGAGACCTTTTATACGGGCAATATGCTATTGTCTAAAGGAAGTGCTGCAAAGGTGTTTTTACTTGAACTTCTAAAGATTATGAGGATTTCTCTCGGTTTTGACTTTTTGTAGTTTTCTAATTTATACAGGGGAAAAGTAATTCATAAAGAACAGTTAACTACCCTGAACATGTAAATAACTGCTACTGTCGCCCTTCATAAATCTGTTGGTACATTCCATGTTCTTGGCTTTCAAACTGTTATGATTTGCCATCTCCCACATAACACATTATAAACGAGTTTATGACTATGAACCCTTTCTCAGGAAAGGTTCACGTTGACGGGACATATTTTGGTTTGATAGATTCCCTGCCAAAGAGTACAAAATATATAAAAGTAATTCTGTTCTGCAATAAGATTAAATAGGGAACTGTGTTTTTTTGTTTGTTTTTTAATAACTTTGGTTTATAGAAGAGTCTTGAGTCTTTCTTGTTGTGTTTTTTTTTTTTTTTAAATGGAGTTTGGTTAAGGTATATTTTTAATAGCCCACTTAAAGTTGACTACCTAAATGTTCTCCCTGTTAATCTGGATGCATCTTAATGTTCTTGCTGTCTCCTCATTTGTTACTCATTTGTTCCATTACAGCATTTCATATTCTATATGAAGTATTAATCTGCAGCATCAAAAAATTACTTTGAACAGGTACATTAAGAAGACTGGAGAAAATTGTCAAGCAGCTTCAAATCTAGTAATTGTGTGCTTCAGAGTAACTTCTGTACAAACTTACTGAATTTGTAACTTCTAGCTTTTGCAGAGTTATGCCAACTATAAAATCTTTTCTGAGTTCTGATTTTAATACTTTCAAAGACTAAAGCCTTTATCTGCGTACTGCTCTTTGTTCAGAGTGCCATGAGCCAAGTTCAGGAAGATCCCTTATCTTGAAATCTGAGTTCATGTGATGTATTGAATGCTTTTGTGCCATGTTTCATACTACTGCATGTTTTGACAATGGGATTTATTGTAGCTTCTGATGCTAGAAATTGTACTTGCTTTTTAGGTGAAGATGAGCACAGTTTTGTGTGGCTTAATTTCTCAGAAATTAATTTATGCATACAAATGGCCTCTTGAGAGTTTTTATTTAATGCCATTTTCCCCCATCCACGTGAACCACCAGCTTTGGCAGTAGAGGGTTGCCTACTTGTTTTTACCCACAACAACAATGTAGTATGTGCTCTCTGTGTATATGTTTAAATAAAATCTTTTGACAAAATGGCAAAAATATAGCCCTATGGGCTATCAGTGGAAAGATAATTTACCTTGCAATTCATTTTATCTGATCTACACATTATTTATTCTGTTTAAGATAGTAACTTGAAGTTAAGATAACAAAACAAAAACATACAAACGAACAAAAAAACAATCCCAAGCTGCTAGAACTGGATACTAAAAATGTAAAACACTTGAAAATGTAATGCTAAGTGAGAATGTGTTTTGTTACACCAAAAAAAAAAATCTTAACTAGGAATGACCAAACAGCTCAACACTTCTTTGGCAACAGTATATAAAAAAGGTTTATTTTCAATTATATTGACAGCCAGAACTTCTTAGAAATGCTCTGTTTTTGTAGCTGTTTTGTAGCAACACTATGTAAATCTATGTGATACTGGATGCTTACTATTGTATTACTGTTGTTGATACTAATGAACTTTTATAAAGTGCATTACTTTTTACACAATCATATTGGCCTTAGAACTTTTACCTTGGGGACTTGGGGTGGGCAGAGATCACATAAGGTGGTATGGAATATCATAATAAATTCAAAAAAATAAAATAAAATTAGGAAATCAAACTAAAAAAATGCTGTTCCTTAGAGAGAAAGGCAAGGCAGCACAATCACAAACCTTTCTATCAGTTTTTTCTTAACTGAATTTGAATGAATAGGTTAAGTTTAACAAATTTTAGTGTTGCCGATTACTAAATCCCTGTGTGTCCTGTTAAAGGCCAAATTAGCGTCATCACTAAAGAAAAAAATTCAAGTATGAGCAAAACAGCTAACTTTTCTTTGTTAGTCTATTCAACATGAGTATGGCTTGAAATGAGACCTAGGAAGCTGATGTGCAGGGCAACAGTAATCATCTGAGCTCTGGGGGGGGAAAGCTGGACTTGTGGACGGTTCTGGTGAGAGGGAGGAAGAGGAGAACAGGACATCTGTAGTAACCGTCACAGGCTGCAGCTGCACTGTGAGGCAGGTGTGCTCCTTGGCTATGCATTGCTTACTTATAAGCTGTGTGGAACTGAAACAAATTCCTGTGAATGCTACCTAGTCTGCTTTCAGTTCTTTGATACGTTATTATTTTTTTCTTTTTTTTTGAACTGATTTGTTTTAAACAAGAATTGAAATTCTGTCTAATTTTCAGAGTTATGAATCTGGTTCTTGCTTCTATCTGAAATGAGATTTGTTTCCTCACATCCACAGAATGTCAGTGCTGCCGTGGGCTATAAGCTTTGTTTTTGACTTCTGCATTTTTCCGTAACAATAAAAATTTGATAGGGAGTACTATTCCTTACTTTTTGCTCTGTTGCTCTTGAGGGCAAGAATATTAACTTCAAGTCAACCCTAGCTTTGGTACTTATGAGCATTTAAAAATGTTTCCTTCCAAGAGTCTTGAATAATTCAGTTTCCAAAGCTGTGTTGAGACACAGGAAAGGCAGACACTTGCCTTACCGCATCCCCCAATTTTGTAGTATTTGTGGGTAAATCCTAACTTTTGTATTCTCTTCTTCCTGTCCCTATCTACTAGAATATGAAGACATAGTTTGAAGACTAAGGGAATATAGAAAAAGAAATTGTTTTTTTTTTTTTTTTTAAATGTCTAGAATTAATTGTTAATTTGTTCCCATTGTCTAAGCATAGCTTTACCTTGAAGGTGAATTACCTTGTGGGTGACAGTCTCATTTTAATCATTTTACTTTGACAGGTGTTGGAGGTTAGGTGAAGCTGAAAATCTTTCTTCTCTTCTCCTTCCCTGAACATTTAGACTTAACCAGGTACACTTCTCAAAATATGCTATTAATGTAAAAGTAGTATGCCGTGCATTCAATTGAAATAACGATCTTACGAGTGCATTTGAGACCTATCTGCTAGTAAAACTCACTTGGATAAGTAGGAATGCTCCTATATTTGTACTACCTTTTAATTGCAGTGAAACACTGCTTGTTTTGGAATAAACAAGCAAGGAGATGCCCTACAAACCACACACCCCCAATCTAAATAATTGTTATAGGCAGTTCTATCCTAAAACACATTGTGCAGAATCAAAATTACTTTAATAAGGCATGACATGTATTAATATTTCAGTTGGGAAAGGGGAGTGCATTGCTTGGGGATAACACTTTAACCACTAAGACTTTCAGAGACTTCAGCGAAAGAAATCTTACTGTAATGATCTGAAAATTTGCACAATATTCTGTTTCGTGGCTGTTACATGTTTTTGTAGTTTTTAAAAAGGTGGTGATGGTGAAGATGATCACACAGTCAAATCTGCTATCCAGTAAGTAGAATTTTAGGTCTTGATCTGAAAACTGTGTAAGGAACCGATGGTAGTTCAAAATGTGATAATTAAGCTAGATGAAAAGAATCTTTAAAGTTCTGTTGAAATTTATTTTTAAAATACTTTAAATAGTTGTAAATCTTATCTTCTCTGAGACTCTTTCTGATTGGTATAATTTAAAGAGCAAAACATGCATCACTAAAATTCTCTCTGTAAATGTGACTTGCTGTTGCATGCCTTGTTTCCTGTAAATACAGAAAAGGATAGTTAGCTAAGTCAATGTGAGCAGTATTAGTCCTAAAAAAGAATACTTTCATTGCCTCCAGTGAAGTCGAATGCTTCTATTATAATAACACAAGCTTTTACAGGAAAATCACCTTCCATGAAGTTTTCTGGCAGCGTAAATTTTTCATTGTATGTTTTGGCTAGTCAAAAACTTCACCTTCTCTGCATGATAAACAGTATATGTTGTTAACTGTTAGTGTATGTCGCACTGCTTGACCGCTGTTACTGTAAGGATGAAAGAGTGTTGCTTTGGATCTAAATTATTTTAATTATATTAGTAAAAATTTTAATTTCTTGTCCTAAAAGATGTTGGTGTTTCTGGTAGAGAAATTCTGCTGAGGAGTGTTTGCATTTCAGTGGTAGGTGAACTGATCAGTATTTTGAGCTCTGAAATGCTTGCTTACTGTAGAAGAGGAATATAGAAGCAGTATTTAAAATATCAGTTAATTGACAAGTATGTTTTCTTACATGTAGAGTGAATGTGAAAGTTTGATAAATGTGGGAGGTATAAAGGTATGGGAGAACTATATTGTTTCATGCAGTACACTATAAATTATATTCTCCTTGATAGGTTATATATTACCACGATGATACAAAGTAAAATAAATTACAGCAGTTCTGAGTTGAACTTCCAATAAGCCATGTATCTGTTTTCCTTGAAAAGAAGGATCCGTAGAAGCTCAAAATGTTGTGAAGAAGCAAGTTCAGCATTTGAGCTTTAAGCAGTAATAACCTGCCTGTTGTTGCATAATCCTCTTAGGTGATGCAAGCTGGATCTGTGGTTCAGCAGCTGAATGATAATGAGCTAAGCATCTGCCAAAAAGTATAGTCTGTAACTGCAATCTGGTATTCACAAATTTTAATAACGAGCAAATAGTTGATTTCAATAGTATACATTTTTTTCAGATATTACTCATTTTCAGTGCAGATTTTCTGAAGTGCTGCAAACTTCTCCAAAAGGTATTTCTGACAGTTCTAAAGAAATTTGGAAAGATGGTAGTTTCAGTTAAAAACAAAACAAAAACAAAACAACAACAAAACACACACTTTTCTGTCCAACTCAGCCCAAGGTTGATACCAGTATCCTAAAATTGGCTTTGGAAAATCACTGAAGGAAATCAAAGGGAAGGGTTCATCATGTGGTAGTGGCTATGTTGCTTTTGCTAATATTTAACATGTGGTAAAGCCTAATATTTAACGTCAAATAATAATGGCATAACTTTTGCAGCAAAGTAACTATTCTATCTTCAATGTGGAAAGGATATTTTTTAGGTACAACAAAAATTATTATTTCCTTTATGGCTAATCAGTTTATAGAAATATTTTAGGTGTCAATTACGAAGACTGAACTTTAAAACACAGATATTAAGTGACAGCACTCGGAGTGTTCAGTTTTTCAAGTTGATGGTGTCTTCATTGATTTCTTCTTAGAGTTGTCACTTAACTCAGCTGCCATTTCTGTGAGGAGCCTGGCTTAGTGGTCTCACCAGTTCTAAACCATAAAATAGTGACACAGAGCACAGTGGTTTTCTTGACTGGTTTACAGCTACGTAAATTGGAACAAGAACTGTAATCTGGTGTGAGCCAGCTTAGATCACTGAAAATGAGTTTCTGCTAAGAAAAAATGATTAATAGCTTAGAAGTTGAAAGCTAATTTTTTATTGGGGTTTGTTTAAAGTTGTAGTTTTCTGTAATGCCATTGCAGTTATTCTAATCTGGAGAAACTACTGCTTCCTCTCCTGATCTTTCTAGTTTAGTAGAAAGAACAATCAGGTTCAGAAGTTCCTAGCCAAGTATCAGTGATAATACTTGTCTCAAAATGCAATTTACAGTAATTGCTTCAAAGTTGATCTTTTTTTTTTTTTTTTTATTTCCCCTTTTAAATCCATCTGGATAAGCTCGATAGTGTGCTCATCTCAGCTTTTATTTGCAGTGTTTCTCAGAAATAATTCTGAAGAAGGGTGGGTAATATCACAGAATCACAGAATCTTTTGGTTGGAAGAGACCTTCAAGATCACCTAGTCCAACCTAAGACCTAACACTAACAATCCCTCCACTAGACCANGGGAGAAGAGACCAATCCCCCCCTCACTACAGCCTCCTTTAAGGTACCTGTAGAGAGCGATCAGGTCGCCCCCGAGCCTCCTCTTCTCCAGACTAAACAACCCCAGCTCCCTCAGCCGCTCCTCGTAGGACTTGTTCTCCAGACCCCTCACCAGTTTCGTTGCTCTTCTCTGGACCCACTCCAGCACCTCGATGTCCTTCCTGTAGTGAGGGGCCCAAAACTGAACACAGGACTCGAGGTGCAGCCTCAGCAGAGCCGAGTACAAGGGGACAATCACTTCCCGAGTCCTGCTGGCCACGCTGTTCCTGATACAAGCCAGGATGCTGTTGGCCTTCTTGGCTACCTGAGCACACTGCTGGCTCATTCAGCCAACTATCAACCAATACACCTAGGTCCTTCTCTGCCAGGCAGCTTTCCATCCATTCATCTCCCAGCCTGTAGCGCTGCTTGGGGTTGTTGCGCCCCATATCTTATCATTAGTAATACTTAAATGGTATAGAAAAATTGTACAAAGAATTTTGAAAATTATTGAAAGAAATGGAATGTAGATAGATCTTGGTCATCACTAGAACTCTGTCACCTGTTTCATTTATCAGCTAGTATGTAGTGGTAGGAACCAGCTTTTAAGGGACACTTTCTGATGACAATGTACAATGAGCTATTCAGGTTAAAAAAAAAAAATCCATCTAGCTAACTCATATGTTACAGATACTTCAGGATGTGAACCTGAAAATGTTTTCATGATGTAGCTTCTCTCTCAAAAAATGGGAGATGGAACATATGACAATATTGCCACCTATTTTGCAATTTTACCACATGCCTGGGGCAGCAGTCGTAGCTTATCCAAGTAATTATTTGTATTAGGACAATATCGATGTCTTCTCTTGTTTTCAATGAACATGTTTAGCTGCTGGGGGAGGGGGAACCCTGAACATGATGTGATCAATACTTCATAAATTATTGGCAGGTGCTGTCAAAGCCATAATAACGAACTATTTCATAAAAATCATGAGGGAATTATTATTTTTTGCCATTCTGCTGCTCCTGAAGAAGCTGCACAGCTGGCAGGGCATATTGCCCGTCACCATGCCAGGCTTGCCATTTGAAAGTCTGCCAGATTGCTTTGTGCTGTTGCGCTAGCCATGGATCGGCAGCGTGCGACAGCATGTAGATAACAGGCATTTTATTTTTTGCCCTTTGTAGGATCACAAAAGTTAATATTGCATTTAAAGGGAACCCAGTCTACTTTGTGAACCTAGCAGGTACTTGCATTGCATTACCTAGATAGGTTAGCCCCCATGCTGTAGGAATCTGTAGAGAAATTCTGTTTTTCTCATATTCTGGTAAAATTTCTATTAGCATCGAAGTTTGGAGTCAGTCTAGCCAGCTTTTCATGTTTTATGTAATTTTATTATGCTTCAGTATTTCTTTCATAATCTCCCTGATTTTACTAATGCACAATATTGCAAATGCAGTATAAAACTAGTCAACAGACTTTAAATCATTTGTGTATCTCTAAACCTCTTACGCTGATTAAAAGTGTTAAGGCTATTAGTATTTTTTTATGTAACTGGGTCTAAATTTAGTTTCTGTTACAGTCAAAAAACACTCTGGTATTGCAAACCATGATCCTAATCTGCTTCCCGTGGAGTCGATGGCAACAGTTCTTCAGTTGAGCTTTTGTGTTTCTGTGAATTGAAGACTTGAACAGTTAACGTCTTGTTTATCACAGAAATTCATAGCGATTTTTCATAGTTCTGATTTCTCTTCTAGAAGTGTCAAAATACTACTTTTATTCTTGTATGAAATGGCATTTTAATTTACTTTTGGTACTGTTTTCATTAATTCTTGATGTTTTTAAAATGTGCTTTGATTTGCAGTGCGCCCATAGGCTAGTGCTTCATTGTCTGGGGACAGGGGGCTGTTGAAATTTCAGCTTTTGTTAAATTCTTCTTGTTCTTGCGCAGAGCAGGCAAAAAAAAATGTTATACATGATTTGTTTTTTCCAGTTTATAGTCCATACCTTCCAAACCAAATAGCTGCAAAATATCAGAATGCCAGCCTCATCCTGCAAAACTACACCTGTTGGTTCATTTTGTATAGCCTGTTCATACTGTTTTAACAACTTAATTATTACTTTATGGCTTTTTCATAATGCCATCTTAAATTAATGACCTTATTTCCTTCAATATTGGGCATTGCCTTTGGTCAGTCAAGATCTGTAGTATTAATTTCATGTGTGCACAAGTTCTATGTCTAAGACAGATTGCTGTAAAAAGCCAGCTTAAAAAAAAAAAGACTCTGCATTGGTAATTGAAGTATTCGAGTATGTAGTGAAGGAAATGATCAATTTTGTGTTCAAGGCGACCATCAGAAAGATTGACTGTTTGACTAGTAGCCTTGCTGCTAATTATATATAAAAATGAGTGCCTTTAAGCTGATATACAGAAGTGGGTAATTTACATGATTGTTTTTAACACAATATTCAAGCTTATTCCTTTAATGTATGTGTGCATATCAGAAACAGCTCAAGACAGCATTGTGTAATCTATATGTACAAGAGTTAATAGTTATACACCTAACAGTACAGAACTTGAGTGCTTCACACTTTTGGTAATTTTACTCCTACGTTTACAAAACTATTCAGCTGATGGTTTTTGTAAGAAAGAGCTTCCAAATTATGTAGTTATTTCTTTGATCTGTGAATGGAATTTTCTTTTGGTTGTCAGAACATGTGCTCTAACAATTTTGAAATTGTTTTAAAATAACCCTCCTAGCTACTGGGGGAATACTTTTTCCTTAAAGTTGAGCAGCTTAAAAAAACTAAGCATCTCCTTGAGACTGGGGAAGGATATCTGCCTTGGTATTCTTGGTTTGGAAATAAGGTATGGATGGAGTGAAGAAAGCCCTAGACAGAGTAGAAGGTAAGGAGAAATGACCAAAACTAATGACTTTTCTGGGAAGATGATGTTCTGCTTTGCTTGAGAGGGTTATGGATATCTTGTCAACTATTACCCATAAAATTAGGCATGGGTTTAAGATTTGGGAGGGGAGAGTTTTACTGGCAGATCTTTCAGCGTCTGTAAGCCTGTGATGTCAGGAGAAAAGAGTTGTATATGTTTTCCTTCAGGATAAGATCAGATTAGAATTATAACCAGCATCAGAAAGAGTTAAACTTATCCGTGGATAAAAATGCAGGATCTGCTGGTCCAGGTTTGATGGTTGCAAATGGGTGATGAAATGTACTGAGCTGGGTGGTTTGGCTTAATTTGATTTAGATTATGGGTAAGGACAGGATTAGGGCCACCAGGGTTGCAAATCTGAATTTTGTACAGAGTCTTATGGTGAGACAAGCTAGAATGATCCCTGATATTGATGAATACAAATGATGTAGAGCACTGGAGGCATATCATGGAAGTTCTTGGCAATTTATGCGTTACCAACTGATACCGTGTTGGCACCAACAATGAGAAGTTACAAGGCACTAATTTTTTGTCCATGAACTTTTAATATATGTGGCACTCCATTCACTGTCACTGGTCAGAACATTATTCTGTAGGGTTTTGAATAAGCAAAACTGCGTGACTTGTTGGACTAAGAGATACTCCTGTATCTGCTGCAGATGCTTTTTTCATTAATTTTTGATAATAGCATTCTGTCACTTAATAATTCCTTAGATTGTTCAATCACATGCAATGTGATTATATGAAATCTGGAATTAAGGGGATTTTTTTATAGTTGAGTTCCTAAATATTGAAAAATATTGAAAAATTTTCCTCGTATTAAGTGACTTTTCATGATGGTGATTGGCCTTATTTTGAAAATCCTTGAGCTTTCTGAAATTGTTTAAAACAATATTAATTTCTTAAAAGTATACTTTTGTAAGCCTTGATTTCTTGTTGCAAGTGTTCTGCTATACTTTCTGTGTATTGTGGCTCTAAAAGGGCAGATACATGGGTATTGCACTTTGGAAAGCTGTTGTATACTTATGTTTGTGCAAATGTAAAATTTCTCTCCTATCAGCATCGCAGCATGCATCTTACTGCACGGAGCTTTGACTTCCTTTCTGTCACTGATGACAACTGCTAAAGTACAGCACTGGTTACATTATTTGGAAAACTGTCATGTCAACTGCTTGGCTTTGATTCCAAGATCTCTTTTTGTCATTGTCTAGCAAATTAATAGCCCTGAAGTTGGGCTTATGACTGTATTAAAGCAGCATGCTTAAATTTTTTTATCCCTGTTTACAAGCCCACACATTCTGGCTTTGTCAGGCACCTCAGTGGGTATTTGCAGGAAGCTGAGGAAGACTTCTGTAAAGTCTTTTACTCAACCAACAATGCTTTGTTTCTGCTTTTCTAGTCTTTTCAGCTTGTGGAAGTGGCAGTTCTGAAATCAGGCATAAATTAGGATGTATGGACTCAATAGCTCAGAGGGCTTGGGGGTTTTCTCCTAACACTTGTGGGGTATTGACTGCTGAATGAGAGAGAAGCTGCTGTTCTTTAGGGATGCATGAATGCTTGTATGTGGCGTGGCTGTACTGGATTTGAATTCTTCACTCAGATGGGATCTCTGAGGCTAATGGGAGTTGCATGACTCTGCATTGCTGCTTGTTCTTTAACCTTGTTGTCTGATAAAACTAGTGCAATTCATGGAATAAACATCCCAATGATCTAGTCAGAAAATCTCTTCTGTAGAAGTTATGAAGATTGTGTTGTGCCGTGTTTGAACCATGAATTTTTACTCCTAGAAAACCATAACTGAGGGAAGAAACGTATTGCTTTCTGTCTTGCTTCTGGTGAAATATGACATTGAGAACTGTTAAAACCAACAGTCTTTTCAGAACATTGCATTCCTAATGGTAATGTGGAATTTTCGTTAGCTGCCTTAAATGATAAAATATCAAGGATGTTAAGGGGGAGTACTCTTTTTGAATTCTCTTTGGTAGCTACTATTAGCCCCATCGTTAAAGAATATTGTAGAAGGCATTGTAGTTGGAGATGAAAGTAATTGCTCGTGCTACAGTCAGATGAAATAACTAGAGAATTTCTGTGCAAACATCTCTTTTCTTCTTTCCTGTGTTTAAAAAGAAATTCCAGTACAAATGACTGCATGTGCAAATCACTGTGACTCACATAAAATATTGGCAATTCTTTCATGTGTCTGTTGAAGCCATCCATGCACCTTTTATGTTAACATTTTCTTAATTTCTGTCTATACATAATGAAAAACTGTGTATGCTGGAACTTAATTTCAGTTTAGTGAAGGCAGATGCGCACATCAGCATAATGAGTATTATTTAAAGATCTTCAATGAGACAAGTGATTTGTATAGTGAGGTTATTTTTAGAAGGTCAACTTTAAAGTCAGATTGATTTAATATTCCTGAGGCTTTGTTTTTATGGCCTGTGCAACCTTTCTGATAGTTACCAGCTTTCTAAAAGTGAGATTAAGTATGTGCTACAATAACATGAAATAGCTGCTGGTTTTAACAGCTCAAATGACTAGACCTTTACATCACATGAAATTAATATGGTGCAATCAGCTGAAACTGTGCAATGCCAAAACAAAATGCTATGTTTTCTTTGACTTTTATAAATAAATATCGATTATTATAGATAAATAAATTGGATGGAACGTGGAATTTCTTGGAAACAAACTACTGTTTATTTAGTCATGTTACTTGTGGTATGGTTAGGCAGGCATAAGCCAGCTAGCATCAAGTGCAACAGAGAAACTTGTCATTTAGGAACAGACACTAACAAAATGTGAGCTGCAACCATATGTGGAACAAACATCTTTACTATGTCAAGTGTGACTTTTACTTACTCTTGTTGAGTTGAGCATTGCAGTGCACCATGTGCTCTGGAGCAGAGGCATATGGAGAGATTCTGGCTGGTGTCAGCAGTTAGGACAAGGGGCTGAAAGTCAGGAGTGTGCATCCAAGTTTGGTAGACACAGGGTTTCTAATGGAGTTGCAAGAGAAAAATCATTTTTTTTTCAGCTGGTGTTTAGAGCCTCGGACATAAGGGATCTACCTGCATTTCTGTGTGACCAGATCTTTGGGCTGGTGGGAGTTCTCTCTATTACAGTGCGCCTTACTGACTGTTTAGAATTATATTACTTACTGCATTGTTAAATGTCAAAGTACATTGGCTGTGCACCTCTTGCACCTTTCACAATACTGATGCTTCTCTTGGTATTGTCATACCCTTGGCAGCTGAGCCATTATTGAACTTGTTGGACAAAGACCTAGTGTTTTCCTGGGGTTGTGGATAGGGGAGAGAGTGTGTTTATGGGGGTAGAAGGCATTAATCTGACTGCTGGAAAGCCAGAACCCATGCAGGGAAGACTTCAGCCTACAGGAAGGCTGCAGTGTGGGATGGTGCTGGCTATGCTGGCGTCCACCCACCCCCAGTCTGAACAAAATTCCTCCTTTACCTTTTCTGATGGCAAAGCAGTCGTATCGGCTCCAGTGGTCCCATGAAGAAAAGGGAAGAATACCAGTTGGACAGGGAGAGAAAATATGGAGGAACTGGATTTTTAGTGTGTGTTAAATCATCTAGTTATGGCCTTTTTAAATGGCCTGTACAAATCAGCAATTTGATGGTGCAATGTAAACATAACTGCTTATGGTGATTACAGGAAAAAAACATGAGACTGTGAAAATCAACCTGATCAAAGTGATTATAGTGATGTACAAGTGTATTTTTATTCCATATCATGGTTAGCGTCTAAATGGACTCTTTTATCTCAATTTCTTTGCTTGCTTTGTTTTTTTTTTTTTTTTTTTTTTTTTCCCACCAGATTTTCAAATCAGATATTCATTCTGATGGAGCAAATTATCAAACCTCATTACAGTGACTGTGTAGCAGATCACTTGCTGGGGACCAACATGCATGAGTTACAGTAAGGTTAGAGTATAACTGTTGTCCCTGGTTCCTACTGCCACAGCAGGGAATTAAAATTAGGTTTGATGAGGAAGTTCATAGAGTTAGCCTTTGACGAAGCAGACATCTCACTGCAACTCGTGGCTAGAGCCAAACGTGTAGAAGACATGAAGAATGCTTATAGGAATGGGACTGGGAGCACGAGCCCTTTCCCTGATACATTATTATGTGATGGCTCTTGTAGTATTTGTGATCTGACTGCATCTCCATTATGTGTTGATGTGTATGAAACTTTTTTTTAAATGAGCCTCAATTTACTTTTAAAATGGTAGGGGATATTTGGAGAAATGAGGGGGAAAAAAAAAGTGACCAAAAAAAGTCAAACTTTCCTCGGCTCTGAAATCAGCTTTAAAACTAGGATGGCATACAGGGGCATTGATGTCAGAGCATTTCCTCAGCAGAAAGCAAACACATGTCCATTCACCCCTTGGGGAATAAGGGAAATTGTTAGGAAAAAAAAATCATAAAAAATTGAAAAACAAGGCCACACAGTGTGCAGAGAGTGGACTTAATTGGCTGCACTGGGAAATCATCAAGAGAAGTCCCTTCTTTTGATTTGACTCACTGCAGACTGTCTTTCTCAAGTTGTCACTTGGCTGTGTGTGTGGTAGATTGAATGGCGTCTGTTTCATTTTGCTGTAGAAATATGCCTGACCATATAAAGTGAAGTGTTTGGTTGATCATGTTTTTTTTCAAGCACAAGGTCTCCAGGGGATCATCCAATAAAAACTGGAAAGTGCTACTGTTAGGAATAAAAGCAGAGCCCTTGAAATCAAATGAAGCTTACATGTAATTATAAAACCCACACAGAGATGGAAAACCAAAGCCAATTGGCAAATGCTATCATTTGCCTCTCTCTGGGAATTTAGCTTACAGTCTCCACTCTTTGTTAATGCTAAACATGAATGTAGACTTGATTGTCAGTAATGCTATCCCATTTTGCCTTAAGAAATAAGACACTACCATGTGCCTGTTTCGAGACAGAGGTTTCCCAAGTCCTCGTGTGGTGGGTTGACCCTGGCCACCAGCTGAGCACCCACACATCTTAGTCACAAACTCCAAACACAGCACCCTATGGTCTGCTATGAAGGAAGTTAACTCCATTCCAGCCAGACCCAGCACACCACATTTGGATACCATCTTTCAAAATGGAGAAGTCCTTCCTTGTTAGAGGAATTAGGTGCTGCAAGTCTGACTGATATTAACACTGCTGGCTATCTGTAGTAAGGTAAAATATAGCTAGACTGGAAACAGGTAAAGTACTGGAGGAAAAAAAAAAAAAAAGTCGAAGTTAGCTAAACAGCTTTTGTGGGAATAACTTACAAAATGGGCCTTAATCAAATGTCATGATGATTAATAGGAGATTTTCTGGTAAGTTTCCAAGGATAAATCCAAAGAGATGAGGTAACATGAACACTGAGAAGAGGGAAGGACTATTTCTGTCTTTATTGCTTAAAAATCAAAGTTGAATAGGCAGCAAAAAGAGAAAGGAAGGTGAGAGAGAGAGAGAAGAAAGCTTTTCTGATTAAATCTTCCTAAGCATTCTGAAAGTGTGATGAAATATCTGATCAGAAGGGCACTGAAAAACTGTTTAGGGAAGGGAAGATCAGTTTTGTTGAGAGATCTAATACTAATTTTCATCTAAAGGTGGCACTAGTCCTTTGCAGTTGGAGTTTTTGTTGAGAGATGGGAAATGCAGATACCAAGAAGCCCTCAGCTAATCCAACGCTTACCATTAATCTCAAGAAAAGCATCATTAGTATCTGGTTTTATCCTGCTAAGTCCTTGCTGGATCGTGAATTATGTAACCTGTGTTTTATTAACATGTAATGGAAGCTTATTATCTGGCAGGTTACCTCAGAAAATGAGAGTGGAAAAATGCAAATGTGCTGCTTTCTGTTCTTTGAGGGATTTTTCAGGGTTTCTTGAAGAAGTGAGTGGATACTTTCTGATTGTTCCATAAATAAACTTAGAACTTACTGGGCATATTGCTTGGCAAAAAGCAGCTGTTTGAAATATTACTTAGACCTTTTCTGTTTAACCGGTAGATGATGTTGATAAACATAACTTAGAAAAGGACTACAAAACCTCTTTATGGTATGATGGAGCTTGATCTGATGTTCAGATACAAAGATACATACTTCGGTCTTTTCAATGAGTTGCTGTTCTTGTGCCTTCATACGTTGTTGCAGACTGGTTTAGTGGGTGTCATATGAACAAGATAAAATTTTGATGTGTGGAGTGTGCCTCATTATGTTCAAGATGCTGGCCTTTCCTGGCAGGGCAGGAGGAGATGGTGCTGGAACTGCAGAAGGAAGTCACCAGGTGAGCATTGCAGAGAGGGGAAAGTATTTTGAAGCTAAAAATGCGAAGTAACAAATGTCTGATGACAGAGATGTTAGGATTTTGACATGCATATGATGCTCTATTTCAGTGGCTGGTAAGCAAATAATTTTAGAGCAGGTATCTGAGTTGCATCAGAATAAATGCTGACTTTAAAAGTTTTGTAACTCATGACAGAAACGTATATATGCTAAGTGGCAGACCTGCAACAGATACTCTGGGTGATTTTAACACATAGTGTGATGAGAGAATGTGTTTAATTCCATTTGCCAGATGTTTACTTTCCATCTCTCTTTTCCAAAGCAATAGTGGATCGTTGCCAAATTGTCAATATTTTCTCAGTATTGATAAAACTTGTGAGATGGGAGATGTCCCAGCAGGCAATGCCCACACTTATTTCATGCCTGTGCCAAAAAAGATGCAGTAGTAGAGACAATGCTCTTTCATATGGTAAGTGTTGATACAGTGGTCTCACAGAAACCATAAGCAGCTCAGTCCCGACTTGGGGTGAAACCTGTGGAAGTTCCCTGCAGATCCCACTCAAGTGCCCTCTCAGCTGCTGAGTCCTCTGTGTCCTTTTGAGCTCACTCGCACAGCAGTTCAGCTCCCGGAAAAGGCTGGAGGCTTTGATTGTTGAAACAAAATCCAAAAAGCACTTTTGTTCTGTGTGAAAGGTATTGTTTCAAAGTTGTGCCTGCTGTTGATTGCCACATCTGAGAGTATCCTGACACCTTGATAAAGGTTAAATGCCTTTCCAAAAGTGAGAGACTAATCAGAAGGACATTTGTTTAAAGCTCGTCTTGGGAGTTTGCATGCTTGTTTTCTTGTTTGTTTTTAAATAGCTAGTTATTCCACTCACATAGTAAATGGGTGACGCCTTGAGCATTGATGAAACAAAGCTACAACTGTAGGTAATTGTTCCTAATAGAGTCAAACTTCTCTTCTCTCTGGTGAACAGCGACAGGCCCCAAGGGAATGGCATGCAGCTGTGACAGACTGGATGTTAGGAAAATGTTCTTCACTGAGAGGGTGGTCGGGCACTGGCACAGGCTCCCCAGGGCAGTGGTCACAGTACTGAGCCTGCTGGAGTTCAAGAAATGTTTGGACAACACTCTCAGACATATGGTCTGATTTTTGGGTGGTCCTGTGTGGAGCCAGGAGCTGGAATCACAGAATCATCTTGAAGACCCTTGTGGGTCCCTTCCAACTCAGGATATTCTATGATTCTATGAAACTTACAGCCTCTATCTTCTAGGAAATGAAACACGCTAAGAGTAGTAAAGCTAGAGGAACTTTTGTACAATTTTGAAGTCAAAGTTTGATCTAAAGAGGGGTAGAAATGTTCTGAGGAATATGGTCGCAGCTAGCTGTTTGTTTTACTGCTGCAAAGAATTTTTGTGGTGTTTGAATGATCTAAAACCGATTCAAGATATTAAGAGGAAAAACTGGCAGAAAGAGAGCAGCTCTTTTATTAGATTAGGCGATACCTTAGAAAATACAAACTTTTTTATAAATACATAAATCTTATGTATAATATTTATGTTTAAATACAATCTTTGTGTAAATATATAAATACATACACGCATTTATAATGCATAAGACTTTGCTTTTACTATCAGATTTTACCTCTGCTGTTGTTAGATCATCATAGCTACCACAGCAGTATATAGCCATGAGAAAGACTGTGAATCATGCAGAACACTAATGAAAGTGTTTTGATGGTATCTTCAGAAAGTACAAGCTTAATCTGTCTATTGAAAAAGAAAAAATGCTAACAAAATCAAATCACTGAATAACTGGGAAAACAAATCATGAACTAACACAGCATTGTAAGAACTTTCCTGTGTCTGCTTTTATCTGTGAGCATTGAATGTTCACGTAGTTCATTTTGAAAAGCTTAGAACAAAAAGTAAAATAAGATCTTTTCCAAATACTTCCAATGGTTGAATGCCTTTGGTTACAGGAAATATGTGATAGGAGACCTAGAAAATTGGGCATTCAGCACTCTGGGTAACTTAAAAAACCCTGATGTTACATTTGATTCTCAGATTAGTGAATCAAGGAATTGTTTCTGTGAATAATTGATTTTGATTTGACCATTATATGGAGTAAAACTTGCAATGACCATTTCTTATCCTTTGAATAGCAACAAGATACCTTCTTACTAGTTCATCTGAGTAAACTGTTTCCTAGCTATTTAAAATACTGTTTTTCTAATGCATATATTCTTCCAGCATCTGGCCCTCAGTGTGCTTGGACTTTGGAACACCTACCAGCTTGTGCTGCTGTTCTTAAATAGTACTGGGAGAGAAGCAGAAATATCAGACTGGCTTCTGAAGAAGACTTCTCAGAAAGAGTGGTTAGGCATTGGAACGGGTTGCCCAGGGAGGTGGTGGAGTCACCGTCCCTGGGGATGTTTAAGGAAAGGTTGGATGTGGTACTTAGGGATGTGGTTTAGTGGGGGTAGTGCTGGTGGTAGGGGGACAGTTGGACTAGATCATCTTGGAGGTCTTTTCCACCCTTAATGATTCTGTGATTCTGTGATCGTACTTAGAAGAAAGCAGTGTCAGTGACAGAGGTCTGAATAACAAGAATCCTGCAGGGCATGCTTGACTCTGCTATTGACTTGTTTGGATTTCAGCCACATCCTTTTTTTTCTCCTTATCAGTTGGAAAGCAGAAAAGCAAGAGTGATAAAAATATGGCTAGATTAAAGGAAAGGTTAAGTGATAATTTATTCAGCTGATAAACATCCACATTGTGACACTTCTACTAATAAAGTGTGCTTGGCTTGGCAGCCGAAGGGATGATAATAGCCCATCATCTCTTGGAAATGAAATTACATTGGAGCTAGATGCAAAATGTTAACAGTGAAGGTAATTAACAATTGAGTGCAATAGCAGTTGACAGGGTAGTTTTCCCACTGGGTAGAGTTTTAAATTGAACCTGAGTATCTTGTGAAAACTTGTTTCAACTCAAACTACTGAGTCTTATAAACAGTGGATTTGAAACTGGAAGGACCATGTGAAATTCTGTGTGCTCAGTACTTGTCATAAGATGATGGTAATGTGGGTATCTGATCTCCCCTTAGTTGGGGAATGTGAACATGAACAAATGTTTAATGCCTGTAGTGTATTTCAGGAGCCTTGGCCAGAGAGATGCAAATAATCATTGGTTGCAATTATTTCATCTACTTTATATCAAACTACATAAACTAAAACAGTTTGAATTGATCCTGTCTTTAAAATCATATAAAAACAAAGAGCACAGGATAAACTTTCTATTTTTGCTTTTTTTTCTGATGTACATGGGTAAAAGGGAGAATTATAAACAGCACTGACAGTCAAACCCTTGCATCAGAGCAATGATCAAGTTCTGATCAGTTAATTCAGAAAGATTTAAGATTTAAGGTTAAAGCACCAGGAACTGGCTGATTCTGGGGCAATACTGAGAAATCACCACGGATATTAGTAAAGTTAAATTCTCTAATAAGAAAACTGGAGTCAGAAAACTTGAAATCAGTTGGGGTGTTAGGTTGTTTCCAGCAGGTGGAGTTGGTGCCAGCAGCATGCTTAAATGGCAGGGAGCTTTGAGCTGCTGGCAGTATGCAGCACTCTTACATGGGTATGGGTGAAAACAGTATTGTCTTATGCCAAGTCTTACAAAGGTCTCTGTGTGCCAATGTTTTGGTGTCCCAAAAATGTGGGGATTCCTTTGGTTTTAAACAATTCAATAAGTGCCAGCAGGAAAAGTGCTAAAATATGTGTTTTATTCCTGCTTCTCCCTTCTCTCCCATGTCCCAGTACTATAGGCATTGCAATAATGGAGAGAACAGTCCTACAAAATTCAGAATTCTCCTCTTAGGTGGTTCTGACCTTCTAGTAAAATATAGGAGACATTTTGTCACTGGTATGGACTTCCAGATAAGTTCAGTGAATGAAACCCACCATCCATCTTGTATATTCACATAACTTTCTACAGATGTTGTTTCCATAGGTGCCATTTCAATTCTGTTTTTAGGGAGTTGTGCCGTACTCCATTTTTTTACTTCATTTCCTAAATGTTACGTGTTCTGTGCCCTGGATTTGACAACGCGTTGGAATAATGCTGCAGCTGGAGAGAATCCCAAGGTAAAAGACTCAGGGGGGTTGGAGAGCAGTGGCTGCTCCATCAGCACCGTCAACGTGCTTGGGCTGTGCTGGGCAGGAGGGAAGAGGTAACAGCAGTGCAGCCCCCTGCAGCTGCTATCAGCAGGACGCGTGATGCTGTTAAGAGATCTGTACTGAGCAACACATGCACGTGAAGTAGCAGGTGGTTGTCTGAGCCAAGTTAAGAAAGATGTGCCCAGGCACATTAAATCCAGCTTGAATAATCTTCATCAGTGAGGACAGCAGATTTATGTTCCTATGAACAGGCTGTGTCTGAAATAGCGGACAAGGCTCCCAGAAGGGATTTTCACAGGCTTTGGCAGGCAGCCTCTGGAGGGATTTTCACTGGGTGGGTGTTCCCAGAACAGATCGTACGCATTATTTTAAGGGAAAGTTAAGAAATGAAAGCATTTCCCCTCTAGTCCCAAACGTGGCCAAGTGTGAAACTGTTCCCTGTAGGGGTTCCTGCTCTGCTGACCTGACTGCAAGATGCCCAACAAATGTAGATGAGGCTGGAAAAACCTCACCATCTAATGCTGGCTGTCCTTGTGTAGGTGTCCAGGGACCGTGTGACTTCTGTATACCAATGTATAGGCCCAGTGAAGCTGAACTGAGGGGACTGGGTGATGCTGGAGGAATGGGAGGGTGCTTTGTTCCCCCACCACAAGGTGGGTGCGCTACCATAAGCGTGCACACCCAGCTATCTTGAGAGTGCGTGCAAGAACACGAAGCAGCAGCTCTTTTCCAAGCCCATCAGCACAACTTGTGCAGAGAGGAAAGAAATCCGGCCGTGGCACCATGCACAGAAGCAGCAGAAAGGGAGAGCATTTGTCCGAGGGCCACAGGCTCCCTCCCTCTGAACACATGGGAAAACTTCTTGCCAGTGGCTGCTTCCCGTGGCTCTGTCCCCAGCTGGAAACCATTGACTATGGTGACTACTGAGACAGCAGCTCCCAGCCAGCACCACCAAGTGTCCTCCCTGCAAGACCCCTGCTCCCACTGCATCTGCATGCCCCTGGTCCAGTCCAGGCTCTGAGTCTGTGCTGTGCAAAACCAGATCTTGCCCTGAGGGGTCAATGCGATCGACGTGGCAGGTGGTTTTCAGGATCAGTTCTGATAATGCCAGATTGGTGAGGCAATGCAGACTGTGGGAAGCCAGCAGTGTTTGGGAATTATTAATGCTTTCCTACAGGGTCTGAGAAAATTTCTGAAAAACTCCTTCAGCCTAAACTTGGTGGCTGCTTAATCCACTCTTCCTTGTCTGTATAGTAAATGCCAACAGCCCCCAGAACAAACCCTTGTCTGCTGGTATCCTGCAAGCGCGGCACTGAGCAGCGGATGGCGTGTGGCCCCGTGTCTGTCGCTCCCAACAGTGCAGGTGATTCCCACTGCAGTGTCTGAGAAAAATGTGTCGGCTCTGATCTGTGCAAGGCTCTATTTTGTTACAGTTTCAGAAACCTTGTTAGTTTCAGGAAAAAGTAAAAAGTTTTCTGTCTTGTTTCTATAAGGACTCTGGCTGTGCCATCTGCTGCTTTTTGTTCTTGAACCTGGCAGGTGCTGCAGAGCTAATCGACAATGAGTGTGCCTGGGGAAGCTGGACAAAGCACTGACAGGACTCCCCTGCTTCCTGGGAAGGGTGGCGACAGTTTTCCATGCAGCACGGTCCATATCTTTGTCGCTTCTCTCACCTCTGCTTTGAGGGTCTGGCATGTATGTTGATGCTTAAAAATACAGCGAGCCTCAACGCCCTGCTGAGGGAAACAGACTTGCATCCCTCGACACTGGGGAATGCTGTTTTACACAGGCACAAAGGTACATAGTGTTTAAGATGTCGATAGCCACAGAAGCTGATGTTTTAATTCTTACAGACTTGGAAATTGGGGTCCTCAAGGACTGGTTGGTTCCATGGCTGTGATCAGTGGAAGTAAGGCGAGAGGGCTTCTCCCGCTCCTGTGCTCGTGGTACCTATGTTCAGCGTCACCGGCTGCAGTACAACTGCCACAGGTTTGTGAGTGCATGTGAGTGCATAGGGGCTTCTGTTCTGCCCAGATTCACTCGGCGAGACTTGTACTTTAATTTTACCCATTTAAATCCCGATCAGAAACTTGGAAAGCAATGACAGACCATTGTGCTGTACCACCCACTGCTGTGGTTTCTCACAGCAGTTTTATGCCCTGTTTATTTCAGGACAGAGTTAACTGCTGTTTAAGTGAGATTTTATTATTTAAGTTTTAAATACATTGCTGCTTGGAGAATGCTTCTGGATAATCAGGTAAAAACAAAACAACTGTCAGACTTCTGAGAACTGACTGAAAGTCTCTCATAACAGTGGCTTTCCAAATGGAACAGATTTTTAGTGGACTGGAAATATTAGAAAGTGCCTGCACTCTAACAAAAATGATACACAAGTTTTTGTTTAGTTTAGATTTTAGCAGTTGTCCTCCTGTGTAGCTTTTTTTTTTTTTTTTGCTTGTGTCTCCTAACAACTGTGTGGCCTAAGAAGATGTATTGGACAGGCCAGGATCTGCCTGAATGGTGCTATATAAAGTAGTATTGTGTGCTTTAATTTCCATGGTAGAAGTCTGATTCCCACTGTGTTATTTCAATGCAAGTCCGTAGATAACAGAACATAATGTCAATTTTCTATACTAGAAGACTCTTCTTGAAGGTATCCATGTTAGGTGTTCATGTCAAAAGTCATAAGTCAGGCTTGTCAAATACATGGTTTGGGTTCTTTTATTATCTGCGTTTCAGCCTCTGAATATGCTGCCCAGGGAGGCTGTGTGATCTCCAAATTTATAAATTTTCAAGCCTCAGCTAGACAAAGCCACAGCTGAATGTTGCCAGTGTCAGAAATGGCCCTCCTTCAAGTGAGAGATTAGACCAGAGATGTCCAGAGGTCCATTCCAACTGACATTTGTTATTTTGAATCTGAATCACATTTATGAGCTTTTCCCACAGTCATGAAAACTTAAAACTAACTTTTTCATGAAGTCATGAAAGGATAAAGGAAAACTCTCTAATGTTGAGACTTAAAATAGCAAGCATGGCAGTGCTCAAGAACAGTGGTCTCTGAGATTCACTTCAAAACATACTTGAATACAGTTTCAATAAGTTTCCAATTTGACCTTGAGAGCTAGCCCCCAAAAAAAGACACTTTGAAACTTTATTTTAGGAACATTGGACTTGACAAAGTGACCGACTTTCTTGAAGGTATCAGGTACAATGATAGAGATCCATCACAGCTGCATAACCTTAGGGTTCAGCTCTATAAGGATTCAGCAAGAATTCCCTGAGTAACACGAAGCTCCTATAAAGTCCCTTGCTCTTTATAGAAGTATGTGGGAAAGTAAGGCTCTGGGCTATATAATGTGCTGCGGAATCACCGGCATAACAATTCTGATCAAAGCTGACACCTCCCATCTGTTTCTATATGCAGTCTGTTCAGCATAAATCATAAACAGATGGTGTCATGGTGTCAGTGTCTCACAAGTCATGCTGCAGTCATTGGGTGCTAGCTAGGGCTCAGCTGATGCCTAACTTTGCCACTTTACCCTTAATTGTTGAGTGTGTTTCATCCATAGAAATAACCTTTTATCCATCTGAAGTCAACTGCTTGCTGGTTTCCATGGCGTGGGTGGCCAGAGAACAGGTTTTTCCACCAGCCAAGCTGTTCATCTTCCAAAGCTGCCTGGCTGCAGTACCATTGTCAACAAGTTTTGCAGAGGATCAGGGGTTGGTAATGCATACCGACTCCCTCCAACCCATTTCCCATCTCTTTGCCACCCACATACTTAGCTCAATTCTCAGACCAACACATGCTTTCACTCTCTCATCCTACTAATTTGTTAGCTGGGGTAGCTAGTCATCTTGCTTTACTCGGCTTGATCTCATGAGGGAGGCAGGGCAGTGGAAGTATAGCCCACCTTCACATAAAAAACCTCTCATTAGTCAAGGATTTTGAAGGATTGGATAATGATGATGTAGAGCTCAACCCTTATTATTTGTGACTACTGTTGAACATCTGGCATTTTAATAGGAGTCATTTCTGGCTCAAAGTTCAATCAGTTAAATTCTTCCTCTGATTTCTCCCTGAAGTTGCAGCTGAATATATTCAACTATATTTGAATGACTGAAGTTCATTTTTCTCCTTTGTGGTTTCCTCTTTGGCCGTATCAGGGACCAAATTTGAAATTCAGTCTCTCTATTGCGTGATTTAAAGCCCAATCAGCAAAACTGGAGCAAGCTCCGAAGTTTCTTAATTCTTGAGATTGTTGAGATCCAGAGTCTTGGCTATGTCTGGTTCAGAGAGAGGTTGCTGCATCAAAGCTTGGACGTAAGCCTGGACCTGATCCACCCAAGAGGCTGGGAATCATCTGCACCTCAGTTTAAATGAGGCTTCTATCAGATGACTGGGCAACCACTTTTGGCAGTGTAGCTGCAACTTTGTGATGCTGCATGACATTCACTATTGGCAGCTCTGGCCCTGAGCCCATGGCATGAGATGGGCTTTGTTCAACGTGGAACGAGTCTTCGTTGGAAGATATAAAGCTTCAGAAAATTAATTTCTCACCTCAGCAGCAGCTTCAGCTGTTCCTGGGTTTCTCTAAAGCCTATGAGAAAAACACCCTGTGAGTGTCAACACCTGACTGTCTTGAAAATCAGAACAGCCAAAGTTTAGCTGCTGTCTTCTCGCTTTGACATGCATGTCAGTGTGCTCAAAAGTGGGGTACCACATCAGTGATTTATTTCAAATAAAGCAACAGCAGACAAAACTCCAAAGCAATTTTCAGCCTGAGTAATCACTGCAAATTTGCTCCAAATGTTGAACAGATGGAATCTGTATATGACTTCTCTGAGTATAAACACAAGCACCCTGTCATATTTCAATTGCTGATGTAACAACACAATGTGGCTCTTTCTAAAGGGAAAGTACATGAATTTGGGGGTCTGATTATTTGTTTTCTCAGTGCAGTGAAAGATCTGGTGTATTCACTTGCAAATAACACATGACAGTTGCCAATTGGTTTCACTCCATTCAAATATTTGCTCAGCAAAGCAGTAATATGAGTTCTCTGCAAAAGGTGTATCCTTGATATCAAAACCAATTTATGCTTAATTTGGCTCTGCTGTTGCCATGTTTGGTCACTTTTGATATGCAGAAGGGCAAGAAAACACGATGTAGAAGTGTAGAAGGAGGCATGGTGGTCCTGAATTAGGGCTCTCCTGTCTCTTGCTTGCTCTGTGACCTTAGGAAAGTCACTTACCAATTTGTGCATGTACGTGTAAACTGGGAATAGATAGTTATCTTCCTTCTGTAAAATATTTTGAGATCTGTAGATGAAAAATACACAAATTAATATTCTTGTTATGGCTTAAGATGGGGATTTCAAATGAGGAGAGTGAGTCTCTGTTCTTCCTCTGCCACCTGCATTCATGACCTTGGATAAACACTATTGTAGCAAAGGAGGAGTAGGGCTAAGACCTTCCTACTTCTTGAGGGAATGACTGGAGGCCCTGCAGGCTTCTGGTAGGTTGTCTGTGACAGGTTGGCCTGTCCCTTCATGGTTGTTCCCCGGAAGGGACCGGGGCTGTCCTCCCCACTGCCTCCAGTAGGTGACTGGGACCTCACTTTCATTATGAACATGTGGAAGCTCCATCACTATTCCTTCCCTTGTGGCCTGGCTTTGACCTCTCCATACTTCCCTGTTACTCTGGAAGGAGCTGGTATATTCCTCTTAAGTTCTTCCCCTCTACTGAAGTGGGGTTCCCAGTGCTGTTTTCACCTCCTGAGTGCCTGGCTCTCACTACCCCTTTCCCCCTTCCCCCTCTGTCTGCTCTAGACCTGAGTGATGGGAACCATCCCAAGACCATCCACCTCCTTGCATCTGCCATGCACCAAGACTCTTCCTTCAGAAAACTTACCCTGCTACAGACAAGTCCCTTGAGATTTTCCTGACACCTTTTTCCCAATTCACTGTGTCCAAAAAACATCCTGAGTAGAAGAGGGCCCAAGCAGCCAGATAACTACTGTAGCTGATTGCAACGTCTGCTACAGCCTCATTAGTATTTTAGCTTTTTGTTGTAGTTGAAGGATAGATTTGCTAGCTTCATTTGCTTCCAACAAAAGCTGCTTTAGGCTTTTACATGTAGCCAAGTACCCTGAAGGAGGATTTAACATGGCAGGCCTATGTGTTAAAGTTTTACATAATGTTTAATAAGAAAACCAGCTGTCATTTGCTCTCAGTCGTCTGACTGGGTCTTCAGCTGTTTCCAATACTTATGGCAAGCTTCTTTGCTGCTGGAGATGCTAAAGTTGTCAAAACCTTGTGCACAGTGTAATGTTTGGGAATGTGCAATCTTTTGAAACATGTGCAGGAGTTTCCAGCTTCTGCTCTTTCTTTTTTAGATCCTGATAATATCATCTATATAAATACACAGACATGCAAATTTTCACACCTCAAACTTCCTTCTACTTCTCTGTACTAGCTTCCACCCCTCCTTTTTAATACATGCCTTACAACTCTTTGCTGTTGGCAGATTCTCATCAGCAGCCTCCACTCTGGATCAAGTTTTATCTGCTTGATTGTCTTTTTTTTTTTTTTTTTTTTAACTTTCTTCCACCTTGTTTCCTCCACTAGAGAAAGAGAAAAGAGAGGGGGAAGGAGGGCTAGAGCAGTGTCCACAGTACAGGTCTCCCAGGGAACTCCTCTTGTGCTTGTGGAAATCAGTTGCTGGAGTCTCTCTGCTTTGCCATCACTGTCACCAAGTGCAGAAGTTGGTCCATGAACTTCCCATAGTATCACTTGCTCACTCTGCCTCCTTGTCTGTGAGCTCTGGGTGATCTGATATTTATGACAGGGGCTTGCTGTCTCCACTTTGAAATCTGTCATACTGAAGAGCTGTCAAAATATTCATCAGTAATAATAGTAACTGAGAAGTGTATAATCTTGGGGCTACAACAGTAATTTGCAATACTTCTGCTATTCCAAGTTCCAAGTCTGTCCTGAGTGTGTGTCCCCTCTGACATGTGAGCAATTGCTTTCAAACATGCGGATTCAGTCAGATTTTTGTTGCTCTGTTTTTTTTTTTTTTTTCTTTGTTTTGCAGTGATGGGTAGTGTGTTACGGCTCACAAGTCACAGGATGGCCTCTTGATTCTCACATGATAAAGTAAAGGAAATTGGTTTTAGTGCCCCAAAGCCCCTGCTAGTCTCCACTTGTTATGTACCTTTTTTCAGTTATGTTCTGAGTGGCTGTATGAAGCTTTGTAGGCCATGTCACAGCTGTGCCTCAACATCTTTTAACTGGAACTTCAACACCCTAAATACTCTTTGATCTTTGCTGGTTTTTATTTCCATTTGACATGCTGCTGCTGCGAGTTGGGAACTGCTGAGTTTCATCCCACTGTCACTATTGACTGGATTTGATAACACTTTGCAACCTGATACAGCACCTTGCCAATGCTAAGCTAGGCAATTCTTCTAGTAGTGCTATGTGTAGGAATTAAATGAAAGCACATTCAAAGGCATAGTTATATTCTAAGTGGCGGAAAAGGATGCTCTTCTTTTTTGCTTCACTCTTTGTTCTATTGCGGCTTTCTCCATCAAAAATGCAGACTTTGGAGAGTGAGGGTGATAAAATCTTGTGGAAAAACTGATCATTGATATGTTCTGGGCTAAGCTTTAGTCTTGCACCTTGTGTTATGAGCTCTGTGGAGAAGGTAGAACTAAATGTTACTGCTCTGATGCTATGTTTTAGAGCTTTATCCCTCCTCAATATCTCTGGCCAGGGGGCACTCTCCAATATCATGGATCTAATTCATACTGCTTGCAACAGGAACAGACTGCTACCCTGCATGTCTTTTAGCCACAGCTCTGCTCCTGAGGGATGGGACATGCCTTGTAGGATTGCTCTTGCTCAAGTTTTCAAGACCCAGGCCATGAGCAAGCATTTTCCTCTTCACTGGTGCCACTGAGAAAGTGATCACTTTTTCTTTCACAGTTTGGTATTGGATGGAAGATGCTTTCCTGAAGAAAGAGCAAGGAAGGGCATGCCCCTGGGGACCCGACCTCAGTCAGGATGTGATACTGTAGTTGATGTTGAAAGAGAGCCTGACCACTTGAAAGATCATGAGATTTTTTGATGTTTTATAAGCTATCTGTTCGTCCATCCGCGTGAAACATAAGTAAAAAGGTCATGTTGTATTTGATTGTATCACTCTTCCAAACTCACAGTGCAGTTTTCCAAACCATGCAAGTTGCTGTACTTATGTTTTGTCATCTGAACAATATTTAGCACAAATGGCACTTTCTAACTTTCTGCATATTTTAAACTGCTGCAAATTTTGAAATTCTTTCTATTTCATGGAGGTGTCACTGTTTGAATCCTTGGGGAAAAAATAGAATTTCCTTGTACTTACACTTTTGAGAGTTTAAACTGTGCCAATATGCCTTCACAGCTCCTGAAAATGGTAATTACAGAAATGGAAGTTGCATGTATGCACCAGGAACCTGGAGAACTGCAGTGTTTCTAGTTGCAAATAAATACATGGCCTAGGAAAGTTTAGCATGGTGACTTTTGATAACAAAGGCATGTAGGAAATGTGAAACACAGCAAGTGCTTTTCTTTCTTTTCTCATTATTATTGCTATTTTCAGTATTACTTTTTGTCACATATGGCTTCTCAGAAGAAACCCCCCACTTAGTCTCTTAGCGGTCTCTAATTTCCACAAGTTTGTGACAATCTTAGTTACAGAGGGAGAAGAGAAAGTGGGGCTGTAGTGGGGAGGAAAGGACCAGAAAGCTGCTGGGTAAGTGAACGCCAACTTAGACATGGTGAGAATCCCTTTTCCTTCATGGAAAATGCTAATTAAAAATAAAATTCATAAAAATCACTTTTTAAATTTTTTTTTTAATTCTCAGCAACTGAACTTCTGGAAACTGTCAATTTTTTCGCTTTAGCCAAGTTTATCTAGATTTTGTCTTTCCAAGGGAAAAGAAATATACTTTTTTTTTTTTTTTTTTCAAAAGAGCAGAGATTTACCCAGAAAAGTATTTGGCTGAAACATGCTGTCTGCTGAAAAAAGTTTTGAAAGAAAATTTGTGGTCAGGCTCAGACTTTGTACTCAGCACAGCAGCTGGTCTAAGCCCTGATATCGGACTGAATGTAGACTGCAGCAAGCAACCTTCCTCCAGCATTTCTGAAGGCTGCTGGTCTTTCATGCAGTATTTTTGTCTTGGTAGTTCCTGACAAGCAGCAGCTTCACATATTACTGAAGCATCTCTCCTGTGCTGTACATCACTAGTGCCATGAGTGCTGTATCTATAAAGGTAAGGAAGCAATCTGCCCCAGATGCTAGGATGAAAACCTAAGGCCCAGACATCAGCTCAGGCTATGCTGTGCTTGATGGAGGAATCTAGCAAGCATAAAGGTGGCCCACCACAGCTTTTGAGACTCCCAGGCTGTTGAAGTTCTTGCAAGTGTTAAAGCAGCCGCAGTGCTGCTGACTTGACTTGGCTCATGATCACTCCCAGCTGCATGCTTACGCTGGTTAGATCTTCCCCAAGGGTTCTTCTGCAAGCACTTTTTCCCTACAGGGCTTGTACCCTTGGCATTAACAGCGCTAAGAGTTTATCTCACTTCTCAACATTACCTGCAGATTTTTCCATGCAGAGACAATGTGTACCTGCTTCTTGGCAGAGGTTTATGGCTTCTTTGTGTTACTGGAATTGTGCACAGGTACTACTTTGATGGTTGGGATCCAGTCTAGAGGATCTAGTAAGAGAGCTATGAGGCCAGCTTTTCTCTTGAGTGAGGAATTTATATTAATGTTGTATTTTCATCAAATATATAACGTAGAGTGAAAGGACACATTTAGCTCATGCTCTCTGGAAAAACAATCCAGTCTTTGTTGAGTTGTGAGGTCACTGGTGATGAAGGTCTTGCATCACTGATCTCAAACAAGGACATTTTCTGCAGCTAATCTTTGAATAGGTGAGCAGATCCTCTAACAGACACCCTAAAATATATTTCTGAATATTCAGAAACAAATTTAGTAGCTTGATATTTTTCCTAGCAAATGATGAATTATTTATGTTAATTAAAGCAATTGTTTTACTCCTCTTCCCCCATCATCGTGTTGTAAATCATTTTGTTAATCCATCACTGTTGAGATCATTAGGTGAAAAAGGAAAATCTAAAAATCCGTTGCACCCAAAACTCTGCTCTACCTCGCTGATTGTTCTCTCAGCCATTAGCTACTCAGTGCCCCAGTTCAGCAGAGATGGCCTCTGAAAAGATTTCTGTTGTTTTCCAGAAATCTTTCTGTAAGAACAACATCAAAAAGATGACAGGGAACATCCACATACATTATTCACTGTTAATAGCAATACCCTCTTTTGGCCTTTTTAAAAGCGACACCAGGTGAAGAAATCTGTGACGACCTGCAACAGAGCAACCTACTTAGCTCTGCTTTGAGGTTGGCCTGTTCTTAAGTAAAGGCCTCCTCAAAACTTTTGCAAACTCCATTCAGCAACTTCTTTTTTTATACCACAGAGCAAGTGTTGGGTTTTGTAAATGCCTTGCTTGCCTGCAACTGCGAATAGTTTTTCAGATTATGGAAAATGGGACTGTGTGAGAAACCCATTTGCTGTTCCCTGATTACTTTTTACGTTTTGTGTGGAAAAAAATATGTTTCCTTTGTAGGGCCATATGCACCAACACATTCATATCTGGCATGCTGCTGGCTCTGCATCATTCAGCTATGACCTTGCTCAGAAAAACAACCTGAAAGATCATTTTAGATGCAAAATCATTCCTTCAGTTCTATGTAAGTCCTTTTCCACTGTAGGTAACTAACCTGATAGAGGTTTTAGGTGCATCTTACAAAGGTGTGCCTCATTCCCTCCATTAGCAGTAGAAGCCAGGGATGACAGAGCTCCTACCTTGTTTGACTCAGTTACATATCTGAAGTGTGATGGGTTGATTTCAGGCTCCTGCCTCATGCTGTTTGTGCATCTATACTGGAGTTAAAAACAGCACCACAGAGCACAGGACCCAGTTCATAAGTTGCAGGCTGCTCTTGTTATTCACAGTAGGGCTTGCAGCCTTATTTCCTGTTCGCTCTTCAAGTTCCCTCTGAAAGCAGAACTAGTGTCTTCAGGGCAAGCTTTTGCCTGGTGCTTATGGCCATCTCCATGCTCTGTGGACTGCAGTGAACTGATTGCCCCATCCCTAACAGATGAAGGTTTCTTATTATCCTCATTTCGTTGATAGGAAACTAAGGAAGGGAGAAAGTAAGGGTAAAAATATGCATGAGCTTTGAGCTCTTCGGGTAAGAAGGTTGTTTACACTTTTAGGGCTAGTCCATCTTTTGCTAAGATACAACCCCCTTCAGGGAAAGTGTTTGGGTATGAGGCTCTGTGTGCATATAGCTAAATAAAACAACACCCAGTAGTGAGCTTAAGCACTGGATAGTAATTATCCATATCACTTAATTCCTCCCTGCCATGGCTGGGCTATGCCAGTTGGCAGCCTGTGTGGCTAAGGGAAGATGATTCTCTAGAGAGCACCCATAGCAGGCAGGATGGAAGATGCCGCACAGCGTCTGGCTCCCTCCTCAGCCCTCTGACCTGCTCTAGCAAGCCTTGCTTCCTCGAACTCTCCTGTATGCTGCATGGCACATATTTCACATGCACTTGCTCTAAAATTATCACTCTGCTCAAATAACATGGTGTGTTTAAATCCCACAATTGCAGACATTTTGAATTAAACACCATTCACTGTCCCAGTAATGTCTTAAGACCACAAAGCATGGTATGGGCCCCAGAGGAGATGCAGGGCCAAGTCTGTTCAGTGTGGATGTGATCCACTCTGGGTCACCTAGCCTCAGTCTTGGTGCTGTTGCTATTGAGCAGCACAGATGTAGGCAGAGAGGCTGGAGGTCTGGAGCCAGGTACCTCTGCTGGGAAGGGGCAGGTGATGGAGGTGCAGACTGGGTCTTGTGTCAGACCTGAAGCTGAGGGAGCTCCTGGTGTTTAGGACACATGGGGAAGAGCCACCTGGAGCGCAGAGGCACTGGCAAAAGCCTCTTCTTTGGGCCAAGAGAAAAGCAGTCTTGGGATTTAGACAAGCAGATGGTGCAGCCAAGAAGTAATGTCCTGAAGGGCAAGCTGGAGCAGCCATTGCCTGTTGGGATGAGATCTGCACTGCTTGTCCAGCCCTCCAGTCTGCAGTCTAGCAAAAGAGCTGCATGATTCATACACCCTATTTTAGGTGTCTAAAAGATCTTTAGATCTCAGTGAAGCAAAATACACCCTACGCAAAGCAGGTAGACATCTACGCTTGAATAAATGGCTCTCCCCTTTGTGCCAAGGCTTCCGGGGAAAGTTGACAGCCTGAGCCTGTTTTGAATTTTTTTTTAATTGTATTTGGTACCAAAATTAAATGCAGCAGAAGTTATTTCTGATAATTATTTTTGATAATGTTCCTTCATGCAAGTCTGCAAGGCTTTTTCCCCACAGAAACAGAAAATGGGAAGTACTTATTACTCAGACTTGTCCTCTGAAAATTCAGTGGTTTGTGCTCCTTACAACTGCAGTTACTCGCTAACAACAAGTCGTTACTGTTTTCTGTTGTTATTTTTGTAACCTAAACGTAAATGGTGCAATAAATGTAGAAGGGAAAACATAGCCTAGTGCTTCAGACTTGCAATATTTTGAAACCAGCTCCTGAAGCCAGTAGCTCATGCACTGAGCTCTGGCAACACCAGTAGGAAGTGGGTGCATGTGCCTGCCTACCATGTGGGGAGTTAGCAGCAGATCTCAGCTGACAGGTCTTGCAAATAGACCAGGCATGACATCTGTAGATCACAACCTGTACCAAAACACAGTGGATCCATTTCAGGTGACTCACCAGGAAGCATAAGTTTGATATTTTCAGTAGTAAGCCGCTAGCCTTAGGCTCTAATAGCTGGAAATAATGGAGACTCTTATCAACTAATAAATGCAAAGTTGGGTGCTGCCAGCAGATCACTGAATGCTAATTCTTTATTCCTGGCTTTACCCCTACAGTGCTGGGCAGCGGTGAAGATCCTTCTGTAACTGATTTAACATTTGTGACTCCATTTCCTTGTCTGCAAAATGGGACAGTGGGTGATCACAATTGCAGAAAAGATTCACTGATGGGAAGAAACAGATTACAGCTTGTGTGGATGTGTGTTTGCCCGCCTGGTGAGCAAGCCTTTTCTTGTTCTTGTTTCGTAACAGCCGGTTTGTCCTTTCCTTTACACTGCTTGTAGTGTTCCTCTAAAGAAAACTAAATGGAAGGGGCCATAAGAGACAGCCTTGTATTCCTGTGTTGGCTGATTCTAAAAGGGTTTCCACTCAGCCCAGTGGTAGGCTCAGCAAATCACTCTTCGGATGTGCCTTGTTCTCTTCATCGTCTAGATGCAGCAGTTCATTCCCTCTGAATATGGTCCATAATGTCAAAGCAAAAGCCATTGCCATTATTTTGCTTGTTTCATGAAAGCTGAATGAGAATAACGTTTGTGACTTTCATTCAGAATCTCAGTTCTGCTAGGTTCACTCAAATGTTTCATCAGTATTGCTCAAATATTTTAGCAACTTCCTACTGAACCTCAAGACTATAATGAAACCTGAGACTGAGCAATTTATTTGCAAGCCTTGCAGACAACTCAGAAAATTATCTCCTCTTCAGAAATGTATCCTCCAGGAGCAAAGAAAGTAATAGCTTTCCATCTCACTCACAAAGAAGAATTAAATTTCATTTTTAGTTAGTGTTTTGCACATTCACATCCTTCCTCTCAAGGGAACTTGATTTACTAATAACTACAAAGATTTTCAAGCTCCCAGAAAGAAGCAGAAAAGACTGTGACCAGCAGACATTTCCACAGGACATCAGGGTTATCCATATAATGTAGACACTGCCCGTCTGTAGCTCAGACTTTGTGCCAAAGCCTCCCGGCCAGCAGTGCTGTCTAACAGTGTGGAGGCCATGGGGGGGGGGCGGGCAGGGGGCTTTGCTGGGTGCTCTGCTTCCCTTCCACCAGTGCAGGACGCAGCAGAAGGGGCCAAGCAAAACTCACCTACTTCCTCCCCCTCAGTTCTGGCACCATTTTTGAGCCTCATCTGCAAGAACCTCTGCCCTGCTGGGCTAGCAAATACCAGTCTCTGGTGTTTTATTGCATTTTTACAAACATCCACTAATGTCTAAGCATTGCATCTACAGAGCAATGTAGGGCAAAGACCCAGAGAGGAGTGAGGCAGAATTTTGTTGTCCAGTTTATAACCTGCAGGAGTGGGGTGCGTCTCTGTTTCCTCTCCCTGCTAAGTTCCTTCTTAACCTTGGAGGTTTCTAACCCCCATAGGTGCCTGGATCTGTTACTAAGATGTTCTGCAGAAACCTTCAAAAATATTTTTGCTAAGGCTAAGGAGAAAAACTGCTGTGCTTAAGTGACAGGCTGTACTGGGATGGAGTTCATTTTCTTCATGGCAGCCCATATGGTGCTGTTATGAAAACCAGATTGCTCAGAGGCTTGCTCTGGTGGTGTATTGGGTGTAGGTGGCAAGGGTTTTGTACTGGGGGGGTGCAGAGGTGGCCTCTGTGAGCAGAGGTCAGGGTTTCCCCCATGCCTGGCACAAACTGTTCCAGCTGGCTCAGTGCTGCACCTGCTGTATGACACAGGTGAGCCCTTCAGCCAAGCTGGTCACATGTCTGTGAAAACTTGTTTAAGAAAGGGCAGAAAATGCCTTGGAGAGGAGTAGGGAACAAGAAGAGTGAGAATCAGCAGAGGGAAAACCCATGTCAGAGAAGGAAGGGGAAGAGGTGCCGGAACAGATCTCCAGTGCTGCCCATGGAGGACCCGTGCCGGAGCAAGGGAGAAGTGTGAGAAGGAAGGAGCAGCCTTCCTTCTCAGCAGAGAAACCCCCAACACTGCTCCAGGTGGGGACAAGAGTCTGAAGTGAAGCAGTGGAGTTGAGCACGGGAAAGTGGGCAGAAAATGTGTTAGCTTAATGTCCGTCTTCTTGTTTCTCACTTCCTGAATCAGTAATCAAATATCTATTTTAATTGCTGACATAGGAAGTTAATTTTTCCCAAGTCAAGTCTGTTTTGCCCATTACAGTAACTGGTAAGTGATCTCCCTATCTTTATCTCATCACATGAGCTTTATTGTTCTTGGGTTTTTGTTTTTCTCTATTTTCTCCCCCTTCCTTGACTGTTGGCCAAGGCTAACCACTAAAGGTAGCATCCTTGGGGCACGTACAAAATACAGCTAAGGAACAGGTTTCTGCCAAAATTTCTCTTCTTGTGGCTGGAGTGTTTGTCTGTAGCATACACCCAGTCCCCTCCTCTGCTTAAAAGGAGTCAAATTCTTACCTCTCTGCCTTATTGGCTATGTACTACTTTGGCTTTCTGCCTTCCCTTGGAGCAGGGATCAGGATCTGGGGGTTCCCCTCATCCACCTGTGCAATGGGTCTGCTTAGCAAGCCAAAGAGTTGTACTGCTTTTTTCTCTCTCAGGGTATTCAAGTAAGACAGTCTTTGGTTTAAGGGCTAATAAGGCAGGGAAATTATTTGGCAAAAAAAAAAGGATTCTGTTTTTTAAGGACTAGAATTTCCTAAAGTGTTTTTGGCATGTAGTAAGGATACAGACCTCAAAGAGATCATGCAGGCTTGCATCATGGAGTTCAAGTCCCCACTCCAAATCAGCCAAAAGTGGTAATATGAAATTATCTAATTAGTCAGATGGACCTGTTTCTTTCTGGCTTTAAATAGCCAGTCTCAGAAATGGGCTTGCAGCTGACATTTTTGACCTGACATAACTACATATTCTTCTTGTTGGCCTTCCTTGCTGGCTAGGCTCAGACAGCCCTTTGCTTGGTTTGCCCACTTCCAGTGAAGCCAGCTCCACTTTCTTCTGCTCTGTGGCTTCATCTGGGGAGCCCCCAACACCCTGTGCAGGACTGTGAGGTCTGTCTGGTGCTGACTAATTGACTAATCAGTTCGCCTTTGGGAGCCCTTAGGTCGAAGTAACAAATTTGTTTTCCTTGTGACTGACCCCAGGCTTAAAAACAGGTGTCTAGAAAGATGAAACATTAATGTGTTGTATCCTTTAACTTTGAATGTTACACTGGGGCAGGTTGGAGACTGCAGCCTCTGAGTTAACAGATCTGAGACAAAGTTTTGCAGAGATGTAAGAGCATCCTCAGAGTACCCTCCAGGGTCCTTTTCCTGTGCCAATCTCAACACAATCTTTTACAAAAGTCAGGAAGCTTGTGCTCCTCTTAATCCCAACAAGACACTGCTAATCATGCTGCATTTCAATACTCTGGGCACTATCCGAACAATTGTCTTCTCATGTAGAAAGGCAGATTTTTCTTATATGACCAGCAGTCCTGGAAAATAAAGCAGGCAAGGTCCACTGATAAACTACATTTGCCATAGCTATACTAGGAAATATCTTTACTTAATTAGCTTGGTGGATTATAACATTTACTTAAAATCATACATAGAGGTGCACTTGGGTTCAGGAAAAGGCTATGTGTGTGTGAAAGGTTGAAACCTAATCAGTTCCTCCTGCAGTGTAAACAGATGTAGTTGTTTTCCTCTCCGGGCAAACAAACCTGGCTGTAGCCTTATGAGGATATAAATCACTGTGAAGACTTTCTGGGAAACTCAGCAGTGGAGGCTGCTATGATACTGGTTTCATGTCTATCTGATCAGCTGTGAAGCCAACTGGCAAGGATATGGTTTTGTGCTACCTGTGAGCATGTCTGTTTTTGGGGGGTGGTGATTTTTGACTTCTTCATGTTTTAGTTCCAAGTTCCTCAGCTGAGTTTAGTTGTTGACTGTAGACCATTAGTTGAAGTAGTAAGTGTCTGTTTTCTGTGTGTTTCCTCTGAGTCATGGGGAGCTGGACAGTAAAGCAGCTAGCACTGGAAGAAATAACCCAAGTTCCAGCCTCATCAGATTAATTTTTGAAGTTATCTTTTTAGAAGTTATCAATTATTCAGATGCTAGCAAAACCAACAAAATATATTTTAAAGTATTAAGTTTTCTTTCAGCAGTAATGGTGCTCTGTACATTAAAATAAAATAAAATTAAAAACAAAAAAAAAAAACAAAAACAAAAAACAAAAAACCAACAGACTTTGGGTGAAAACCAGTGCAAACAAATGGTTTTGTTTGCATGCAGCGCAAACAGTTGGTTCATCTCTGCTGTCATTCTTTCTCAATAATAATATGTCTGACTAAAATCTTTTTTTCTCAGGTTTTGTGTATGGCTTGAGTCCCTCTATCTGGGAATGTGCAGTGCTGATCAGTGCAGCTGATTTTTTTTCTAATGAAAAAAAAGGACATCCTAAGCTGCCGTGGTGTTGTATGTACCTGGTCTGTGATCATTAGGCCCTTTTACTTGACTCTGATGAGGCACATATGCTACCACAGAAGGATCAACAAATACAGCCCTTCTGGGCCTCTGGCCCAAACTTGTGTTCTGTTCTCTTCAATTTGGGCATCTGGGAGGAAAACAAAATCTCTGTGACATTAACTTGGTGAGTACTTTTGTTTAAGCTGAATTATCTTGAAAGGCAGAAGTAGGCTAGAACTGAAACCTCACAGCTGAAATGCTATTTTCCTGGGCTGTGCCTTGTTTCAGGGTAACTTAGACCCGCTGCATCTTTAGTTGATATTCAGAGAGTTAGAGTTGCAGCTATGTTGCGGAAACATAGGTCCGATACATATGCTAGTAATATTTCTCTTCCATCTTCTCCACCTCGGTTGGTTGGTTAAGAACTTCTGTTGTTGTCCTGCATGTGTCAGATGATAAAAAAAAAAATTATTTGGCACATCCACATGAAGCGTATGGAGGATGTTTACTGCCCTCAGGCTGTAACAGTAATTATGCATCAAATGGCAGAGGGAACCCTCCAGAGACTGGAATTTCCTCTAAAATATGAAGCCTGTGGCAATGCTGTCCACCTTCTAACCATGTACTAATCGCATATGTATATATAAACTTCTGCCTAATTTTATTTGTATGTTTAAAAGATTGTTTGTATTAAATCTTGTTCTGATTTAAGTATTAGTTCTTAAGTGCTATTTCTGGCAGTCAGTGATATAATTCTCACCAAATGAGGAAATGCTTTTGACCCAAAGTACAGATGGGAATGTTGCAGCAGAGAGCTCCTGGGTGGCTGCCAGCAGGGAGGACTTGGTGCATAAGAGGCAGAGGAAGCCCATGCAGGTGTGTGGCTGTGCTGGGCCCATCTACCCAAGCAGAGCTAATGGGTTTTGAATTGAGGTGTGGAGGAATCGCTGGTGCTCATATGGCTTGCAACAGAGGAAACCAGAGGCCCTCGTTCTCTGCTCTTTTGCTTTACCTTGTAAACAGAGCTTGAGGACCTGAATAGTGCAGAGCCAGGGTGATTTAAATTCATTATTTAAATAGATACAGTGACTATATTATTGAACATCAATGAACCATTTATGTATGAATCTCCATTTGAAATATTGCCCCTCATCAAATACCAGGAGAAAAGGAGCCTTCTTGTTTTCATTGAGCTCTATTGTTTCAATTTATCTCATAGTAACTAACAGTTTCCCTATCTTATTTCCCTTGTATTGAGCCTAAGATCAAAGCAATAACTCCATTAAAAAAGCGACAAATTGTAATCAATTTAATAAGCAGCAAAGGAAGTACTTTGACTAAATGAAAAGCGTTTAGCCATGTCTCTGGCTACCAGACTGCGCATGCTGGCACTGCTCTGTGCTGCGTGTCTCAGCTCCCCTTGCTCCCTGCTCTGCTCCATCCCTGGGTAATGCAAGGCCTGTCTCACTGTGCTGCCAGTATGCGCTGCTTTTCGCACTCTGGGAATGTGAGCAGCTTTAGTCTATTCAGCTTACACAAGAAAGGCCTGAATAATTACACCTTGGAGACTTTCCTGGAGCTGAAGGTAAACATCAGGAAAGCAGAGTTTTATTCACCCCTAATCTACGCAGAATTTACCTAGTTCTTGGTACCCAGCATGGAACATTTCAGTTTATGACTTTTTTCACTTATTACTGCCCAGTCCAAAAGCAAGCAGTAAGTTGGTGCCGTGCTCAGGCCATTTACTTCCTGGGGCTTTCACATACCAGGGCCACATTTCTGGAATTCCTCCTATTCTTTAAAACATAGAGCTGCAGTTATCTTCAAGCTTCTGATGTTAACTATGTTGCAGGCATCAAACTTTACTTTTTGCAGACCAGTTAGGACAATAGAATCATAGAATGTCCTGAGTTGGAAGGGACCCACAAGGATCATTGAGTCCAACACCTGGCTCCGCACAGGACCACCCCAAAATCAGACCATATGTGTAAGAGTGTGGCCCAAACACTTCTGGAACTCCAGCAGGCTCGGTGCCGTGACCAATTCCCTGGGGAGCCTGTTCCAGCGCCCGAACACACCCTCCATGAAGAACCTTTTCCTAACACCCAGCCTGACCCTCCCCTGTCACAGCTCCATGCCGTTCCCTCCGGTCCTGTTGCTGTCACCAGAGAGCAGAGATCAGCGCCTGCCCCTCCGCTCCCCTCGTGAGGAAGCTGCAGGCCACCATGAGGCCTCCCCTCAGTCTCCTCTTCTCCAGGCTGAACAAACCAAGTGACCTCAGCTGCTTCTCATAAGCCTTGCCCTCTAGACCCTTCACCATCTTTGTAGCCCTCCTTTGGACACTCTCTAATAGTTTTATGTCCTTCTTATACTGTGGCATCCAAAACTGCACACAGTACTCAAGGTGAGGCCACACCAGCGCAGCGCAGAACAGGACAATCCCTTCCCTCAACCGGCTAGCAATGCTGTGCCTGATGCACCCCAAGGTATGGTTGGCCCTCCTGGCTGCCAGGGCACACTGCTGACTCATGCTCATTTTGCTGTTGACCAAAACCCCCAGATCCCTTTCTGTGGGCTGCTCTCTAGCGTCTCGTCCCCTAGTCTGTACGTATAGCCAGGGTTGGCCCATCCCAGGTGCAGGACCCGGCACTTGCTCTTGTTGAACTTCATATGGTTGGTGATTGCCCAGCTCTCCAATCTGTCCAGATCTCTCTGCAAGGCCTTTCCACCCTTGACAGATTCAACAGTTCCTCCCAGTTTAGTGTCATCCACAACCTTACTTAGTATGCATTCAGGTCCTGCACCCAAGCCATTTATGAACACATTAAAGAGAACTGGCCCTAAATGGAGCCCTGGGGAACCCCACTAGTAACTGGACAAGGTATTGCTCTTGAGGACGAGGCTGCTGTGAGCAAGGTAGACCACAGTTCAGCAACTTAGTTTACTATTCAAATTGTGCTGCTTATCTGGAATACCAAGCAAGTAGGCAGTGACTAGCAATTGCATTAGCATTGCCCTCAAGGAGGGATGCACCCTGTGCTGACTGGTTCTGCCTATTCTCTCCTAAATGCTATTTCTGATATGCACAAGGCTGCAAAGAGGACCAGGACAGAAAAAGAGGGAAGATCAAAATAAATATGAAAGACAAAGGCTGCAGCATCAGAAGACCATCATTTGCTGTAGCTATGATTCAGATTAGCTGTACAGGAACTTCCCGTGGAATTGGCGGTGCTGTTTGGCTTCCTCCTCTTCCTTTACCTGCCTTCATCTTCTGTTAGGGGAGAGGAAGGGATGTAGTGTGTGCCCTGCCTATGCTCTGTTCTTTTTCTTTCCCTGAGGCAGTTTGCGGTGCTGAATATAAAGCAAAGTAGGAAGATGAGTTAAGTCTCACTTTGGGCATCCTTTTGATATCCTATGGGTAAGAAGACTTGTGCCATGGAAGGACAGGCACATGGGCAGGGTGGAACCATATTGCTGAGGTTTTCCTCCCAGGTTGTTCCAAGAGATTTAGGTCTGCAGTTTTGGTGCAGGTGTTGTTAGCAGCAATTTATCAGCAGCAATTTTATCCAGGGCAGGAAGGTAAATGAGTAGGTGGGAGAAGGTATGAAACATCTCAGCCTCCCAAGAGGAAACACACATATGACCTTTCTGGTGTGACACTGCTGTTTGCTGGGCCGAAGATTCTTGTTCCAGAGGTCTGTGCCAGTTGTGCAGAACACCTTCACAGTGCTCCAGGCAGATGTGCTCTTTGCTGTAGCCAATGCAAAATACTGTACCAGTGTATATATCCTGGTTACACAGGTAAATATATTTATGTTAAAACTACGAGCATTTTTATTCCACAGCCTCAGAATCCCTGACAGAAGACTGCCCTCAAAACTCCTTCAGGACTCAAATCTGACTAACTACGGACCTTAACAGTGAGTTTAAAAAAAAAAAAAAAAAGTGCAAAAATAAAGCTTTTGGTTTGGCCACTTTTAAATCAGAACAGTATTTGTCAGACCTCAAATATCTTTGGTACAAAAACACTATTTTAACAGTTTTAAAATTATGAACTCTGACAAAAACATGGTAGGAAATGTTCTTATTCTCACACAATCTCAAGAGGACACTTGAGTAAGATTATAATGGTCTATGTAGCTTGTACTCAAAGGCAATAAATGATTTTGATTCTTGAGCAGTGAGCAGCCAACATTGCATCCTCAAAGGAGGCCATAGAAGTGTTTTAAATGCTGTCAGTGGGAGTTTTAAATCCACTCAGGACTTTGTTAGTGCTTGCATATTTTGTAAGATATTTAAATACTACAGTGATGAGCAGCAAGATAAAAACACAAAACAAAGTAGTAGTAATAGCTACTGCTGCAATAGCTGTAGATGGGTCAAGGACAGACTAAGACCATTTGTTAGAGATAAATTGGTAAGAGTTTGCACTCACCTGGACTTATTTGATCTAACAGACTTCTGCGGAGAGCTGCCAGTAAAGTTAGCTCTCAGACAGTGAATGTAGAGGTAGCAGTCCCGTCTGCTTCCTGTTACAAGCAGGGATTTCAGAAAAGCTGCTGTGATCTGTGTATATTTCCATTGCACAGACAGATCTCAGACCCACACAAGAAGCAAGTGCCTTGTGAAAGGAAATTTTCATTCATTACATAGAAATTGCCTTTCAAAAAAAGTATATAAATAACCAACAGAATATATTGAAAGGATAGGTTGTAATGATCCTGTTCCTACCTTTGGGTCTTCATGCTACAGATTTCAAAACACTTCTTATTTAAGAAGTATCCATTACCCCCAAGGTGGATTGGGAGTAGCCATGCTTTAAAAACTGGCTAATTACATATTTAACTGTGAAGCTGGAACCTTTCCGTCGCTTGGGTGATAAACCTGCCTAAGTACATATTGATACAAGATATTGTTTTCTAAGTAAATAGAAGACAGCTTAGAAATTTCCTCATTGGATATTTGCCATTGAGAGCAGAATAACTCACAGGGGACTCATGGAGTACATAGCAATAGCATGGAAGATTTGAAAACAGGAGAACTGAATGCAGAAAAAAAAAAGAAAGATCTGTATTAAAGGGCCTGATCCAGCTATGCTTAAAGAAGGAATGTATCTTACTGTGCTTTTGAATTGAATTGAGCTTGGAAAATATTTGAGAAGTTTCTGAGGGATTTTGATACTGCTGTTATAGCTTTTAATCCCATAGGTAGGCTGGTCTGACAAGGAGATCGGGAACACGGTTCATCGAGACATTGAGACAGCATGGGTTCACCAAGGGGAAGTCATGCTTGAGCAACCTCATAAACTTCTAGGATGAAATGACTGGCTTGGTAGATGAGGACTGAGAGCAATAGATGTTGTCCACCTTGATTTCAGTAAGGCTTTTGACACTGTCTCCTGAAAGATCCTTACAGAGAAGCTGATGATGGGCTGGATGAGTAGACAGTGGGGTGGATTGAAAACTGACTGAATAGCCAGGCCCAGAGGGAGGTGACCAGTGAAACGGTCTAGTTGGAGGCCAGCAACTAGAGGTGTACCCCAGAGGTCAGTAGTGGGTCCAATCCTATTCAACATCTTCATTAACGATGTGGATGATGATGCAGAGTTCTTCCCCTCAGCAAGCTTGTGGATTACACAAAACTGGAAGGAGTGGTTGATGCACCAGAGGGTTCTGCTGTCATCCAGTGGACCCTTGACAGGCTGGAGAAATGGGATGACAGGAACTTCATAAGGATCAGCAAGGAGAAATGCAAAGTCCTGCACCTGGGGAGGAACAACCCCTGGCACCAGTACATACTGGGGGCTGACTGTCTGGAAAGCAGCTTTGCTGAAAAGGACCCGGGGGTCCTGGTGGACACAAAGTTGAGCAGGCAGGAGCCAGAAATGTGCACTAGTGGTGTGCTAGTGGTATCCTGGGCTGTATTTGCAGGAGTGTTGCCAGCGGATCAAGGGAGGTGATTCTTCACTTCTAGTCAGCACTGGTGAGGCCACATCTGGACTGCTATGCCCAGTTCTGGGCTCCCCAGTAGAAGAGAGATGTGGACATACTGGAGAGAGTCTAGCAAAAGGCCACAAAGGCGATGAAGGAGCATCTCTCCTGTGAGGGAGCTGGGACTGTTCAGCCTGGAGAAGAGAAGGGTCAGGGGGTATCTTATCAATGTCTATAAATCCCTGAAGGGACATTGCAAAGAGGACAGAGCCAGGCTCTTTTCAGTGGTGCCCAGTAACAGGATAAGAAGCAATGGGCACAAACTTAAACACAGGAGGTTCTGTCTGAACATCAGGAAATTTTTTGCTGTGTGAGTGGTCAAACAGTAGGACAGTTTGCCCAGAGAGATTGTGGAGCCTCCACAGAGATATTTGGAGATATTCAAAAGCAGACTGAACACAGTCCTGGGCAGGTGGCTCTAGGTGACCCTGCTTGAGCATGGGAGTTGGACAAGATGACCTCCAGAGATCCATTCCAACCTCAAACATTCTGTGCTTCTGTGATTCTGTCACCTTTTCCTGTAAGGTGACTGTGAAAGCAGAAGATGAGCATATAACTTGATTCAAATTTAAAATAGAACATCTTTGCTGTAGCTATGTCAATGAGAAGAATTTCTTGGTGTAATTTTTTCCCCAGGTCAAATAGTTTGAATTGGGTACATTACAGGAATCATTTACCTGAGACCTTTGGAAGTGGAGGAGCCACCCACAGGAAGAAAAATGCCTAAAATTAGATGTGGCACATGAATACAAGCATTTCTGCGTTCCAGATTACATGTTATGTAATCTTGCTCATCCTTTCCCACCTATGACTTCCCCTGGAAGCACATCTTGGCTTGGGTAACATAAGAACAGCACTGGAGATCTTGCATCCTCCTTCTTCAAAAGTAAAATGTTTAAAGCAATTCAGCAAAAGGTGAATCTCAGCTGACACTTGGGGAGGTCCTATGGTGCAAGGTACAATGGGGTACTGTGAGGCAGTCTTACAGAGGGCAGAGCTGTGCACAGACACTAAGTAGTTCTTTGCAATATTGCAGCTCTTCATGACATGGCACTTGGACTGTCCTCCTCAGAGTACACTCTCCATAATTATATTTTTCATTGCAAAGCTGTATAGAGCTTTGGTGTAAGAGTGTAATCAATCACTACTGCCTTTTCTGATGTTTGCTATCAGCTGTGACATGCTATTTAATAAGAAAGCTGCAAGTGGCTGCATCATTTCTACTTTAGATTGGCATCAAATAATCTGATAAGTATCCTAACTTGTTCATTTGTCTTTAGTTTGTCTAAATGCTTCAATCTAGGCTGTGAATTCTTTTACTTAGAGAGCATTCATCCTTTTTAAAATAGAGCACCCTGTATGTCTTCCCTTTTAAATACCTTTACTATGAAATGGTTACAAATGCTAAAGCAAATCAGCATAACATTGTGGAAATCATCAGGTGAATGCTATTATTTTAAGTTTACTTTCAGGTATTTTTCCTAACAATAACAGGGATATATTTCTTGTATTTGACAATGCACATCTTGCTGATAAGCCATGTACTAACTAATGAACCTTGCATGTAAGATTCCCTAGTGACAATCAAGGAACAAAGGTCTTGGGAATGATTAACAATAAAAGCTAAAGATAACAGTTGACTTCAGATCAATCTGACCTTTACCAGAATGCATTTGGCTACAAAGACATGAAGTAACCCCTGTAATCCTTTAAGTGAGGTTACTCCAAACATAAAGAGGCCATAAAAATAGCACTTGAAATTTAAGAGGTTTACAGTGGTCAGTGCCCTAGACTAGGTGTTCTGAAGAAACATCAAAGAAAAATATTCATTACACATACAGCCTGCTTAGGCTCTGGAAGTTGTTTAACACCTATAGCACAACTTTCAAGCTGTGGAAAATACACTTCTTTTTGCTATCTTCTACACAACCGCTTACGTCTCAGTTCTGTCTCGCCCTTCCCTTCGATAAAAACAGAAGATCTTCTCTTATATAACATATAGGTGACTTTCTCTGCCTTCCTTTCTTTCCTGTGTGCTGTTGCACTCTACTGTAAATATGAACAACTCTTTGCTTTTTCACTTTAATGTTCTGCTTTAACTATGTCAAATCCTAAAGCATATTCTATTCTGGGAGCAACCTAGCTTTTGACATGCTTATATATCCAGTCCTCAGCAACCCGAAAGTAGAGTGATGGTTAGCGTCCAAGGCTGCAAATCAGCTTAGCTTGGTTGCAGATAGATATGAGAGAAACACGTGTCTAGAACAGGTTGTAATTTTCTATTGCCAGGACTTTTTAAAGGGGAAAAATGAAGATGTTACATATCCCATTGAAAATCTCTCTCATACAGGGTATCTACATCTTCTAAATGTACTCTTCTGTGGCAATTGGTGTAAAAAGAACAGGAAGAACAATTTATACCTTACTGCAATAGAGCAAATTGGATTGTGGCTGCTAAGTTCAAGTGAAAGCTTCTTGTATATGAAGAGCTTACAACTATTTCGCTGGCAGAAAGCCATATGATCTTATTTTTATAATTAGAAGGGGACTTCTAGATGGTGACAATTCCTACTGCTCTTCTGGTTGCATGCGTGCAGGTGCAGAATCACAGAGGTACTTAAATGAATAGTAAGGGATGAACAGCAACAAGGGAAAGCAGGGTGCCTCTGCTCTCTTGTCAGTGCTGCCACTGGCTCCTCATGTGACAATTTTGTTACTGTAATTTCTGGTTTTATTTATTATCTTGATGCCAAAGGCTCAGAAATGATGGACTAGGTTCCCAGTGTGGTGAACTCTGCAAACAAAGAACAAAAGGCAATTTCTGAAGCCAACCCCAAGCTTGCCATCTAATAGTAAAATAAGATCCAACAGGATGCAGACAGCTAAATGGGAATACAAGCGATCCAGTGGAAACATCTTGCTTAGTATCAGAGGCAGGAGGCTCCAGCTACCAACAGCTTAGCTAGCTGGTAGCATTTTGGTGATATCATGATAAAAGAGAATTTAAGCATGTCTGAGGAACTTTATAGAGCTACTATCTTGTGTGAGGGACAAGATACAGAGAGACAATGAGTATTTGGGCTCCAAATAAGTAGTTCCTGTCATTCGGTTTGATTGGAAACATGTGTTGAACCCCCTGGGAACGAATACAAGACAAGAGCTAAGATAGGGTGGAAGGCTGAAGAGCTGGAATTGAAAAGATGAGAAAGAAAAGACATTCATGCAATGCAAGAGGAGGAGAAACTGAAGCATCCAGGCAGTAGCACAGGAAAATGATTTTCTAGAAGGATTTTGAGTGAGACAGGGAGCTAACAGGGATACTGGTAAAAACAACCTGTCAGGCTGAGATGTAGCCTGGTCATGGGGACAGAAGATGAGACCCAGAATGGCAGGGGTAGGAGGATGGCAGTGTTATTCCAGCTGAACTGAGAGGAAGGAGATGTGGTGGGAAAGTCCATAGCCCTGTTGAATTCAGGCTAGTGATCACAGATATATAAGTAGATACCAGAGAGAGAGAGAGATTTGCACACAGACAGGCCCAGGTGGGATAGAGAAATAGATCTGTCAGATATTTACACACAGACAGCCAGTGGATTGGTTTGGCTAGTAACTGATGAGATTACCTGGGAACAATTATAGAAGGAGGGTAGACAGTTGAGGATGAAGCTCTGGGCAGGGGGATCAGGTGTCTGCAGAGGATATGAAGGAAGAGGAATTAGGGAGGGAGAGGGAAAATCAGGAGTCACTGAAGCAAAGCTATGAAGAGAAGTGTGGTCAGCAGGAGCTGGCAGGTTGCAGTGGAGGAGGCTGGCTCAGAGTTAGTCCTGAGCTGTGCTTTGAGCCAGGTGGTTAGACTACCCAGTGCTGCCATATTTTTTCCTCAGACACCCTCTTTTTCCTGACAGACCAAGTTCTGCTGGGCATGTTTTAGCAGGAGCAAGCATCTGGCGAGGCCTTTTGCATGCAGAGAAGAGGGGATTTCCCAAGTGCCTGAGCTCAGCCAGCCACAGTAGACAGCAGATGTTTTGTGGGAGTGATCACAGCAAAGGCCTTGCACTTTTCTGCTACCACCAGCACCTGCTATCCCTTTCCTTTCTTCTCCAGCTGAGTGCTAGAAAGAGCCAGTGGAAGAAGAGAGGGATCAGAGGCAGAGTGTGTGCCCAACACAGAGCTGCTTCCTAGTGAGTTTGCCCATAGAAAGCAGATGCATTGACTAGGACCAAGGAGAAGGAAGAGTGGGCAGAACTATTTGTGGAGAAGTGCTCCTGAAGTGCTACAGGAGGAGGACAGCATGGTTATGGACAGAGGCCAGAAGGACAGGTTTGGGACCTTCGGTTGTAGTCCAAGCCCAGTTCATGGTGTGGCTTTGAGTGAACCCTCTACCTTCCCTGCCATTCAGCTACCTGTTTAAGGTAAGGGTAGTGTTAATTGGACAGTATGAGGTTTAACCGATACATGTGAAGTGCTTAGAAATCTCTGCATGATACTGTTCTCAAAGTGCAAAATATTCTTCACACTTTTCAGAATTTATTTTGGTAACTAGAGATTTTTCTACTTCCAGACTCCTGTTGTTATTCCATTTCAGTTTAAAAAAAAAAAAACTAGCCCCATGGATTTCAAGAAACTTCGCTGGTCTAAAGGAACAGTCTGAAGACCATGAGGTTGTGGGGGGGTGAAGGTCTCTTCAGTTTTCTTGCTGAAATGCACCTTAATCTAGCCAAACTTCTTACCTGCATTAAGCAAACAGACTTTCAGTGGTTTCCCAGGTTACAATTCATTAGTGTCTGTATCACAGAGAACCAGGAAGCACGCTAACATAAGGGCACTGCAGATTTCATTGTTGCATGGTGCTGACAGAGAACTCGCTTCTTGTACAGACGATTAGAGAGGCCATGGTACTTCAAGTATTTTTAACTTGTGATCTCATGAGAGTTTTAGGAATAGGAGAGCTGACATAAAGGATCAGACGTAATTCCACATTTCGGAGCATAAGATGGTGCTCTTCCAAGCTGATGGCATCTAACAGCCCCTGTAATATAAATGATACCCACGGGTGGGGAGGATTAGTTTGTTCAACACCCTTCTGGGTTCCTCTTTCTAGAACCTGCATGCTGACAGGTTTTCTGACTACAGGACGGATGGCTTGAGGCTTTGGGGACTGCTGGAAAACTGGCACTGTGGGCTAAGACATCTACCAAAGTGTGGTCACAGAAAATAAACACCCTTAGCGCTCTCTCTACCCCAAGAAAATTTGTCATTCAGCTACACAGCAAACTTAATGTGCCATTTAAAGGTCACAGGGAGATTGGGGAGATTTTCTGCATTCTTGTGCATTCAGAGGACTCAGTCCTGAAAGGTGCTTCCAGGGGGAGGACCATTGAGTCTGCACAGGGCTCCAGCAGTCTCAGTGGCCACCCTGTAGATGCAGTGATCCTGGCACACACAGCATCTTCTGAGGACCAGGGCCATTAGTAATCAGTCTAGGTGGCCTCTCACCTGCTAGAATCAGTGCTTGTCATACTGCCTAGTGTTGCTTCCTGGCTCTCCTCCCTGGGTGTATCTCACCAGTTGTCTTGTTCTAGCTCCTCAGGGCATGCAGTCTTGATGGTCAGTGTTTAATAGTGTCCAACACTGTGGGAGCCTGGCTGTTGGCAAGCACTCCTGGGCTCCAGCACAGTATAACCCTAGAGAAACAGCAGTAACACAAACAAGCAGGAGGGGACAGTGCACATTTTGTGCTTGACGCAGTTGCAAAAGAGCTGCATGGCAAATATACAGTAGGTAGCCTGAGTCTGACTTCAAAGACGTTAATAAATAAGCTTCATAGTAATTAAAAGCTACTGAGGGAAAAGGTGAGCCTGGAAAATGAAACCTGGTTTCCTCAACTCCTTTTCCAACTGCTCTGCAGAGGAGGAAAAGGGACCTTGGTAGAAACTAAAGTATATTCCTTGCCCAGTTATTTTCCTGGCTTTGTAGATGGATGGCACAGCTCACTGAAGAGATTATTGGTACATTCAGACATCAGTTACCTAAGCCTATTATTACTAGAATCTGTGGGCTAATTAATGCTTGCATCAGAAGTTAATGAAGGACAAAGATTCTTTACTGCTGATGGTCTCAGTGAAACAACTGTCTGGAACACATGAAAAAGCTATTGTCAGTAGCAAATGAGCATTACAGACAACCACATGAATATAAATCTCTCAGAAAAGGTGACGCTCTCCTTATTTTGTGGGTTTTATTCTATTAGTGGCCCTCTGGTCCATGTGCAACATCTTCCTGATCGACCCATTTGGCTTCTTGGTGGGACCCTGCACAACCCAACGTCTCATCACTCTGCAGTTCTGGGAGAGTCCTGCATGTTTACCTGCCACCTGAGATGTCTTCCTCTCTCTAAATCTCCTCATGTCTTCTCAGTCTGATTTTACTATCATGACCCATATTATCTCTAAGCCAAACACCTAGATGTAATGGCAGCATTTTAAGCAACATTAATGTCACTGTGTGTTCTCAGTACAATCACTGCCCGCCATAAGGATTTGTGCTGCACTCATCTCTGAAGTAGCAGGGCTGCTGTGTACCCCAGGCACAAACTACTTCTCTTTCAAAGGCAGAAAAAAGTCACCACAGGAGGAGTGACTACATCTGGATGAATCTAGCAGAAAAAACTGACCATCAGCCATTAGCACAAACAAGCCCTGCCTGAAGGTTGCTTGATTTGGTTCTGGGGGCTTGAATAACACCTTGAGAGACTTGGGATTCTGACTTAGCACTGGGAACTTGAAGACACTTTCACATTCCATTTTTCTGCTGCACTGAGGGCTCTTCAACTGTCCCAGAGGATTTGATTTGATGTGTTTTAATTTCCACATAAACTGTTCTCTCATACACCTGCTTGTGGGCTGTCTTAGTGGCTGAAAGAGATAACCTCACTTTGCTCCACAGCACGTCAGCCATACTCGTGGTAAGCCTCACTGAGCAAACAAGGGCCACATGCCCTCCACCTGTGCAAGGTACTTCTGTACAGTGTTGCTAACTTGAGCTTTCATTTGGGTTGTAGCCTCATCTCTCTGATGGATAAGGGCCAGCAGATCCTTGGACATGGGCTTGGAGGTACTTTAACTCCCATCTGGCATATCAGGCTGGATGGGAGTGTGCTTTAGTGCACAATTGTTGCTTGAATTCAGATAAACTAAGAGTAACAGGATAGGGTAACACGGGTCTGGTCAACAATGTTAACATCATCTTCAGATGGGACTATATTTGCTACTCAGTTTAGAAGAAATGTGACATAGAAGCTAGATGTCTCAAAATCTATTGCATTTTCAATTGCTTTTGTCCTCTCTAGAACATTTAAGAAATTTGTTACATAAAACAGAATTTATTTTCCTTCCAAGAAAAAAATTATAATTTCTGCTGAGTTCTACTTGACTGGTTGATGAAATGAATTTCAAAATGGGTTGTGATTACCTGGCTGGATGGATATGAGCTGTTCCTCATCCCATCAGGCTGTGGTTCTTCTGGGATTGCTGCAAATCCCATGAAAGTCCCTAAATTCTGAGTTTTACCATTAGATTTAAAGTAGCTTAAAGTTATATAGACCTGTCAGGAGAAAGGGAACTCCTTGTTCAATTCTGTTTTTTCATTCTGTTTTAGGTGTATTCCTCTGGTGAAAACTTTTCTGACTTCATAATGGTCACTGTGCCACTGTACCACTGTGGAGCAGTCCTTTCCTGACATGAATACCACAGCCAAGTATTTAGTCGTCTTGGTACAGATGGGATGAGTGACTTGTCCAGGATCATGCAGGAAGTATGGACCTGAGCAAGGCACTGATGTATGGTTTTCAATGGGCACTGTTCCTCATAGGAGAAGCTGCTGAAAGATTATACATAAGAGTTTAGGGACTTCTGCTTTCAGGCAGTACTAGATAAGAGGACAGAGTAAATGGAGAAAGGACTAGCCTCTTGCATGGTCTGGGATGTCTTTCCTTCTAAATACTGAATAGCATAAAGGAAAAGAAGCAAAAAAAAATTAAAAAATCAAAAAATCAAAGAAACCTAATTATAACAACACCATAGATTTTCTACCCCTGCAGGGCTGGACTTAAGGGAGGATCGGTTTAGTAGCACTGCTGTGTAGATAAAATGCAAATCGGAGTAAGATCAGCCATACCATAAGCTGCAATTGTTAAAAACTGCTACATCCTTTAATAGGGGCATCAAACCAAGACAAGCTGTGTAAAATCCTAGTGATGCTTTAAAAACTGTTTCATTGTTCAAAAAATGTCATAAATAAAAGGTTTCTTTCTGATAAAAGATCTGGAGAAACAATAGACCAGCATATCACAAAATAGTCAGCTCCTGGATTGTCACTTCTAAAAAGGTGAATGTGTCAGAAATGATAGGGACAAGATGAATGTGTTTGACTAAGACTGTTCAGGGAGCTCACATTAACTTTACTAAGAGCTATAAACATGTACACGTGAACACATTCATCTGCAAATGCAGAACATAAGTGGTGGAGAGACAGCAGTAATCAGTTTTCTCATGAAAAATAAGGAAAATACACTAATATTTGTGCAAATGAAAAAGGCAGAAAAACAAACAAACAATGTAAAAGAAAAGATGAAGATATGATGGAAAGTGGAAAATGCTGGTGGAAAATGTCCTGCGTATTGGGCCACATGCAATAATTGTTGGGGAGCTTACAAATTAGTAAAATGAAAAACAGAAAAGCACCATACTGAGACAAAAAGCAGTGACTCCAAAGGTGAGATTTGATATATATATATTTTGTTCACCTGCAAATTATTAGATATGATATGATATGATATGATATCATATGATGGAAGGTTAATAATTTGCAGACTTCTGACTGGCCTTAAATGCAGAGGTCAGTCAGTTTTACACAAGCAAAAGCAGTGGAATGTCAAAAGAGTTAACAACTTCTTCAAGATCAAGAGGAGAGAAACTGGAATTATCACCCAGCAAAAACGAGTCATGTAATGGAGAGAGGGACACAGTGAGATAGATTTTGGACCACAGAGAGGATGGGTAGCTTTTACATCAAAGTCAAATAAAAGCTGTCTATTAGGAATGCTGAGAAAACCTATGTGAACTCAACAGAGAGCCATAGACATCAGGTTCTGTATTGCCAACAGAGTAAAATTCCCCCTGGCATGATGAAGGCTATCTTGCAATTGTGTATTTCCAGGTTAGACTCACACACCTAAGGACTGGGAGCAATTCCGAGCATTTCAGCATTGCCACTAGGAACCGAAAATGGTTTTGGTGAATGTACCGGAACTGCAACTCTGCTCTTTATTACAATAAAGGGAGTGAGACGACAACTGTTGTCTTATCTAGAGCAGCCTTCTAGCATGAAAAGACAGCAATGGAAGATAAACTATTCAAACAATACAGATACCACCTTCTTCTGGGGTTTCATCGAACCAGCGCGATGAACACAATACCTTTACAAATCCAACTGACTTTCCTTGCCAGGTCATTCTTTCAGAGAATATATATAGTCACTGCAAACGCAAGGCAAAAACATGAAGATGGAAGATGGTGAGATACTCATTCTCTTGAGTTTTGAGCACCAGCTCTTAGAAGTAGGTCAAACAACAGCTGTTGGAGGGAGAACACAGCCCAGAACTGCAGAGGCAGGATTGAGTGCTGGGGGTTTCCTGCAGTTCCAGGAGACACGCTCTCTTGCCACAAGTATCTCCTTTGGAAACTATGTGGTACTAAAGCATGAAAGAGCTACTGTTCTAAACTGAGAGAAAAATACTCTCTGTTGCTAAGGGAAGTCTGGGCTTAGTTAACTCTATTACTTTTGTCGCAGCTGATACTTACATACATATGGATACAGAATATGCCTCATGATATACATTCGTGGAATGATAGCTATAAGTGTTTATTAACTCCTTTTGTATATAACCCCTTTCATAGACATAATCTTTATGTTTAGTTTTGCTATTTACATTCTAGTAACTGCCATGCTTGATTACCATGGGTGGATGTGTTCCTTCCCTAGCTTTGGACACTGGATGATCTCAGCAACACAGCACGCAGTTCGGTGCCAGCTGATTTGGGTGTTACCTGGCCTCTTATGCTTGTGACGCTTCTTCCTGAAGCCCCTTCTTTAACTTAACCTTCACAGAGACAGACAAAAATTCTTCTTTTGCATTTTGAAAATATGTTACTTTTAGGTAACAATTTAGCTCTTTCTGGGATAACGAAGTATCTTTTGGTGTAGTGAAAAGTCCCAAGCACCACTATTGGGATAATTCTCTAATTATTTTTGGCTACTATTCTTGGATCTTCACTCTGAGGCAAAATGTACACACATCATAAATTTAACTACAGTGTAACGGCAACACTTGCCTTCTGCCTCCTTGATACTGAGGAATTTGAGACTTAAAATAGTGATGTCCTTGCAGAATGGATAGTATTAGACAGATGGTATGCTCGTCTCACTTTGTAATCATACAGCCCATATTTCCATGGACCTACGTAGACAAGCACGTATCATCTACTGCCTGGTAGTCACAGTTTGAACACAAAGGTTAACTTGCTAAGTGTACCTGGTAATTAGAGACTTGTCAAGTGCAGAAAGCACTGCTGAGCACATTGGTGCATGCTGTTGATTTCCCAGTTTTTTTTTTTTTACATATATTTTTCTTTTTTTTTTTTTTTTTCTTGCATTTAATAATTCTTGCTGGAATGGAGAAATATAACAGAAACTGATGTGCATGTAAAAGAGACTTCCTTCTCCCTTTCTGTTTGTATATGCAACTTGGAAAGTCTTGTTCCCCTCATGCATTGTAGCTGCTCCGTTAATTAGCAGCATAGCCTATAAACGAGGTCCAGTTTTCAGGGGAATTGTTACATTTCCTTTGAGGCTTCTGCTAACACAGAGACTTATGTTGTGACTGTCCTAGTTTGTTCTTTGTTCCTTTATTTTTTATTAAAAATCCAGTCAACATTGTAAGTCATTCTCAATGGTGGCTGCAGTGATGTCACTTTAGTTTAAGTGCCTTTTTCTATTTAACTTTATCAGGCACATACAACTTTCTATCCTAGCTGTGTAAGCTCTGTAGCAATTGTTTTGTTCCCTTTATTTGTAACTGTGCCTGTCTCAATGTGATTTTTATTTCTTTATTGCTGAAATGTTACTTTTATTAAACTTTTGCTTTCTTAGATAAAACATGAAACAAACATTGCAGAGGTGCATAGAGAAATTACTGTATAAACTAGCAGTTTCTTTTTCTACAGATATGGAAAAACTCTTTGTTCAGGGAATTCCTCAGATATACAAAGGGAATGAAACTCTGCAGTTTCTCTCCACATACATTCTATTGGTTTTGCTGGGGTTTCTCTGAAGAAAAAATTTTAATACTGGGTTATTACCCAGAAATACATTGCCAGGGCTCCATAGAAAAGTTTTCCTTAATTCCCTCTCCTCTGAAATGGTGTTGTTATATAAGCCTTGAAAATGCTCAGAGCACTGAGAAGACTTTGAGGCATATTACCTTTGATTTTGTATGTTGCCCTGTGTACAAGTTTATCTAATCAGATGGTGATTTCAGAAGCCTGGATCCATCACGGGTGTTAACATCAACGGAGGTTTGCAGATTATTAGCTTTCATCTTTCTCAGCTTGTCTGCAGTAATTTCCAAATTTATCCAAAGCAGCTATTCTTCCTGGGGTGACTATAAGGAACAGTTGGATAATGATGATTGGGCAGAATTCATTTATTACTCTTTTTTTTTTTTTTTTTCTGCATTCTCATCTCTTTTCTAGGGCTTGCTGTGTTGTAGGGAAAAGATTTCATTGGTATTAAATCAGAAAAAAAAAAGGAAAGAAAGAAGAGAAAAAAGAAAAAAACAAAAAAGGAAAAAGAAAAAAGAGAAAAAAGAAAAAAAGAAAAAAGAAAAGAAAAAAGAAAAAGAATCCCATTGATTTCTCCAGGACTTGATTCAGGTTCTGTGCCCCATTTTAGTCATGACTCACTGGAGTCCTGATCACAGTAATTGGTGCATTGAGCAATAAAAACAGTGTTCTGATGCTAAGAGCTGGAAAAGTTGCTGAACTTACAAATGAATCCTCAGTTTCATGTTCTTTGAAAATTTTGTAATATGGGGCTGGGCACCATTCAAAGCTTCAGTGTATTGCTGGCTAATGAGAGCTTTTTATGGTCGTGTGCAAGAGTTCATATGCATATATGGTGGTAAGGACCAATGAAAAATATCAACCCTCTTCGTGATTCTTAGTCCCATCTGTATTGTGCAGCACACAGTTCTTGTTAGGTCTGCATCTTCTGTAGGAAAATATTTTAATTCCTACTAGAATTCCTACTGTGAAGCCACTTTTGGAGAAGCAGAGCAACTGATACAGACGCAGAAACTGATGCATCTGCCTTGAAGCTATTCTTTGTTTTCCTTTATTGTTGCACAGCTGGCCTAGTCCAACAAAGGTAAATAAGAAGTTTGAGAAGGTAAGTGGTTTCTTTATACCTTTGCTTTCATAATCATAAAGGTCTCTCTCATGTGCATTACTGAATAAAGCCTTTGCCTGTGACTAGTTTAAAGATACGTGCTAATACCTCTAGTCTCTGACAAGTGGACCCATGGGAATGAGTGAAAGAGAGTGATTTATGTGGTACTTCTTAAAACTGAAGGGCTCTCACTGAGTTCATCCAGGGTTGCTTCCATCAGCCTCTATGTAATTAATCCTCATTAATATCAGTGTGAGATTGAAATACCACCCCCCCCCCTCCCCCCCAGTATTGTTATGGTAAAGGGCATTCCAGATTCTCTTAATTTGGGAGAAATGTAGGAAGCAATTAAGTTTCTTAGCACAATACTATAGCAGGAACTATGGGAGACATTGCAGACGTGCATGACTGGTCAAAAATGAGTGTTTGCCTGGGGACTAACTGTGAATATAGATGCTCTCTGTGTGAGCAGCAGGAAGAAGGAGTATAATCATGTGGAGAGGATGAGAAAAATGAAGAAACAGCTTGCCAGAGGGCATGAAGAGTGACACGGAGAAAGACTTCCACGAAGGTGGAAGGCTAGCCAGAGAGGCAAGTCTCAGTTGCATAAGGAACTGGTTGCCTATGGCTTGGGATTCTGATGTGATCAGTGGGATAAAATTTCACATAACTTTGTAAGTAAATCTAGAAAACCTCAAATGTGGGTCAATGGCTGCATTCCAGAGTGTGTGGAAGAAAAAAAGACAATGTACAACAGGAATGGGTAGGGTTTGTATAAATTTTAACAAAAAACTTGGTAAAATCTCAGTAGATTTTCCCGTACATCAGTAAGCTACAATACTTGATGGATCTGAAGTTAGCAGTAGATTTAGGTCCAGAATGAACTCCTGAAATGTTTGTGAATATGCATTTTGCTTATGACTGATCAAAACATATTAGGCTAAATTCTCCAAGTCGAATGACATCTATAGAGCAGACAGCGGCAAGGTTTGGTAAGATCAGGATGCCAGAGACAAATGCATTTGAATGTAGTTGTGTACTGAAATGGAAAGTTACAGAATTAAAATGTATAATTGCAAGGGTAATAAGATGAGAAAGGCGGCTTCCAGAAATAGAAAGATACACATATATTTATTTTTTTAATTTTCCAGCTTTCTCTCCCTAACTGGCATTGACAAACACATCCTAGAACAACCCATGTTTTTTCCTCTTGCTCAGAGGACAGGGTCACAAAGACCTAAAACACATTCTTCTGCAGTCCAACCCCCACCCATCCTATCCAAACCACAAAGGCAGGTGCTCAGTGATGATTCCTCAGTGTCTATCTCTCTTTTTCAGTTATGGTGAAAATGTCATGACTAATCTTGACAAAGCAAAATACAAGAATTACTTAGTTCCTAGTATCAATGCTTTAGTGAAAAATACATTTTACCACTCGTAGGATCAGAAATATTAACCCAGTCTCTGATACATCAACCCTTGCTACTATAGTACTGTGTGAGGCTTGGGGCTGATATGCTTAGCAGAAGTGCATATTCTGTCATCTTCAGCAGCCTGTTAAACTAAGACTTCAGCTTCTTTCTGAGAAGACATGTAATGGAGGGGAAAGTCTCCAGCAGATCATTCAGGAAAACAGCCTTGCCAAATTTCTCTGAGGAGATGCCATCCTGGAAAAAGTGGGGGGAGCTTCTTGAAAAGAAGTACTGGACAAGTCTGTAACCTTCAGAGCTTGGGTTCTCTATTGCCCAGTGTTTGCTCTGACTCTGCTTTTGTGACTCTGCTTCCCCATCTTCCTCACCCTCCATTTGGACTGTCCTCTGTTCTGCCTTATCACGTGCATAGAAGGCTCTGCTCCAAGCCATGCGCAAATTCAGACAAAATATGAATGCTTCTTTGATAGGAGTTCCAGGTGCTGGGTCTCTGTGTGGCAGGAGGGAGCATTCTGGGCAGGGGGATACTGCCAGACTCTGCTCCCAAGCTCTCACTGAATCACAAGGCCGCAGAGTTCACTCCGGTGGGTTTCCACAGTCTTCATGAAGAACATATAGTGGAGTTACCGCTCCTCTTAAGTTCCCAGTTTTGGATTTCCTTCTGTACTGTTCTTCTGCATATTCCCCTGTAAAAGGGTAATCTTCTTGCATATAGATTTTAAAAATAAAGGGTATGAGATAAGCATATGTCTTCAGCAGCTCTTTAGCCTTTCAATGCACCATCTTATCAATCTTAAAACCCAGAAGTGTGAGTATACATCTGCAGAAAACTTTAGCCAGATTCTCAAAAAGAAAATATGTTTGCCCATGTGGATTTTTAATGTAAAACATATCAATTATAATTTCATAAGCAAATACAAACAGCCCTTTGTAAGCCCTCAGCACAAAGGAAAAAATATATGAAGCTAGGCTGGGAGAAACTCCCTGTTAACTGTTTGTACAGATCTTGAAGAAAAGACTAAGCAATTAAGAAAGATTCACAGAGAGGCTGGATGTTTATATGAGTATAATAAGTACCACGACTCATTAGTTACTCTAAATTGCAAAACAAAAATAAGCAACTCACAAAACCAAAAAAGTACTGAAGGATCAAACTCCTCCAAGTTCCAGGATTGGAACTAATCTCCAGCCAACTGGGATTAAAAGAAGCCTTCCTGCTGAGACTGAACTTCTTCAGACTTCTTTTGCAACCTCTGGTACTAATTGGTTCTTAAGATACGTGCTGGATTTTGTATTACTTTCCACCTGCAAAGCCTCTTCCAATCTTTAATAAATTATATTCTTCAATCCATTGCATGGATGGATGGTCATTAATACTGACTCTTACTAAGCCTTTGCATACACATATATATATTCACAGTGTGCAAGTTACTTTCATTTTCAAAGACATTTACTTGGCAGATCTACAGAGTGATCTATTGAGACATGACAGTGTGTGCATGTTGTAAATATTTCAAGAATGAAAGAAACGGCATGAGCCTCCAGAATAAATGTTGCACATGACCTAAAATCAGAAATTTGATTTCACTTCCTTAACATTCCTCAGGTAGCAAAACAGATATCCTTGAAAAGTTTAAAAAGACTGTTCAGCTAGAGCTAAAACATTTTATCTCCCTCCCCTCTAAGCCTGCTCCTCAGTATGGTCTAAGACTGTACAATGTTTTACTCACTAAATAGCACTAGACTTTTAAAAACGTGTTGATGCCTTAGTATCTTTGAGTTCACCAGAGAGTTCACAAGCATTCATATTAGCAAGTTATTTTATCAAGGTAAAGAGAAAAGATTTTCAGTGTTTTGCAATCTGTAGTACTGATTTTCTTGTTATGTTTTTTTTTTTTTTTTTTTTAACAGCCTGTAAGTAACAAAAATAGCAGCTAGGATACTTACCTGCTTTAAGTTAGCATTTGAAAATCACTGGTGGGTGCACCAATACTTGGTGCAATCTCTTTCCCAAATTTCAGAGCCGGGGGCAATGTGTCAATGAACAGAAAACTGAGTCTGGATTAGATGTAACTGTACTCACATTAGTTGATTCAGATAACTGTTGAAACATGGGAAAAAAGGATCAGACCCTGCGAATGGTTATTATTCCATGAGTAACTTTAAGGTTTTTTTTTGTTTGTTTTTGTTTTTGTTTGTTTGTTTGTTTGTTTTTCTGGATAACTGGCTTGCTCAGAGACTTGATGATGAGCTGAAATATCTTTCTTCTCTTAGGACTTGGTCCAGGGTCCATCAGAGTTGGTGAGCAGCAATTCAGAAACACAAAGGAAAGCAGAAGGGTAGAGAGATTTTTCAGATAAGAGATGAAATGGCTATTTGTTCAGGAGGGGTACTTGATGTAAACATTCATGAAAGAGTAGTGGTGTATGTGCTTATTAGCTTTCTGACTGCCACAAGCAGTGCAGTAGTGCAAATCCTGAAGGCTGGGGGTTGCTGCATTCCCACCTCAAGCAAGTAGGCATGACGGGACGTCTGCCGCAACACATGGCGGGGACAGACTGTGCCAGGCATGGAGCAGAAGGAAAGCAGGAGGCAGCCTCTCTCTGGAAGCTTCTGATCTGTTCTGGGGGGACAAAAACACCAAAAACAAAGCTGTGCCCTTTCGCTTGGTTTTCATGGCAAAGTCACAGCTAAGCCTCTGTAGATTTTGTGGTCTTCCTTTGCATATATTTAAAGATTCATTAATTAGGATTAATTTAAAAACTGAAAATCAAATTTTAAGGCTAGTTAAATCTTCCAGAATAGTTGCCCCCCCCTTTTTTTTTTAATTTTTGGATATAATTTGTTAGAGCTTGGAAACATAAGAAAGGAAATACGGTTCAGTTACACAATAGCTTGCTGTGTAACATTCACCTCAATGATCTGATTTACTTCCAGCTTATCAACCATCTTGATAATTTGGGCAGGAATAGTATGGTAGATTTCCAACAACAAGCAAAAAAAATTGCGTAAAACACAGCCTGTCTCTTCTCTTCCTTTGCACAGTCAATGCCAACAGCATAAGCAATTCTGTGAGACTACTTCATCAGTCACAAGGCTAAATGCAACTCAATACTTTTTTAAACGATTGTGAAATGGACAGAAGATCAGTTTTCTCCAGATAAACATTTATTTAGCTGTACTGTTATCCTTGTTCAAAGAAATTTGATATCCTTTTCTTTGTGTATAGAACTGTATAAATTATCTTTTATCAAAAGCTGTGGAATGAATATATTTTATGATGACCATTACAGACTGTCTGATGCCCTGATGCTCTGCCAGCCTGTTATGAATTGGCCCCATTGTTGTCTTCCACGTGCTTCCAAGATGTCTGTGTGTGGGTAGGATCTGCTCCTCAGGATTTGCCGTGTTGCCACCAGCATCCCAAACCTCAGTAGACCAGTCCCCTCATGCTCCCTCATAGTTTACTTGTATTGTGGCCTATGTGGATATCTCGCTTAACATCTGACCCTCTGCCCAAGCCTCTAGAAGGAGAGCACTTTTAATAGTGCATGGTTAAATCAGTGCTTCAGGCTAGCAGGGTCTAGCTTGGCCTCTCTCCCACAGGTCCTCCTAACTTGCAGTGATGGTTGTTTGCCTGTGCAGAGCAGACTGGTAAGTCTCTGCAAAAGAAGCTCCACCAGTAATGCTTCCATCTCCTTGGGGATCCATGTGCAGAAAAAAAAAAAAAAACCACCAAGGAAAAAGGCTCTTGAGAAACTGAAAGTCAGAAAAAAGTTGGTTGGTTGCAAGTGCGACCCTTTGAGCAGTTGCTGGGACCCCCTTCCTGAGGAGGGCAGCTGTGGAGTGGATACTGTAGGCAGGCCACCTTGGGCACCACGAATGAGGTGCTCAGCACACAGTTCAGACCAGAGCTGTCGGTTTGCTAGAGATGTATCCCATTGCCAGTCAGAACAATTCTTCTTTTAATCATCAAGACAATTTCCAGCTCTTGGAAGAGCTTTAGACATCTGCCGGGATCCTTCCTTTGCCCTTAAGTGAAAGTAAGATGGTTTGAGCATGATCTAAAGGTCATGGAGAACAACTAAAATTCAAATCTCTAATGTTCTATTTCTGATTCTGTTCTGAACAGAACATTTTGTGTGGCATATTTAAACATATTGTTTCTGTGGTCAATTTGCCAATGTGTGAAGTGAATATGATCTTCATTACAGGGTTTTGGTTTTTTTTTTTGAACTTTTCTTGCTTAACACATGATTGAAACATTGGATTTTCCTTTGTTACCTTCACTGCAGACAAAATGTAGTTCAGTAAAGCTGCATAAAGTCACTAGAGATGGCAGAAATCATTGTGAGCACAGGCAAGAGCCAAGAGTTATTCCTTCCCATGCTTGAGAGAAGTGATTATGGTATTTCAGGGTATATGGTGACAGACTGAAAAAGGTACGCTTTTATATTTATCCACAGGGATAATTTAATACCCACTTCAGAGCAGAATGGGTTTGTGTATTCATTTGTATAACTGGAAGGGACATGCCATATCTAGCTGCATTTTTACTTCCACTAATGCTAATCTTCTTTTTCCTGTAGTCTGATTAAGCTTTGTGAGCATCTTGGATCACAATTCTCCAACGTTCACAGCCCGCTGCTATCAGTAGGGATGAATTTGTTTGAGGAATCTAGTGTTGCTGCCCCTTAACAATACCATTTCAGTTGCCTGACCTTGCTGATAATAGGACTAGCTTCGGAGGTCATCTCCAATGAGTGGTGTTCTCTCCTACGTCAAAAAGGACACGATGGACTAAAAATGTCATACATGGAAATTTTGTTTTCCTGTCACAGGCAAAAAGGTGGCCTCTTGTCACTTATAAGAAAGCAATAAGTAAAAACACATGCTCAGCAGCGCCACAATTAATTATACATTTTTTAATTTCAAGTTACCCCAAAGCATGTCTCCGGATTTAATGCTGGACGATTTTCTTTCATGTTTAGCTGCCTCCTCGCTCTATTGTTTCCATGGTAACACCTCTGAAACATTGCTCCTTTCTGAGGAGGTGAAATGTAAAGTGGCTGGAATGTTTGAGTGTTTAAATATTTAAATGAAAACAACAAAAAAGATGGTGGGGTGAGTCAGACATGACAGGTAGGTGACACCCACAATAGCTGCTATTAAATTGGACTCTGGGGTAGCGCTCTCTTTGCTGTACCCCCACTGCAAGCTGAAAAGAGCAGCCAGCTCGGAGGCGCTGGGCTAAACCTGGGCTGTCCTGGTGCTCAGAGGCAGCTGAGCACGCTTATGCCCAAGGCCAGCTGAAATAGCCTGCTGCCAACCTTTGCAAGGAGTTAGGAATAGCAAAGAAGTTACTTTGCAGGAGTGTTATATTTGGATATATTTGCCAGTGATAAACATTTCTTGTTAAAATCAGGAATAATTACTAATTGTCTTAGTATTTTAGTGTGACATCTGTAAGGAAGTTAACATGGAAATATTGTAAAAAGTATTCCTGCCAATGCTTGAAAATACGTCAAAGTTTGCTTTGACCATGACTTTTCATTAACTGTAACAAACGTCAGTTATCTGGGTTTGAAGGAGGCTGTGCTGCAGATGTGGCAGTTTTTGTAAGCTAAAAAGGGAACTCTTATGGAGAATGTTCTTCTTAAAGTACTGCAGCTACATCTGTCTCTCTCTCCTGCTACACTGACCCTTTTCAAATTCGCAGTACAAGACTTGGTCTTCAAAGCGGATGTAGTGTTGCTTATGTCCCCATTTTAGCTCATTTCTCTTGCCCTTCCGATCCACTTTGATTAAGGTTCCCTTTGTCTGCTGCCCCGGAGGGCTGTGCCTAACCCGTTTACTCAGAACCTTCTCCCCATTCTTGTTGTACCAAAGCTTTCCCTTCCTTCTCTTAAATGCCTCCTTAGGCAAACACCTTTCACTTCACTGTTCTGAACTTGGGCTCTGAACCAGCCTTCTCCGTTCTCCCCTCACTTGTCTGATCATAATGGGGAGCAAATTAACCCTCCTTTCTTATCCCTTCCACAGAAGACAACATGAAACAGTGATGAAATAAATGACCTGAATTCCTCATACAAAACACTCCATTGAACACTGTTCCTGCTCACTCGATTTCTCTGATTGCCATTCCCTCCAGACTATCATTTTACATGATTTTGTACACTGAATTTATCTTCCCAGGGCAAGGTTGTTTTCTTCCTACTCGTCTATAAAGGAACATGATTTCTACTAGCTTTACAGAAATACATGGTAAGAATATTCTCCCCCTTCTGATTGACAGCTACAATTCCTTTTAGCTTTAACATAATAGATTTTCAATAGAATAAATTTTCCTTTTTGAAAATCTGTGGTCAGATGAGGGGGAAAATTCCCAGAACTCTCCAAGCTCTGCTCACTAACAGTTAAAAAAAGATGCCAGCCAAAGTAGGAGGTGTAAATTTTCTTAACATTATTCAGCATCATTTTATTTTAAAAGCTTTGATAGGCAGTCAAACAGCAATTTCGGTATTAAGATGGAAATTAAGTTTCAGAGCAAGCCCACTCAACATTAGGGAGAGTTGATATTGCCTTAGCAAAAGGGAATGAACAGGATGACCTCTCAGGGTTCCTTCAAGCATATGTTCTACAAGTCTCTGAATAAAGACAGTTCTCACCTTTTCAATATTGTGGTTTCAAGGACATCAGTTGCCAGGACGTACATTCCTGTACTTGCCTATATAGAGTTAGGAGTCTGCAGTTGTTTTTTTTTTTCTTTTTTTTTTTCCACAGTCACTGAGGATGAATGCTTATTTTTCTTTCCTTAATGATTTTGATGTACTAATCTAATGAGGGAAAGGAGCTGCCCCATTGAATCTTTCTCAGCTACCCCAACAGGACTTGCACTGAACCTCTTCAGCCTCCAGGCTTTCAAGCTCTGACATCAACTGAGGCTTTTTGTGTGCGAGAACTCTCCACAGCTTCCTCCTGTGTATTCATAAGATCAGAGCAGTCTGTGGTTTGGGCTAAAAACACATAGCTCCTGATTTTTTTTTCTCACTGCAATGAACCAATTTTTGCTTAGTTAATGATCCTTCTCACTTTGAGGGACTAGCAAAGGGTTTTGGAAACAGATCCCAGTAGGTATGAAAGCTGCCGAAAAGTGTGGTTGATTGAGGTGTGGGAAGGTGTCTCCTCAGTAGTTGTTTTGAATTTCACTGTATTTCACAGGCATACAAAAACTTTCCAGAAAGAAAACAAATGGAGAACGTTTTACAGAACTTAATTTAGTTTCTTTATATGGGAGAGGAACCCAATTATGGAGAGCAAATAAAGGTGTCGTATAGTGATGGAAGAGAGTGCTGCAGCCAACCTGCAGAGTTTAACCAGTCAGAATCACTCACGTTCAGCATGATGCCACCTAACTAGATTCCTCACAGTTACGGATAAGCACGGTCAAATTTCCTCAAGCCTCTGGGAATAGGGTTTAGAGTCAATAATAAGCTCTAACCCATGTGTAGAGTTAAGGGGAGATTTGAAGAGGAGGAAGTGCTGTTTACGGAGAGTGGAACAAATGAAAAAATTTACACTGTGCCTAGAAGATCAAGAGGTGAGGAACAAGGTCACGTGGAGCAAACAGAGAAAAAGAATAGGGGAAGCAGAGAAATAGGCAGAAGAGAAAGTGGCTGTGAGGGCAGAGAGGAACAGAAAATCACTGGCAAAATGTAAAAACAGTAAAATCAGTTGAGGCTTGGATTCAGTGGAGGTAAGCAACTGAGAAACCGAGAAAGACAGAAACGGTATGTGTGTAGGGGACAATATGCTGTGTAACAGAGTCCCTATAATTTAACCCCCAGTTTGATATGGATTTATGCATGTGCATGAGTTCTTCAAATCTGGCAAGCATTTAAGCAGATGCCTATATCCCTGAGAAATCTAGTGGGTGTTAAATGTAGATGCTGTGATGAATTTGGAGGGCTTGGATGATACAGATTTAAGGAGACAAATACTGAGATTTTTCTAACAAACTCTGTTTTTAAGATAGATATTGTTCAAAATCTTATGGGCAGAAGAACAACAGATTGAATCCTACTGATATACCTAATGTCTCTCATTCTCCTGCAAGGAGATGCTATGTTCTGCCTTTACCTGCGATGTGGTGTGGCTGGCAGCTAACATCCTCACCCTGCTCATGCATGGCCCAGCCTCTATTGCTACCTCTCTTTGAATCTTCTGAGAAGTTTAGTGTTGGATCTGAGGCGGCAGGTAGAGAAACAAAATCTTTTCTACTCGCGAGACATTTTGGTGGGTTTAGAGGTACAAGTAGAGCCAATGCATGTAAACTAAAATGCGTTAGCATATGAGGGACATCAGGAGTCAAGTGATCGTGTTTGGTTGTAGCTTAAAGTAGATCACATTAAGAGCCTAGATCTGGCTGGTATATTTTACTTTTCTTGTATAGCAAGAAGATTATATGTAGCAGACTGTCTTCTTCCTGGGCTTATGTGAAGCATGTAGGGTATGAGGAACTCTTGCTCGTCTCATGCCTGCATGCTATGGGAGAATCCCATTATTGTTACTGAAACTCCCAAGTAAGGCCTGGGTAAGTGTATGGCTGCTAGCTAAGTGTTAAATGTGGGGTGTAACCACTGATGTTCATCATAAATAGAAAGTAGCATTACCCAAGATTATTAAAGAGAAATCAGCAGTAGGAAGGCTGCAAGATATAAAAGCACAAGGGAGGAGTTAAGGGAAGTTAAAGGAAGTTAAGGGAGTTAAAGGAAGATGTGGTTCCATATTACAATGTGAGACTGACTTCTTTGTAGCATTTAAATTCCAGTTCAAGGCTAAGTTATTTATAGCTGTGGAAGCAAAACAAAGGCCTGAGTAAAACTAAAGAAATAACTGTGTTAAGAAAAGCTTCTGCCTTTGAAGCATGCAAAAGTACAATATGATAACACAGTGGCAATTACACACTAGAACTGGAAAATGGATAGGAGATAAAAATCTGAGAATGAGTAGAGAGGTGTTGAGGATGTTAGCACAAGGATGAGTCCTCCAATTGGTTACTACAGTTGGAGTCTCTCTCTAAATCCAGAAATGGTCCCAGTTCGGGGCTTACCCATTGCAGAGACTCTGGCAGAACCCTCAGTGCTGATCCCAACATTGGGTCTGCTTTGTAAACTTTAAGTATGGTTCAACAAAGCACCTTTCACCATGCTTAAAGAACCAACTGGATATTCCTGCTTGGTGTATGGTGGTCTGAGTTAAAGTTCAACATTAAAATATTGTTGTGTTAATGTTTGCTTTCTGCAAGGTTATTTTGTCAAGTCATATTAATGTGTGCTCCTTTTCTGAGGACCAGGTCCTAAGCAAACACAGGATTGCTCCCTTCTTGACAGGAAGGTGATTACAGACAGCCCCAAGCTAAGGTCCTCTCAGTGTGTCCCTTGTATGAAACACCTTGACCAAACAGCAAAAGCAGGATCACAGTCTTCTCTCTCACCAACTCCTTTTCCTTTCAGCTTAGTTTTTACGGCTTTCAGGAGATTTTCTGGTCTTTTTTGAGGGAACATTGTTGGCTTTTCTTTGATACTGTCTCTTGACCTTGGGGATACTGGGATGATACTGGGATATTGACTGTATCAGTTGGACTAGCTGGCCTTGCCCAGGCTCCTAGGGCTGGCTGGGTGCCTATCATAAATCATCACCTCGCAGTCCTCAGGGCTTCTCAGCTGATGCAGTCTCAGCTTTTCTGTGCTGCAACAGTCTTCACGGCCAACTAATAGCATCTCAGTTTCCAGCTACCCTGCTGTGCTGCTGCTGCTGCTTTTCCTGCTCCTTTTAGGGGGTGCCATAGAGAATTCATCCAAGCATTATACTTCTCCTTTGACTTCAGCAGCATCAATATTTTCTCCTTAGATGAGCTGATTTCATGGATCTCCTGTGAGACACTTCTCTAATTCAAAGCCTTTTGGCTGTTACTCAGTTCAAGATACTAATTGTGCTTGAGATGAAAAACAAGAAAATTTGGCAGTGATAGCTGAAGCTAGTATTAGTCTGTGCTTTTAGTGAGACATTTTAGTGCGGGACATACATGAAAGTTAAATTATCACAATGGTAAGCGCAATGACAAGAAAGACAGTTCCTTGTGTCTGGCTTTAAGCTGATAAACGCTATTTAATATTTTCTACCTCTGCACTTTGTTTTGATTATATTTCCCAAATACCTCTAATTCCCAACATGTAATTCTTTCAGGAGTATTCCTAGATCTAGTCAGGAAAATGTTTTGTTCCGATTATAATGGAGACAGCGAACATCTGGAATATCACTCACTGTATAGGCATCACTCAGAAAACCACGGGGGGTGTCTTACTCATTTTTTTTCTTTTTTCTTAATACTGTTAATGGAAAGACCCCACTGAATTTATAAACAGTTGTTCTCGTTGCAGTAAGCGATAGTAATGATTTAAGATTACAAAAACGAATATAAATGAATGTAATGACACTATCCACAAAGCATTTTCTTTTTTGCCTCCAACATTATCACTACTCACTCGTATACATCATGGGTGCCTCAAATCAGAAGAAAGCATTGGGACAGCATTCCAGTAATGACCTCCATCTGACTGGCTTGCATGTGCTCCAACAGATCCTCCAGGTGTGGGTTCTGCCAGCTGTTGGAGGAGAGGTAATTGGATCTGAATTCTGTAGCACACCACTTCTCTATGAGACATCCTATACAAAGAGTTACCTGACACATTTTATAGCAAACACCAAAATAAAGTTAATTTGGAAATTCTGTTCTTAAAGTTTAGCATTCAAGAGCATTTTTGAGGCTGCCCTGTGATCACCAGACTGATTAAAAATGCTAATCAGAAGCCTGTATGATTAGGAGATTAGTACAGTCTGAACTTTGATCTGCCTCATTTGTGTACACAGAGAGAGAAGAGACACACACACCCACAATCACTCTGAGAACTGCTTTCACAGATACTAGGATCCACAAAAATATTTTTTGTTTGTTTGTTTGTTTTGTTTTTGTTTCTTGCTTTCAGTTCCTCACAGGGATGGCCCCAAGGTTTCTGTAGTCACTGTTACCTCTAAAACAGACAACTTTTTAACAGCCAGAAAAGAAAAAACAACCTATGTCCAAAAAGGCAATGTTACACTTGCATTCCCGTAACTGACCATGTGCTTTGGTTTGATCCATGTGATTTTCATAGGACCCGACAGAATTAATGAAAATCCCTCACATGCAGAACTTAGGACCTCTAACAATACTTCAATTCCATGCTCTTTGGGTAAACAACCTATAGACACAAATACGGAATAGCTGGGAGACACAGCCTCACATCCAGACCCAAATTTACCTCAATTCCAGACAAACTTGTCATTGCATGTCTTAATGTCAGTAACTCTTCAGATCAGGAGTACCATGACTTTGACATGGAGCAAAAGAAAATGTCCTCAGTGTAAAGAGCGAGTAAGAGAATAAATTTAGTAAATATGAAAATCACAGGCAACCTCGGGCAACCACGGTGAGAGATGCAACCACCAGGACAGCATTTCCAAAGCCCATGGCCCTGCCTTAAGAGTGAAGCAGATAATTAGTTTATGACAAGTGGATACTGAAAAAACAATGAACCTTTGCGATGCCTTCCAGTGTCACCACCTTTCTATTGCTACATGTAATCTTTATGCAAAACACTACACGCTTGTCAGCACCTCCACTCTTATTAACCACCGAGTAAGTGGATGGCTGACTGATGGTCACATTGCCATTTCAAATAGAAGAGGAGGCTTTAGTACCAGAAAAGAGGTGATAAAAGCCACACAAAGCATTAGCTCTCGAGCACTGTGATAGCTGACAGGGTATGCAGTGGCATCCAACCATGCAGTGGTATCTCTACTGACATGGCCAGCCAAAAACTTCAGTGGAGCCTAAAGGTCTTTGATGAAAAAATGTCTACTATAAATAATGGTCCTGAGCTAAAAAGCTTCGGTTGCAGTTATCTGGCGAGACAAGGTTACCTAAGTGAGAATAACCTATTAGGTGTTAAAAGGGCCCTTCCTTATTCAGATCCCCACGGCTCTGCTGCCTTAGACTGTAGGTTCTTCAGGGGTGGCTTTCATCATTCTGTATTCAACTATGAGATTTCCTGTGTGGCCATGGAGAGAAATAACAGGACACAAGCTGACTTGTAATCTTCTCTACTACCTTCCCTGTAGCAGTCTGCTGTTACTTCTGCTCTCTCAGCAGCTGTAAAGGGAACGAAAGACAGGAGACTGCAGCGTGTCTTAGTGCCACTCTTCTAACACACAGTTGTTTTCCTGCTTCAAGGTAAATCAGAAAGTCGAAGGCCCATCAGAGCCTTGGCGTCCTTTCAGCTTGAACAGTTAAGGCTCCAGTTTCTGTAGCTGTGTGCACGCAAGCAATCAACGAGACTGGGACAACTGCTTCTCTTTGATTCTCCAGCTTGAGTAATCCCTTTGCATTGAGACAACCGGGCAGCCTTCAGCAGGAGTCCGGAGTAACTTCACACCAGGTCTGTACCACAGCACCCTGAGCACTCCGTGACTGCTTCTCTGTAGCAGAAATAATTCATAAAAAGAAAAGAAATCAAACACATTTGTAGGAGGAAGGGGAAACACAGGGGATTAGTGATATTTTTTGTGTGAAGATTTGGTTTTGTAGGCTATTTTTATTATTTTTATCGGTAGTTTAATTATGAAATCATTAAAAATAATGCCAAAGTGAAGTATTCACAAGGACAGAGATCCGGGGGGAAGCACCTGAAAGGCCTTCTGTTGTAAACCAGATGCTGCATCGACAATACCAGATGAGTTAATGCTGGCTTGTCCAGATTTGACATGTTGGTTTGACACTCACAGCACTTCTGGGTACCCTGAAGGGACACAGAACCTGTGCTGTTCTAGGAAATTCTCAGAAACGTTCTCGTTGGGTAACGGTGACAGCTTAATTATGTAAATACCAAATTTTAGTAAAAAAAAAAAAAAATCTGCTTCGGGACAGTCTGGGACTAAGGGCCGTTTCACAAAATGGGCCGTTCCGTTTGCCACCCTAAACACCTCTCGCTTTCGTTGCACTGCAAGTTACGCACGGCGAGGACCAGAGGAACGCCGTTCCCGCCCGCTCAAGCCGCGTGCCGTGCTAGACGCAGGGCAGCCCCGAGGCCCTGACACCGTGCCCCCA